>JBBBDQ010001537.1:607500-1075000 GCA_037127315.1 Ascarosepion bandense
TATCTTGAGGTATTTTAAAATAGACTCAACAACAAAACTGAATTATTTGAAGTCAAACAATTACCTGAAATCACTAAAAATCGTCGAAAAATAGATCAATCAAAAGTTGCAAACTGCAACTGATTAAATAATACAATAAATCATTTTCTAAATAAATTCACTAACTAGAAAATTACCTCCAGGATCGAAAAAATAATTTTTTACTATTTTAAATCTTAAAACACAAAGCTGAAAATGCAGTTGAAGTTATAAATTATGTTTTATTTAATCCATGCGAATCTTCACTGTTTTCGACGTGTATTCTCGTCTTTATTGTTTCTAACTGTCATTTTGTGTCTTACCACCCACTAACAACTATTGTAAAATATTCATACATATCGCACTGACATAGAAATTTCACAGCTGGTAGCATGAAAGTAGATATATTTTGAATCATCATGTGACGAAAATTAGATCAGGTCAAAACACTCAAAAACCTAGAGATACACTAGCAGTTGTTTCTGTTGAAGGAATCCATATGGTGTGACGAGAAACCATTATCGTCTTTCTTTACTTACTGTGCGTTCTGCGTTCACAATGCAAGCACAGTGTGAGTTACTGCAAGTTACACGGTTGAAAGTTGTCATCAAATTTGAAATAAAAAAATCCTTTCGTTTGATCTTTCGTTTGATCTTTTCTTCTTTATATCTTCTACACCCGAATTAAATGAGGGCAGCTATCGATTATATGACAACAAATTATTCTATTGTTTGATTAAAGGTTATTACCTATTGGTATTTACTGTCAATAGGCTAATGCGGATTTTGAACACTATATTTGTGACATGTCAAACTCGATTTCTTTAAAATACTTTCTTTAGATTATACTTACTTTTTTCTTCTATGTGCCTTGTTCTTTCAGAACTAGGCGATCATGGCCATCCATGTCTTCCTATGCCTGGTGGCTTTTAGCACGTTTTCCCCTGTAACATTTCGCAAAACCCGTTCTTTTATTTACCAGATTAGGACCTTCAAATATGTTATCCGCTGCTTTCCTCTGTCTGTTTTCCCCTCTATCTGTCCTGTTAGTATCAGGTTCTCCAAGCCCTTCTCCCTCATTGCATGTCTCAGGACTTCAACTGTCTCATCCCGATGTTCAATATTAATTTCATTTTCGATTCCATTCTTTCCAGCACCTCATCATTGCTCACATGTTCTTTCTGTAGAAACACATCTCAGCTGCTTCAAGTTTTTCCTTTATCTTTGATGATATTGTCTACCATTTACTGCCATATTGAAGAACTCACACCACATATCAATCTAGTACTCAATCTAGTACTCTCGTCATTGTTTCTAGTGAAAGCTTCATGTGTCCTTATACTTTACTGAGCTTCTGGAACGCGTCCTTTGCTATGCCAATTCGTCTTCGGATCTCTGTGTCGAACTTTTCCTTCTTTTATTAGAACAATTCCCAGGTATTTAAATTGTACCTGCTTTATCCTGTATACCTGTATCCCCCACCAAATTAAAAAGATTAAAAAGTTCTATTTATAGTATACACCTTCATGCATAATGTGATCAGTGCTTAATAAAGATTTCTGTTCTTTTTTATCTGTGACATTCTTTAAACTAATACAAAAGATATTGAAGGTTTCATATTTTTTTGTCATGACTTTTAATCTATAATTTTTTTATTTATTCTAAGCTGGCAAGCATCCGAGAAAAACAAAGTCTAGAAAAGTCATTTACATTAAATATTTGACTTCAGGACTAATCTCAATACAAATTCTTTTTCTTTATTATCTATGAAATGTTTCATCAGTTTATCTATTTACCCATTTCTCAATATACTTGCATTACTTCGAAAACTTTTTTCCTTATCTTAGTTGATATACAATAAAGGCTATAACTCTTAGGCTAACCTAGTTTAAAAAAATGATGTATTTCATACCATTTTTAATATTTATTGCCAAGGGGATAATTCTAAATGAAAATAGAATGATTCTTTTGTTAATACTGCACAATAATATGTGCATCAAATAAACTGTTCTGGTGTCCAGTTTTTGTGCTCTCTTCCCAGTGCTAATCTCTTCTTCTTATTGGCTTGCCGAAGCAAAGGCTTCGTGGCTACCTTGTAAAATTTTGCAAAGTAATAATAACAAAAGAACCATCCTATTTTTATTTAGAATTATCCACTTGACAATAAATAGAAAAAATATTATGAAATACATCACTTTTTAAAACTGGGGTAGCCTAATAATTACGGCCGGTGATGTATATCAACTTAGATAAAATATTTCGATTAAGAACCTTTGTCATTATTAGGTGTTCATTGAGTGGCTAATACAAACTGGTGTCATCATCAGGCGTCTATTATTTGACTGATATGATGGCTACCACGAAACCGCCATTATAATCAAATGTTTAACGTCATTTAAAATTGAATATACAAAGCTCCCCAAAAACACCACTAAATTCTTTCAGTGATGTAGTAGATATAACAATTAATCATACATGCGTTACTGCCATTTAATGCTATCACTTCAATCCCTGTATCAGGTGTTGAAGCACTGATTCAATAACTTGTTTCAGGTGGAGAAGAAACCAGACTAATTAACAGATATCCAATATCAGCTAACCCATAGACACCTGATTAAGACCAAAGGTGAAAATATCATATCTATAATAACGAGGCTAATCAAACATTATCCTCACTGACAATCGAGACGTACAATTGTCGAAATCTCGTGAATATGACAATAAATTTTAGAATAACACTTCAAAAAATGTGAATATTGTAAATAATTAAATTTTTAAATGTAGTTTAAGAATTTTTAAAATATTTAGAATATTTATGTCATGAAAAAATTATTTCATGTGGATTGATGTAATAATGTTAATTTTAATATAACTATATATTTTTTGCAAATTTTTTAATATAAAAGTATATTGCTAGTTTTCTTACTATAAAAATGTATACACTCAAAGGTTTTTATTTTTGTTTGGAGAGTTCATAATTTTCACATAACTGTTACCCTAACAGATGAGAGCACCGCAAATCATGTTAGACCTGCGAACTATAGTAGTTAAGAACTGGTTTCACATTCCTCAAAACTTCTAATGTCCCGTTGAGAGGTCTTGCTGCTGGATGTAGTTTACATCCAAAACTTATCCTTTCTCCCTAACCCTTTCTCTTTAAATAGGACATGGTAAAAAATGTATGGACATCATAAAAGGCAATATTTATTTACGTGCTGACTACTGTCATCATCTTTGTCGTTTTATCAAAACATTCGATCTTTGTGCTTTCTGGCATTCATCAGGTTTATATCGATCCGAATAACCTATAGAAAATTCCTAAATTAACCACTACTCCTGCAGCTTCTTTTCTCGCACTTCCCGCCTGTGGAACTCTCTCCCATATTCTTGCTTTCCTGACGGCTACAACCTCCAGAAATTTAAATGCAATGTCAATGCTCATCTATTAACCACTGGACTCTAGCTCTCTCCCCCACCTATATCCTTCCCTTTCTCTCCACCTATGTATCTTTCATCGCACCTGCATTCTCAGCTTTCTATTGCTCCTTTCTAACTAGTTTGTACTCCTCACTCTTTTCTAATTGATCTTTTTACAGTTATGTAGCCTCCAGCTCATCAGTGACATTTCTGCCTTGATCGGGGTGAAATGATTAAAAAGAAAAAAATATTTAATCTACCATATTCACTGGATACTCCATATTTCTGCCCTTGTACCATAACTAAACTACTTTTATTAAGTATCTATTTTAGGCAATTTCACAGATTTATCAAGAAGTAAAGTTACCTGAATTCCTTTATCGATTGTTTGGATTCTTCTTGTCAATCTGACGGATTTCTCTTTCTTTTGACTCCTCGAGTCTTTTGTCTGTCTTTTGATGGTTGTCAACTCATAGTAGCCAGATTCATACAGCTGCCTGCCAATAAAGCAATAGTTTATCGAATGACAATCGAACCACGTCCCGAGCTTTGCTAACGCTGGACCCGAATAACAAACAGTGACACTAATTAGATTATCCAATTCAGAGGATTTCTGATTATTGTAAAGGGCAAGATGTTGAAAAAGGAAGGTTGGTGAACGCTAGGAATGGCGTTCAAATGTGGTGAAAAGAGACAAAAAAAGAGCGACATTTTCTGAAGAAAATCTCAATGAGAAACGATGGGGGATGAATACTGCAAAACCTTTTTCTGTTTATTAAACGTGTAGATGTCATTTGTCTATCTCTATTCGATCATCCGATATTCACGGTGATCACTGATCGCTTAAGAAAATATTGGGCAGAGCGGTGACACAATTGATTCATTGATTAATGTTAATCAATTACCTAACACTTCCATCTGTTTCTGCTTAGAAGCACTGAAAATACATCAGAGCGAGCATCGGTATCGATTTTGGGATCAAGAATAAAACGATTAGTTCTGTATCAGTTCTTGGGAAACTACCGTGGTAGGGGCAATAATCGATTTTAGATCGCATGGCCAAAAATGTTAATTTCTTTAACGATTTCAGCGACGAATATGAATCGTAGGGTGAACCGAAAGAGTACCTAGTTTGAGATGGAACTACCGCAGCTTTTTTCATTTCTTCCACTCATGAAATATAGTAACAAGTAGTCTAAATATTTCAGTTGTTCAATGTCAACTTTTGCTAAATACTAGAGGTGATTATCAATGCATGGATTTCAAATGAGTTTCGGCTTTGTAACTGTGAGCCCTTAGGAAATGTTTGAAACTGTTTTCGTTTTTGCTGTTATGTTAATTGGGTGAAAGTTTTTCTCTAAACTGCTTCTCAGCGATGATCATTGGTATAATTAAGTGACACTTAATCTGAATTAAACATAATAATCAGATCTGTCAGATTAGCTTGTTAATCATATCCCCTAAACGCTATGGTCAATAGCTACAAGTTTTAAATAAGTTTGTTCCAAAAATATAATTATGAGATAGCGAAAGTTGAACGCGTTATAGTTTAAAATAGTTTGCTAGTTTATTTTGCATTTCATTTAATTGCAGTATTTTTATGTGTGTTTGTTTGTGTGAATCTGTGCGTGTATGTATGCCTGTAAGCGCGCAAGTGGTCAGTGTGAGTTACGACCGTTGATTCGAAAATACAAGTGGAAAAAAGCAAACTTTAAAATTAAGAATAATATTTCGAATGTCTAAAACCAATATGGCAGATTACTACTATAAAAAAAAACAAAAAGCAAAAAACACTAAAAAAACAAATAAAAAAACAAAGCGGTATTGTGACCCAAACACCAAGAAGAGCAAATCGTAGCAAAGTATTCCATATGTATAATGATTGAGCGTGTTAAATTTTCTAAGTCATTTTCCACCTTATCTACCATTGAAAATTTCATTGTTTCTTTACAGTTAATATTGAAGGCAAGTCGAACAGAGGAAAATATACCCTACCCAACGAGCTTGGGTAAATATAATTAGGTAATATGTAGATACAGATACAAATTATACTACGGGCTTCAAAGGAAATGAGATTGTGGAGATTCCTAATCGCTTATATCATGAGGAGAAACTGCACCATTTATTGAATGTATCTAAAGATCTACCAAAAAATTCTCCACTTATATACATTGGATTTGATAGTATATATGATACAAAATGCTCTACGTTCGAAACAGTATTAAAGTTTGCTCTTCTTATATGGGGATGTGCGTTGTGGCGCAGTGGATATCGGCTCGTGAACGAGAAATCGGGGAACCGAGTTCGAATTCCAGTTGAATTCCTTGCATTCACTTACGCGCAAATACCCTTGGGAAAGGTATTAATCCGTCTCTTCCCTCCAGTTATGGGTTAAATAATAGGACAGATTGGGTTCTATAGCCTTGGTCGGCAACTAGTCTACCGCAGAAAGCAATGGCAACCTACTGCGGGATAATCTTCTGCCCAGTCAGTCATGTCTCTTTCGAGACATGATCGCCCAAGCGTGTATCGCGCACGGCACTTAACTGACTGACTTCTTATATGTAAAGTCGACTTGTATTTCACTGTGATTTTCTGGAAAATAGTCAACTTTAAACATAGACGTCACTAACCCGACTCCATTACATGATGTAAATGCCTGAAAAGCCACGGTCTGTGGGGACGTTTAAGCTAGTTCCTACAGAGGTTTAATTGGGTTTCAGGATGGAACCTAAAGGGACCTTGAGTCCATCTTAGAAAGCAGCAAAGATAATTTGAAGAAATAACATTTTCTCACTAGCACTTCAAGACATCACTTTAAATTTAAGTGTGGCTAAGAGAGTGATTTGGGCTGAAACTACGATTTTGGTTGAAATTCCAATTCACTCGGAAAAGTGAGGTTTTCAAATCACAAACTACGTTAAGCTTCAATTGTGTTCAGTTTTTCAAAATCATAATCTCTGCGCAAATTTAAAACTTCACGTCATGAACGGTCTTTATTTTAACTCTGATACCTTGGCATGAGTAAAACTGACTTCCTAAATTAACCAAGTTTTAGAGTTATTTTAAAATAAATGTAATATTAAAATTTCTAAAATTCAGAAAATTACAATAAACTCAGTATTATTTAAAAACTTTTAAAAATAAAATCTTTCCGGTTTTCTTTTGTTTTTTTGATCATTTCACCCCGAGCAAAGCGGAAACGCCACTGGTGTGCAGGGGGTTACATAAATGTAAAAAGATTAATTAGAAAAGAGTGAGGAGTACAAACTAGTTAGAAAGGAACCATAGAAAGCAGGTGCAATGACAGAGGTGGAGAGAAAGGGAAGGTTATACAGGGGAGGGGAGAGAGCTAGAGGCCAGTGGTTAGTAGATGAGTATTGACTTTGCATTTAAATTTCTGGAGGTTGTAGCCGTCAGGAAAGCAAGAATACGGGAGCGAGTTCCACAGGAGGGAAGTGCGAGAGAAGAAGCTGCAGGAGTAGAATTGTCGTCTGCATTTGGCTAACCTGACTGTGAATGGGTGGTACCCAGTTGCCAGTCTGGTTGCACGAATAAACACCTGTTGAGGAGGCATCAGTAACTTAAGCTCGTCCGAGCAGAAGCCATGAAAGTATTTATAGAAGAGACAAAGGGAGGCCACATTTCGACGATGGGAAAGTGGCTGCAGTCGAGTCGCCAGATCAGTACCTATCACATTACAGACTCTCCTTTGGAGCTTGTCACTGAGGAGAACGGCAGGGGCACCTGACCATAAATGGCAGCAGTACTCCATGCACGGACGGATGGTTGACTTGTATATATGCAGGATAGATTCAGGTGGAAAAAACATCCTGGATCGACATAGTGACCCAACCTTCTTAGCAGTAGATTTTGCTATGGATTCAATATAGTGGTTCCATTTGAGGTCTGAGGATAGAGTAAGTCCGAGGATGCGTAGTGTATTACTCTCCGGGAGAATCGCTTGGTCCATGCTTATGGGAGGCAGGAGAGGTTGACTGTAATGGTTGACAGACAACAAGCTTAGTTCCTTAGATGAATTGAAGTTGACAAGCCACTTCTTGCCCCAGTTCACCACAGAGTGTAGATCCCGCTCAAGGTCAGCAGCGAGATTATGTCTGTCCGCCACGACAGGTTTCTTACTGGTGCGGGAGTATATTGTAGTGTCATCTGCGTAGATGCCTACTTGGGACTTGATCTCATCTGAGAGGTCGATGATGAAAATAAGGAAGAGCGTCGGGCCCAGGATAGAGCCCTCTGGGACACCAGCATTCTTGCTGTAGGACGAAGAGGCACGCCCATTCAGAACGACCTTCATTTTGCATTTAAGATTTGAATTTTTAAATGTTCACAAATCCTTCACGCCTAAATCACATTGCTCAAGTACAAAATGTTTTTTATCTTGAAATCATCCTGATTCCCAAAAGGTATAAAATGTCTACGTAGAGCAAGTGTGATCCGAGTTAGAGGACGGACAACACTTGGACGTACAAACAGATTTTGTCGATTATTTTTTAGATATAATTCAGTAATATGATCAGAATTATCATAGTCTCAGATGTTCAATTCATATCACAATTACACCATTAATTAACCGGCACTTCTACCACATAACCGCATAAACTGTAGTTACCGCGTTCATACAGTATCAATTATTGGGCTGTTGATTTTGCTTTTATTGGATACACGAGTAGAAATTAATGGGAAAGTTAATGCTCAAAGAATACATGGAAAAATTAACTCGCAAAGAAAAGTTTGTAACGTTGACTCTGAAAAAATGCTTGCAAACATTAACTGCTAAATCATTCATGAAACTTTGACACTCAAAGCATATCTGAAAATGCTGATGCTTGAAGACTGCCAGAAAAACTTGACGCTCAAAGAATGCTTGGAATCATTGACGCTCAAAAAGCGTTTAAAATTTGACGCTCAAACAAGAAACGTTTGCTCTCAAAGAGTACATTAAATCGATGGCGCTCAAAGAATGAATGCAAATGTTAACTTGTAAAGAAACTTGTAAAATTTGCCACTCAACGAATGCTGGGAAAATTTGACGCCCAAATAATGTTGTGAAGCATTGCTGCTCAACAAATGTCTACATGCTGATGCTTAATTATGCTTGAAAGCATCGATGCTCAAAAAATACCAGAAAATACTGACACTCAATAAAACTTGAGTACGTTAATGCACAAATAATGCTTGTAAACTTTGACACCTCAAAAATGCCTGGTAATACTGACGTTCAAAAAATGCTTAGAAACGTTGACGCTGAAACGGTTTCTTAAAAAGGTTGACGCTCAAAAATGCTTGGAAAAAAATGACGTTCTAAAATAGTTGTAAACTTTTATGCTCGAATAGTGTTTGGAATCAATGATGCGCAAAAATGCCTTTTACCGTAGATGTTAAAAATACTTTGAAAAATGGGCGCTTAAAGAAAAGCCTGGAATCGTTGACGCTCAAAGAATTCTTAGGAACGTTGAGGCTCAAATAATGCTTGGAAATCCTGACGCTCAAACAATGCTTAGATAGTTGGACGATCAAATAATGTATGTAGACTTTGATGCTCAAAAAACGTTGACTTTCACGTATGCTCAAAAAGCCGAAAACGTTGACTTTCAAAAATGCCTGAAAATTTTGACGCCTTAAAATGCTTAGAAGTATTGACTCTTGAAGGAATACCTGTGAATTTTGACAATTAAATCAAACCTGACGTTCAAAAAATTCCAGAAATTGTTGACTCGCAATGAATCGCTGAAATCATTGACATATGTATGGAAAAATTGCCGCTCAATGCATGACAGAAAATGTTGAGACTCAAATAAAATTACTAAAGATTGACACTCCAAAAGTAGCTTTAAAAATTGATGCTCAAATAATTCCTGAAAATATTGACTTTCAAAGAATGCCTAGAAACCCTGTTATTTATAGAATGCCTGACAACGATGCTGCTTAAAGATGATTGAAGACCTTCATTCTCAAAAAATAATTTTAAACATTGATTCACAAACAGTTAGAACGGTTGAAGTTCAAATAATACATAGTAGCGTTGAAGCTCAAAAAATACTTTCAAATTTTTCTCTAAAAGAACGAATGAAACCAAGGCGCTCAAATAATGCTTAGAAATGCATGTAATCGCTGAAGCTGAAATAATACCTGCAAACTTTGACACTAAAAGAAAACTATGAATCTTTTACGCTCAAGAGATGCTTGAAAAAATTGGCGAACAGAGAATGCTTTGTAACGTTAACGCTGAAAATATACTAGGGGAAAAATGCTACGAAATATTGACACAGAATCAATACATGAAAGATTGACGCTCAAAAATGCCTGGATATTTTGATTCTCAAAGAATATTTAAAACGGTATCGATGAAAATATTTGGAAAAGTTGACGCTCAAGTTGACAAATTAGCAAACTTTAAAGCATATTTCAAAGCATACTTTAAAAGCATACTTTGAAACATTGACGACCCAAAATGACTACAAACTTAGACAAATAATACTTGAAAACTTTGAATCTGAAAGAATGTCTAGAGACGTTTTTACTAAAAAAATGATTCGAAATTTTAACGTTCAAATTTGTCATTGTAAAAATTGACGCTCATATAATGTATAAAAGCTTTGATTCTCAAAAAATACTTTGAAACTATGAGGCTTAAAAATACTTGGAAATTTTGATGTAAAAGATGCTTAGAATTTTTGACGCGCAAAAAAGCCTGGAAAATGTTGACGCTCAAAAATTCTAGAAAATATTGTTGCCCAAAGAATGTCTGGAAAAATATGACTCTCAAAGAATACTTGGAATCGTTGACGCTAAAAGAGCCTAGAAATCTTGATGATCAAATAACGCTGGGAAAAAATTGATGCTTAAAGAAATCCTGGAGAACTTGACACTCATTAAATGCTTGGAATCGTTGACGCTAAAAAGAAACTGGAATCGTTGACGCTCAAATAATGCGTAAAAACTTTTACTGTCATAGATTATTTTGAACCGATAGTACTCAAATACTTTTCTCTGTTGTTGTCTGATGCTATCATTAATCATGAAGAATTAATCATCGCACCAGGCAACAAAGAAAATGATAAACTGATAAAATTCAAAAGTGAAAAAAAAGAAAGAGCTTTTCAAACAATTAAAAAAAACTAGACTTTGATATAATAGTAGGAACAACTAAAAAGTGGTAAAATATGTACATGTGGAATATAATTTACAAACTGGCAATGCCTCGCCATATATGAAAACAAACAGTATTTTTAATATACATAAATACAATATCCAACCATCCAAAAAGTATAATTAAAGCATTCACAAATGAATAGAACACAGACTATCAAATAATTCGTCAAATAAACCAATATTTGTTGAAAAGAAAAATATCTATGAAGATGCACTAAGAAAATTTGACCATAAAAAATTTTTACAATATAATTCTAAACCAAACATACAAACAAAAAACAATAATAGAAAACGAAACATTATCTGGTTGAACTCACCATTTAATTTATGGATAAAGACCAAGATAGGACAAATATTTGTTAAAATGATAGATAGACACTTTTCCAAAAGGATTAGAACTAAACAAAATTTTCAACAGAAACACAATCAAACTAAGTTATAGTTGCACTAGTAATTTTCATAGTTTCCTTAAAAGAAACGCCAGAAACATAGATAGCAGTGTAAAAATAAACAAGACCACTAATAAAGAATGCAACTGCAGGGACAAAAATAAATATTCACTTCAAGAACTCTGCAACAAAAAAGAAGTCATTTACAAGGCAAAGATGCATGACTTAAATGGTCAAAATAAAATATATTTGGGTTCTACCAAAGACACATTTAAGACCAGCTAGTTCATTCATAAGTCTACATTCAACATAGAAAACTTAAAAAAACTGTACAAAATTGACTAGCTACGCGTGGAAATTAAAATAAAAATATGAAACAGACCCAGACTAAACGAGGAGTATAGCAAAAACAGCCAAGTCTTACAACGGTGGCAAAATATGTAGACAGTGCCAGGAAGAAAAGTTAGAGATTATGCTATTCCCAAACAAAAACGAACTATTGAACGAAAGAACGGAAATAATGACTAAGTTTAAACATACTAAAAAATACCTCTTAGGTTCATACAACCATGGATGAAAACGCCATAATTACTTGTAATTTTAAAAATTGCGCTTTCAAATATTCCTTGTAACCTGAGCGTTAAAAAAAAACACCGTTACGTGAGTGTTCTTACAAAAAACGGTAAACAGTTAAATCAGTTATTGAAAACTGCCTGAAGACACCGCTCATGGTAGAAACCTATGTCCCGTAATAACTCGTTTACAAATGGAAAATATTAAAAGGTTCTACAATATAAATTTATTGAGCACTTTTTAATACAAATGTGCACTGGTCTAATCTTATTATGACCAGAAACTAAGTAATTAAACAATCAATACATATATATATATATATATATATATATATATATATATATATATATATATATATATTGTGTGTGTTTGTGTCTGTAAATACGCATAAGAGCTTGAATGTGTTACACAACTTGTAAGTCATGAAAGAGGACACTAAAGTCGTTTTTGTAACATTTTATCAATGCTATATCATGCTTATATTAGAAATATTTTCTGAAAGAAGTTATTAAAATGCAATTTTGTAAACTGTATATTGTAACACATTCTGCATATAATCAAGCATGTCAAGTAAGGTTTACTCATGCATAAAAACACATACATAGTCCCTTATATATAATCATTCGCAGATCTCATTCGCTGTATCACAGTTCATCAGTAAGGGTAGACATCCGATTGCTTTTAACACAGGATAGAAACCCGACCGAATTGGCGTCAGTCGGTGATTCTACCTCTGAGCTATGTGCGCTGGGTAGAAGGAGGCAGACATTTTGGGGTCTGATGCATCATACGCCAGTAGCCAGAGTGCTCTAATTCATTACTAAATGAGTGATATATATATATATATATATATATATATATATATATATATATATATATATATATATTCTGTTGATTTTAAATCCGATTTTATTACTGTTATGTAGCATGTACAGAATCATTGTGGAATAAATACAAACAACGGAATTGTAGTCAATTGGTATATTACCAGGATGAGTAGTATTTACGAAAGAGGTGGTCAGTAGAATACAGGAACAAGGGTTTAGTAGAACGTATTGTCGTGAGACGTAAGAGTCTGACTAATATCACACTTCCGGTTCACTACCGGAAATATTCAACTGACTTGTTACTCAGCTGACTCCCGCGGTCTTTCACGAGGTATCATCACTACTACTTTATGTCGTGCTTGGAACAGTCCATTATTGTAGACAAAGGCGGAGAGCGCCCTAACAATTACTATTAATTTTAATTAGTAGACTTTCTAGTATTTTTCAAACACTGTAATCAATGTTCCTCAAAAAATATTACAAACGATAATATACCTTTCAACACACACTGACACTTTGTTCACTAATCCAGTGGAACCGCCTTTCAGCCAAGTGAAATTTGCCGTCATATTATAGATGTATTTACAGAAAGGCATGTCAAAAATATCCTTTCTTAAAATAATATAGTATAGAGGTTAGTCATAAGACATTAATCACAAGCGTATCCTATGGCATAATTCTTACGAAATGCAGATCAAGCTGAAAATAGTGTACTGATGTCATATTTTTGTAGGAGATTTCCAGTCGTCACATTCCAGTCTCGATATTTTTTTTTCTTATAAGCGTTTCACCCCGAGCAAGGCATGTCACTGCCACTACTGCGCAGGGGGCTACATAGAGTGGAGAAAGGATGATTAAATATAGGAAATGTCAGAGGGTGGGTGATAGGCGGGTAAGGATACCGAGAATAAGGGTTGGGTAGATGAGAGTGTTCTGAGAATAATTGGGAGTTAGTGTGATAGGAGGTGTCTATTGACCCTACATTTAAACACCTGGAGATTGTAGCTGTTTGACCAGTCTTTTATTAGAATCGTGAACTTCTTTACTTGTTTTCATAACCAAACGTAGCAACAAACTTTTCTACCTTACGTTTTTCTATTTCTTACGTCTCCTTCTCTTTTTTGCTGAGCATTTTAATGCTGCCGTCTTTGTAAATATAACCACATTGTGAAAGCTATTCATATTTCACTCTAATCATCTATCAAACAAGAACCTCCTATCGGTAAGAAGTCATTCCGTTACCAGGATGATTACTGGAACTTAGTCCGTGATTTTCTTTGCGATGTCCAATGGACTGGTATCTTCAAACTTCTAATTGAATATTGCGTCACTGAGTTTTCCTCTTGAGATCAAAATGTTTCCTTCTCTTCTCGGGTTTACCCGGTGAAATCTCATTCCTCTTCATAGTTCAGACCAGCATGACCGGGCGCTATAACACACAGGAACTACTATTTTCGGCCACACCAGCATGGCGGTTCTTGTCAAAACTAGTGCCTATTTGTTCAGTTAGTTAAGTGCCATACATGATTTACGCTTGCCGATCATGTCACGAAAGAGACATGACTGACTAAGTAGAAGATTATCCCGCAGAAGGTCTCTATTACTTTCTGTCGTAGACTGGTTGCCGACCAAGGCTATAGAACACAACCTGTCCTGTTATTTAACCCATAGCTGGAGGAAAGAGACAGATTAATAACTTTCCCAAGGTTATTTGCGCGTAAGTGAATACAAGGAATTCAACAGGAATCCGAACTCGGATCCCCAATTTCTCTTTCCCAGCTGATATCCACTGCACCACAATGTAAAATAGAGCCCAAACCAGCAAAGTCCCTGTTTGAAGAGAGAATGAGACGCCACATAGCCTCTAACAACTTTGTCTCTCATGATTACTGTGGGCAGTAAATAAATTCAAATTCTTATCTTTACTACCACCCTCCTCTTTAATCAATTTGAGGTGTTCACATCCTCTGCCGATAAAATCTAATGTCTTGCTCGTAAATTTTTCTTAAATTCTTCTCTTGACTCATACGGAATCTCCCTGATTAACTTCCTAATTAGAACTTAGTATCTTTTAAATATCTTCTATGGTTTCTTCTATCGTCTCTAACATAGAACCCTACAAAGCATCGGGACCAGATAGCATTCATGTAATTATCATTAAGATGTGTACTGAACTGGCTCCTTTTCTACTCGAAACTGTATAATAAATGTCTCACTGACCCCTGTTTTCCTGCTTTAATGAAGTCATCATCTGGTTTTCCAGTTTTTAAAAACTCTGGTGAGCCTTCTGATCCTTTGAACTATCAGCCTATTAGGCTTCTATATATTTTTGGCAAACTCTTAGAGAACCCAATCAATACTGAATTTATTCATTATGACTTATAGTGCCTTTTCTTAGATAAGCAATACGACTTTCGTTTTTCCAGGTCGACTACTGGTGTACTAACGCTAATTACGGAAGGAGTTTATCATGCTTTAGATATAAATGTTAAACACCAGCTGTAGTATTGAACATATATTTTTAAGAGGACCTAATATACGGGTTTTCTCCATAACCTGAAAAGTTACTATGTTCGGGACATGATTGAGTGATTGAATTGATCTAGTATTTACTATCAGATCGTGAAATGCAAATTATCTTAAACGGCCATTCATCTTGATCTTTTATACTAACGTGGTTCTTCCCCAGTGCTCCATTCTTGGCCCTAGGCTGTTTTTAATTTTGATTAAGGACCTTCCGGATAGCATCGGCTCTAAACTTGGCAAATACGTTGATGAAACAGACATTCTGTTTCGATAGAAAGGCAGATCAATTTCATAAGATCAAAATGGAAGCTGATGTCCAAAGCAACCACAAAACCGTCGTTAACTCGGACAAACACTGGTTTTTCACTTTCATCACCTTTAAAACTAAACATTTCGAAAACGTTCTAACATTTTAATAATATTTTTCTGGTGAGGACCGAATGTCATGAGCTCTCGGCAACAGGATTTTTTTTATCATTTCACCCCAATCAAGGCGGTACCGCAGGGGGCTATACAAGAAAGTTAAAGTTTTAGGCAGGATGAGAGTGAAGAGAAAGACGAACCAGCTAGAGGAGGTGTCAGAGAGAGAGAGAGAGAGAGAGAGAGAGAGAGAGAGAGAGAGCAAGAAAATGATGTGAACACAGGAGTGAAGACAGTTGCGAAGGTAGAGGGAAAGGAAAAGAACAAGATACACGACGTGATGTAGAAAGGTCTGAAGTTAAGTAGATAAGAGATGGGAATTGACATTGCATTTAAATTCCGGGAGGCTGTAGCCGTCAGGAAAACAAGTATATGGAAGGGAGTTCCACAGGCGAGAAATGCAAAAAAAAAAAAAAGAAGCTGATGGAGTAGAATTGTCGGTTGCATTTGGTTGATCTAACGGCAAAAAAGTGGGACCTTGTTGCCAGTCTGGTTGCACGAGTAGATTCTTGTGTAGGGGGTACCTGTGGCTTAAGTTCTTCAGAGCAGATGCCATGAAAATATTTGTAGAAAAGTGACCTAATTTCGTCAGATCTCCAGCCGCTGTTTTTCTTCTTTACAGAAGTTATATGTCAGGCTAAAAGTTTGTATCATAAAAATTGCAATTAAAAAGTGTTCCGTTGAGAAAAGCTCTGCACATTCACACATCATGCAAAACCCTCTTGTTGCTGTTCATTGTCTGTTATCGTGCCTTCATAATTTGTATGTCGGCAACCAACTACACTCACTACTTACATATAGTTTTTTAAATGTTTTACAATTAACAATGAAATAAATGAGATCACATTAGCCTAATTCCGCACAATTTTCGTCCGTATGAAGTAAATTTCGTCACTGATATATTGAGGCGGGAATTTTATTTATATATTGGGCTTGGGACCAGTTCGATTAATTTGTAAGTATATATTGTATGTCTGTATATAGACAGGGGAAGATGGATGCATTGTCGTCTAAATTACACAACAATTAAAATAACATTGACATCTCATTTTAACAGATATATTTACCAAAATTACACAAAAATATTTTTTAAATACTAAACAGTAAATTTTATTCACTTAGCATCCACCACGTCCTCCGGACTACTTCGGAATTTTCGGCACCTATTCTGGGCTGTCTCCTTACTTAAGATGACATAATCCATGTCTTCAGTTCATCTTTGGATTTTACAAAAAGTTTTGATGGTCTCTCGCTTAACTATGCTCTGCACAATAACAATCAGGCCGTGCTGCATTCAGGCGAGTTAAGAGCCCGGATGTAAGGGGTGATATTGTCACAGAAATTGTCTGGGATATCCATGTCTGGGATCTACTGATTGGGTGATGCAGCTACACTTTTGATCCAGAGCAGCTCAACTTTCTAAAAGTGTAGGTATTGAATGAGGCCCTGTGGGAATATGAATGGAGTCTTAACGTCTCCATCACTAGTGATCAAACCAATGATATCCGTAATCACATTAAACACACAGCACTTTCCGAATACTCTGCGCTGCCGTAGCATTGGCACACAAACACTATAAAATTATTCGTATCCCTCCTATTTTTCGGTGACATGAATTGCACACACACACACACACACACACGCACACACACATATATATATATATATATATATATATATATATATATATATATTAAAAAAGGAAAAGATTTATGCAGACACATTATTTCATGGTCAATCCAAAGTATGGCCTATTTCAGCCGAACCATCATCAGCTTCCGTCTTTATTGTACAGAACAGCAACAGCCATTTGAACCATTTGTTGAAAGTCTCGGTTTCAAACACAGTCGCCCTAACATTCTGAAGATGAGATTTTAATCTCGAAATATTAATATATAATAAATAGGTGATATCCAACAACTTATTTAACTTCCTTTATTTTACTAAACATAAGCCCTCTAACATTCTGAAGATGAGATTTTAATCTCGAAATATTAATATATAATAAATAGATTATACCCAACAAATTATTTACCTTCCTTTATTTTACTAAACTCAAGCCCTGTAACATTCTGAAGATGAGATTTTGATCTCGAAATATTAATGTATAATAAATAGGTGATAACCAACAAATTATTCACCTTTCTTTATTTTACTAAACGCATTGTGACAGCCTTCAAAGCCTAAACAAATAATAAAAAAGATTTTACAAATAACTAGTGACAATTTCTATTGAAAATGAAAAAGAAATTGGTATGAAGAAGAAAAAGTGTTTAGTCCTAAAGAAAATTCATGCTGTTACAGTTGCTACACCGGTCAGTGACACCCCAGCGTTATCATTAGTTCAAAAATGGACGGCTGAAATTTAGAGACATTTTTGTCCTACGCCCATTTTTATTTTTGTTTAATTACTAGTTTGCTTCAAGCAAAAGTTCTGGACCATTCTAATATTTTCAGAAATAAATCCACTTTGCCAGTGATAGGACTTTATTATGTTACCAACTTGAGGAGATGAAACGAACGAATCTCCTAATAGTTAAATTATATGTAATTAACAACATTTTTAAAAGAACAAGATTACAGACAAAATGAAAGATGCTTTCCTTTTTAAAGCATAATTAATCTAATTATGCGCTTTGTGGTACAAAATACGGATTTGAATGAATTAATCGGAAAGCCGGGTCTGAATTTCAGTTAAATTTTATTGATTTCACTTAAACGCAAATACACTTGGAAAAAATATAGTTTCCTCTTTTCTTCCCTCCTGCTATGGGTTGAATAACATGACAGATTAGGTTCTATAGTCTTGGTTTGCAACTAGTCTACGGCAAAAAAAATGGCAACATACTGCTGAAAAATTTTGGATTGAGACATGATTGGCTAAGCGTGTATAACTTGTGACACGCGTGTATAACTTGTGACACGCGTGTATAACTTGTGACACGCGTGTATAACTTGTGACTGACTGACTGACTGACTTACTTACTAATCTAGTTAAAACAGAATTATGCAATTTCGATAGAGGAGGCGATAACCCTTTTATATATTTAACGTCTGTTTTAGTGAAAGAAAAATTATCAGTTTGATATGTTTTCATTTCGTACTTACATATCTCTTTAAATAATAACCTGCATTTATAATTATGACCTCCTTAAATAAAGACCTGCAGGTATAATTAGGAATCCCTTTAAATAATGTCCTGAATTTAAAATTATGATCTCTTTAAACAATGATATTCCTTTGGAAATATGACCTGTTTAATAATGGTCTTCATTCGTAAACATGACCTCTTTAAATAATAACCTGCATTTATAATTATGACCTCTTTAAATAATGACCTCCTTTTATAACTATGACTTCTTTAAATAATCATCTATGTTATTAATTAGAAAATCTGCTGTTATAATTATGATTTTATTGCAAAGTTTTGTTTAATTTCAAGTACTTAACGATGCAGTTGGAGAATTTCCACAGATATTCTTAGTTCGTGGAACTAGCAAGGAGTGTATTAAACTACGATCTTCACATTTATGATTGATCAGAAAATTCTAATACGGAAGCCGTGGAAATTTTACAGTTATCTCTAATTAGATATTAATTTTGTAAATAATATAGTCAAAGCGCAAATTGTTTAATTAGTGCACTATAAAGAGAATAAAAACAATTATGATAATTTTTCTTATCACAAGAAAATAAAACATTGCGAATTTCAGTTATTGTTGTGGGATCGCCCTTTGTATATGATAATGGACTCGTCTGAGTATACATATACTTCCACCATAGTGAGATACGAAAGCTACCATAGAATAGAGAGAGTATTCGTAGAGATCCGTTACAGTGATCAGAGAATACCAGAACTGATACATCAGTTACCGAGAGATACCGAAGTTACCCAGAGACTACCGCATCAGAAGTCAGACTAGCTCTGAGCTCCGCTCAGCTACAATAATATACATGGATCTACTATTTCCAAGGACTTCAAGATTTGTATATATTTATTTCTTACAAATAGTATTCCTGGATTTACTAACATGCAGTCATGGTTTTTTTTATATTACGTTCAATATAACCTACTTTTCTATCTTCATATCTGTTTTGTTGTTTTTTAGTTTGTGTTGTTCCTCATCCGGAATCCACAACAGTTATTGAGGGTTTTTTCTTAGGTATCATCTTTTTTTTTTGTAAAACCACTTAAAGGATTTGATTTGTTTTACTTAATAATGGATTGAATTAATTTTATAAGATTTAGTTAAAAGAAAAATGTTTCGCTGCCACAAAGCGAATTTGATATTTTCGATACCTAACAATAAAGAGGTAAAAACTTGAATGTTCTACATTTTCTTTAATATTGATATCTTAATCTTTTATATTGATTTGATAAGTAAATTAAAATATTAATAACAGACCAAATACAAATATAATTACTATTATTGAAAGAAAAAAAGAGAGAAAGAGAAAAAGGAAGAAGGAGCTTACAATGTTTTACTTACTTGCTTACGCTGTAAATAAATAGGATTTAAAATGTATCTGTTACTCTTTTTGTATAGAAATTACAAATTCCGTGGATCCAATTCAACACCAAATTTATTCAAACAGATTTACAAAAGTGTCTTGCAATAAATTTCCTCAAAGCAAAAACGTGTAACAGATATTAATTATTATTAATATTATTATTTGATAAATGAAAATGAAAAGATATATTTTGTTTGAAAGCAGCCACCAATTTTGCAGTAAGTTATTTCCTTTACACCGGCTGTATTAATACTTATATTAATTAATTTACGTTAAATTTTAACGTAACAATTTAAATTGTCCTTTTGTTAATAAAGAGACAATATTTTTAAAAATCTCAATATTAAATTTTGAGATATATAGTAATTTATTATACTTATAGAAAAAACATTACATATGTTCTTTCTAATTTTATATATTTTGCACAATTAAATACGCAAAATGTAAATAAAATTTAATGTTTTAAACCTATGGCTTAAATACTTTAAAAGACTTTATTTAGGCTAAAGTCAAAGCCATTAAATACAAGTTATTAAAACTGTAATTTAATTTGAAGAAATTACATATTAGAGCAGTTAATATGTAAATTATAAATAAAGCTTAGATTAAAACGCTTAGTTTTAAATCACTTCAAAAATAGTAGCAATTATTCACTACTTTAATTATACCGGAAAAAAAATCTGAATACGTAATTTAGTTTGTTACGCACCGTTTTTTCTCACAGTTAACATAAAAGGCAGAGGTTAGAAATATCTACCTCTAAATTATAAATTGCTAAATATTTCAATTTATAAAATAAAGATTTCACTTATAGTGAAATATAAAAATAATTTAATAACGTCCATCAACTGGAATCGTTAGAATTCTTGAATTAAAATATAAGGAATTGAATTATCTTATAGGTACCAACATTTTCCTCCAAATATCTAAGTTGATAAGTTTTACAACTTAGAAAATAAATAACGATTTCACTTATAGTGAAATCGGAGAAAATCTAAGTTACAAGGAAACGCCCATTTTCCGAATTAAGGAAAATTCCAAATATGGAAATTTACAATAATACTGAACGCGCTCTTGTGGTTTATTTTTAAAAATAAGGAATTTTTAGGATAAATCCTTATAATTTAATAAATTTCAACCTAAAAATATTTCACAAGTAATATATTGAAAAATATTATTATTTGGTTGAAATATAAAAAATAATTCTTACATTATTTCAGCTTGATATGCATTTAAAAATTCGAAGAGCATTTTCATGTCGTGTATCAGAACAGAAATTGGAAATGAAATCCAAATTCTAAATTTGTTTTTTCTGCTCACTTACGCACTAATACGCTCGGGCAAAATACATGGGTTAAAGAGTACAAAAGGAAAAAGCGTATTTTTCAAACTTAGGTTGTAGCCAGTTTAAGAGAAGAGACAATTAGAATGCAAATATATGGTGAAAGCAAGAGCAAACCACTACACCGTCATACTTAATAAATACTGGCTATTCACGGATTACGTTTTCAGGCACATTCAGCTTCCATTGATTCTAGTAAAACTATATTACACACGCATGCTCTTTTTTCATATTGTAACTATGCTGAGTAGATGTTAGTTTCTGGCGTATAATCTGGCGTGTTTTATGATTTCAGAAAGGCCAGATCGTCCCAGTTATGATGACAGTCACGAGCAGTTCTGTCAATTCAATTTCACAAAGCTTGGGTCAACACGTAGTATATATTTTCAGACACTATTAAAAGGTGTTGAACGTTCGTTTCAACTCCTCAAGTTGGTAACATAATAAAGTCCTATCACTGGCAAAGTGTAACATTTGAAACTGAGTCAGAAAGCGATCCTTGTATCATTCGGTCATGCGTTCATAACTATTCACAGGTAGTGAAGCAAATAATTATGTGAAGATCGCCTACGCCTTGAAGGGACGTGTTAAAAAAATTGAGGTCGTATCCCAAGAAGGTATTGAATTCAAGTTTGAAGAACATTACCAGTTGGTTTTGATACCATTTGACAGAAGTAATTAACATTCGACTTCATTTCGATTTAATATTCAAACATCCCGATATTTGTTTAGAATGACAGTTTGCAGAACAACTTGAACCACGTAATTCACCTGAAATAAACAGAGGGAAACATTTTTTTATGTTCTTATTGCATAATAATTTTCAAACCGTTTTCCTGAACCATTTAGCCTACGTATGTGTTTTTATGTAGCGGATGTGCGTCGTGGTGCAGTGGATATCGGCTCGGAGCGAGAAATCGGGAAGCCGAGTTCGAATTCCAGTCGAATTCCTTGCATTCACTTACGCGCAAATACCCTTGGTAAAGGTATTTATCCGCCTTTTCCCGCCAGTTATAGGTTAAATAATAGGACAGATTGGGTTCTATAGCCTTGGTCGGCAACCAGTCTACCGCAGAAACAATGACAACCTACTGCGGGATAATCTTCTGCCCAGTCAGTCATGTCTCTTCCGAGACATGATCGCCAAAGCGTGTATCACGTATGGCACTTAACTGACTGACTTATGTGTTTTTTATAATTATCGATTTGTTAATTCACTTATGGTCGACTAAGCCCCATGCTTATCACTTACTCACGAAGAATACCGATTTTCTTACAGAATTCCAATGGGAAATAAACAAAGGCCACACACTTAATGAATGTAGTTTATTATGCTTTAGCTATTTATCTGAAATTATTTTTGATGAAAAAATTCATTTATTGAAAATTTTCAGACATATTTTGCTTGCATAAAACTTGATATGTTTCCAAGAGGATTTACGTTCGAAATTAACAATTTTTATTTGCTGTATTCCAATTTGTTGTCGATTTACACTCTAAATAGGCCTAATATGCATTTATTCTAGTTTCCATGTCACAAAACCGTAATTCTGGGGCCCGATTTTTTTTCCATAACATCGTCGTAACTGAATTTGTTGTAAACTTTCATGTTCGATAATCGTACCACGTTTAATTTTTATCCAATTTTAAATTAAATAATCTTAACATAATTTGCTGATACTTTACAAGTTAAATATTCATCAGTATTTATTAATGATGGATTCCTGCTCTGTATACATATATATATATATATATATATATATATATATATATATATATACTAATACAGGTTTCATTGAATAATATAGACAAGTTCTGTCTATTTATTTTGTGTAAGATCCGTTCGTATGATCTGATTAGCTTGATAGTGTTGTTATGGAAAGACGACAAGAAATCGCAATAATTGTGGATTTTTTATCAGGTTTGAGCTTTCGGCTTACATAATCCATTATCAAAGGATAAACATTTAATGTTAAGTGAACATAGAACATTTAAATTATTATTAACAGAGTGGAGTTATACAGAGAAAATTAGACAAGTTCATTTTTCGTGTCGCACATGGCTGTAGGCCGAGAAGGAATGTGGTAGTGGGTTTTTTTTGTTCAATTGAGTCTATAGTGGCATGAGGGATTGGTCTGGGAACTGCTGCTACTATGGTGTAGGGGGTATTTCGACACCCCTACTAACATACTCTAATGGCTATAATCAACGGGAGAGGTCATAGTTATTATACTTACCCCCTTTGAGTAAATGGTGTCATGGCTGAGACTAAGATCTTCAATTATACCTACTTAGAGTCAAACCCGAAACAAAAACTAAAAAAACAGGTCTGAAAAAAATAAATGCAGACATACAGGCAGATAATCAGAGACACATACCAACATCTTGCCTTTTATATATATATTACAGATTTTCTGCACTATTGTAAGAACTACAACCTTGAAACTTCTGAATGTCGTTACTTATGTCTTTCTCTATGAGTGTGTCAAATTTGATTAAAATCGGACCACTCCTTCTATGACCCGATTTTTTCGATTATGGATTTTCGATATTTATCGGGGTACCTCGACACAAAACCTAGCTAAGAACACTCGCAGACGCTTATAGTATAACTGTGTAAATCTTTAAGATAATCGGTTCAACCGTTTCGGATTCTATAGGTAACATACACACACACAGATTTCCATTTATAAATAATTTTATATATATATATATATATATATATATATATATATATATCGTGTAGAAATTTTTCTTTTTTGCAAACTTTGCGGTGGATGCAGCACAGTTGAACAAAGATAAAAATCATATAAAGATATGTCTCCAAATCCATCGATTTTTAAGTTATTAAGTTTAAATTTTACGGTGGACGCTTTTAGATATACAATTGAAAACACGATCCAAAAATACTTTTATAAACATTAGGGATGGTTTTCTGACGGCAAAACAAGGTTAAATGCCCATATAAACCTATGCCAGTATGACCACCTCATCAGATCAACGTATAACCAAATGTTCAAAATATCCCCGCCAGCTACTACACACGCATACACCCGCCCGATCATTAAATGGCGGACCCTTTCAAATTCGCAGGCCACGTTGGCTAAACGTCTCAACATTATTAATATCTGCTGCACGAACCAATTATTTTAGGTGGCTCTACTTATAAAAATAAAAGAGATTGTGATCGTGCGAAGATATATGTTCCCTTTAACCTAACTATCTTTCATGGTAGATGCCAGCCAGGGAATCTCGAACAATGCGTCTAAAATGTACTGGAGCTCCATTAGACATATACGAAATGCGTCTTCATATTAACAGGGGGTACATTTAACAAGTCTGATAGTGTGTTCGAATTTAAGCTCCTGTAGACACCTCTTCTAAGTTGCACTGAGAGAGCAAATGGATGTACCACGCATTAACCTTAAATTTATGGTTGTGTCTAGCCTTCATTATACCATGTTTGCGTTTGGGTAAATTTGTTATTCTATCTCTTACAAATGATACCTCATCCGTAAACAAGACTGAAGAGACAAACAATTGATTAAGATTTTGTGCCAAAAAACATCGGCCAGAGTTTTCCCATGGTGAGTTATCAGAAGCCGAAAGAAGCTGCACACGTTTAAATTATGTGAATAAAAGAGCTGTTCCTGATTTAGCTTCCATGCGGTAGTAGGATATATACGGCTTGCAAGGGCCATTTGATATGGACAGGCTGTAGGATGTGTCATTTGTGGCCAGGCGAATAAACACAATCTCGGTCTACATCGATTGATAGATTGTGGTGCCACGGATCCTGTCTCAGCAACGCGAAGATAGGCTATCGCAAATGTTGAATGAATTGGCTGCTATCACAATTTTATACAGCTGTGTAGCCTCACATCCATTACCATTTCCGTAGCCCTTATATAATGTTAATATATGCCTACTCGCTATGTGAATATCTTGCCATTGTTAAACAGAACACTTCTTAGTATACTAAGTCATACCCACGTTAAACGTTGAAGACAGGTTAGCCACAAATGAACACGAATGACAAATATAACGCATCCTATATGGAAACACAGCACCACCTAACGTATACTTCATTTAAACTTAATAACAAAAAAAAACTTATATATTTGTCTATATTTCTGAGATGAGGAGGTATTTACAGTATTAACATTATTTGGACTATTGTCTATATCCATTAGACTAGTGTCTATATCCACTGGAACATGTGTCCTTAAGTACACATGAGCTAGTAGCTATAGACGTTTGTTAGTTCCTGTGACTTCACCCAAAGTGTTGTGAGTTCAATACCAGGCTAGAGCAGTGGTGAACAAATAACATACAGGGTTAGAGGGAGATAACTCATGACTACCAGAAGAGGCTCTGCTACACAAGTAATAGAGATTATATACCCCAGTGATTGTAATAAAGTGTTAGGTTCGAAATCTTTAGCACCCGAAGAACGCCGGCGCATACAACGGCCGAAACGTCGTACAAATGCCAACAAAGATTGAGGTCAATAGTCCGAATAATGTAAACATGGATTTGCGGACATAAGTTTATATGGATTTTGTCCTTGTATAGGTGTGAGGATCGCGTTTCCAAAGTTTGTAAATAAAAGTATTATATATATATATATATATATATATATATATATATATATATATATATGTATATATATATAATAACTAAATAGACTCTGTAAGTATGCAGGCCGTAAATTTATACTAAAATAAACCTCCGAAAAAACCATTAACAAACAGAACCTAAATCCGTTACAATCCGGTGTACTAAGACGTCGGATAAATGGGGAGAAAAAAAAGAAACCCGCGGAACAAGAACAAAATATTCAATACTCCGCAGTAAAGAAAAAACCCCAAACGGAACCAAACACAAGAAAAAGTGCTCAATACAAAGTACGAAAGAAAAGATACAATAGTAGAGCAAAAACACACACACACACACACATATATATATATATATATATATATATATATATATATATAAAGAATAAATCTAAGTAAGAGCCAACAGACCTACCTAGTGTTAGGGTTCTCGTCTCGGGCTTTTTTTCTTTCCTATGAGTATTTTGACGTATGTTCAAGTACTTAGTTTGTTTCTTTTTTTTTCTTCCCCCTTTTTCCCCTCCGAGTTTGTTCTCGGTGGGTTTTTCAAGACAAACTGAAATATATAATAACAATTATTAATATTAGCATTATTATTATTGTTATTATTATTATTGTTAATATTATCATTATATATATATATATATATATATATATATATATATATATATCAGAGAGTGTGTGGCTACAACCATAGTCTTCTTTCAAAATGATATTATTTACAGATGGATGGTCAGTTCTACTTAGAATCGGAATATTTCTGCACTTGGCTTTAGATCTTGGTTTTACTTCAACTTCCGGTTTTTTATTCTTTCTTTCTGAGTTCTGCCTTCTAAACCCCCCTGTTTTCCAAATTCTATCACATTGATCCCTGAGATTGCTTCTTTCTCTCTTTTTATTCTTTTGCAATTGACCTCAGTTCTGACCTTTACGTCTTCCCTTCTTTGCTTTCTATTTTTTTCTTTTTTTTACCATTCTTACTTATTTTCCCCACCCAAGATTGGTAATACTGTGTCCCATTAACATTATGCTTTTCAAATTTCCTTTTCGTGCATCCATACTTCTCCTGCTTCTCTCAAATTATCATTCTCACTCATTCTCTTTGATTATTTTACTTTTGTTTTTTCATACAATATCTCTTATTTCTCTAAATATTTTTTCCTTGCAAATGATTACCTTGACTTTTACTTTCTTCATTCGGAAGAAGCGCCCAATTTTCTTTCATTCTTTATGTCTCCGGAGGTTTCAACCGTCTTTCTTTCATTCCGTATTTATTTCCTCTCTGTAAAAAGCAATCCAAGTCAAACCAATGCCATTATCAGGCCGAGATTGCAGCCAATGTGGATTCGTTCGCTTTTCGCCACCGCCGATACCATCATTGCGGAATACATCCTTACAATTCCACTTTGCTGGCTTCTTTCACAGAACGAATCCACGTTTTTATGACATTTCCAATATTGCCTTTTCTCCGGTTTTCTCTAAAAACATATGCAAATCCACGCGTAGTTTTCACAAGATGCCCTCATCCACAATTATATATAAAACATATATGGATATCAATATATATATATATATATATATATATATATATATACGCAAATACAAACATATATATATTATTTTTCCTGGTGTTAATAAAAGTGTTCAAAGTAATATAATGGGAGCTTTTAAGTATACATTAATAAATATACATCTTTCACACGACTCGGTGTTTTCTGAATCCTCTCTACTGTCTTCAGATTGACACCCAAACACACTGAAATGTTCGTATTGAAGTTTCCGGTGCGATTGCCAAAGAGTGGTGTATGCAGTTTCCAAATGTCTGGTAGAGTGAATTGTGTCATGGTGCTTTTTTTCCTCACGGACTCTACCCCATTGAACAGGAGTATCCTGTACATACAGTGGTAGGATAAATCTCTAAGACAGCTCTAAATATATATGTATATAAATACATATAGAGCAAATATAATGGAAATTAAGGCAGACACTTTATTTCATGGTAAATCGGAAGGATAGGTCTATTTCAGGCGAACCATCATCAGCTTCCGTCTTTATTCTACATAAGATTTTACACCAATGAAATTCACAAAGACCTAAAAAAAATGCCCGAATAGAAATAAAGGTCGCTCCCTCAAAAGAGAAAATTAAAAAAAAAATACATATATATACAGATAGATAGATATATATATAGAGAGAGAGGTAAATAAGTGAGAGAGAGATTGCTAAATGTATACTGAACATATGTGTGTGTATGTGTGTGAGTGTGTGTGTGTGTGTGTGTGTGTGTGTGTGTGTGTTTGCAGCATCAATATATTTATATATATATGTTTGATAAAAAATCGACCATCGTTAGATTCGAAACCGTTTCTTGTGGGCAGAAAGCAAACATTGTAAACAGTCGGCAATATGACCAGTATACATGCATGCATACAGCTAATAAAACTACGTATATGCACACAATATGTAAACATAATTTTTTTTTTGACACATATACATCTGATTCCGTTTATATAACTTTATCTATTTAACTAACCCGATATAGATAAATAGCTATCTAGCTATTATCAGGTAATTCTTTTTAAAATCTTCTATTTTTCATTCATATTAACATCAATAAATTTCTCAGTCTTTTTCAAAGTTTTATTATTCCTATTAATATTTATGAACATTAATAGAATTTAATTAATTCTTAAATGTGATATGCATGTTTACATACGTAGCTTTAATGAAATCTATCGATCTGTCTCTCATTAAATCGAATATAGAAACCAACTTAATATACACACATATGCACACTTTCGTTTCCTTTAGATGTACGTTGTGCACCCGGTCACTCATTGCTTTGCCAATTTTTGTGGCGAAAACACGCAATTACCATGTCATAAATCACTTGCCTAGTTTTTGTGTCAACGTATTTTGGTTACATAAACCCATGTAAACGAAGGAACGATACGCGCGGTCAGAGTTTCAAAAGAGAAAAATAAAGAAAAAAGAAGAATCGATAATAAGCATAAAAATCATAAGAAACTGCAGGAAACTCTTTCTGAAAAAGATATCGATATTAAATAAACGTTGGTCCTATCTTCACTCAGTTGAGTGAAATACATGATACACGGTTGGGCGATCATGTCTTAAAAGAGACATTAGGTTACCATTACTTTCTGCCGTAGACTCGTCGACAATCAAAGCTATAAAACCGAACCTGTCTTGCTATTCAACCTATTGATGACAGTGGTGAGGCGGATTAACGCCTTTCTTAAGAGCGTTTGTGCGTAAGGGAATGCAACAAATTTAACTAGAATACGAACCTGTCTCTCCAGTTTCTCGTACCAAGCCGATATCCACTGCACCACAAAGCACTTCCGCTAAACAGATCCGCTATCAGATTGTCGTAAATAAAAAACGTTGTACAATATAAAATAAGAACCATATTAAACCATCTCAGCGGATTGGTTTTGTCAAATGCAATGTTAATTTGAAATGATATCTGGGAAAACATGGTCCTTTGTGCCCGAAAATTTACGGTGTTTCAAAAGGACCGTTTTTCCCATGACACCGCTTTTATCTTAATTACCTTTACTCCCTTGACAATGTTTATTGTTTTTAAAAAGCGATGATTTGAACTGTAATAGAACTTAAACACACGAACGTAAATTTATAAATATTCTTTTATTCATTAGAATTGTCAGCAAATACAATAAACACTATTTGTTTATTATAACTTCCTTGCCACCAGCATGGCTGATGCTAGCCTCCTGAAGACCAATACTTTGCGCCTCTTAAGCGTCACTTTTTCAAACGACCTGAAGGGGAACAACTACATCGAATTTATAGCTGCATCTACTGCTAGGATATTTGGGTCACTGTGTCAAGCCAGAAAATTTATTGTTTCAGAATCCATTTCGTAGATTTATAAATCTAACATTAGTTAGTGCATTGAATACTGGTCGGATGATCCTGCTATTTATCTCAAAGTTCACGACAAAATCCAAGGAAGAATCTCACAATGTAATCGAAGCTGAGTTGGCATCTCGATTTCAGTCTCATTCTCTACGACGTGATATGGGTAATCTTTGTTTCTTTTTTCTACAATTATTTTCATAGTTTTTTTTTATCGTATCACCCCAAGCAAGGTGGTAATGCCACTGATGTGCAGGGGGCTACATAAGAGTAAAAAGATTAAGTAGAAGAGAAGGAAGAAGAAGACGAACCAGTTAGAAGGGAGCAAGAGAAAGATGGTAATACAGGTGTGATGACAGATGCAAAGGTGGAGAGAAAGAAAGGATATACGGGGTGGTGAAAGAACTAGAGTCAAGTGGTTAATAGATGCCTATTGACATTGCATTTAAATTCCTGGAGGTGGTAACCGTCAGGAAAGCAAGAACAGGGAAGCGAGTTCCACAGGCGGGAAGTGCGAGAGAAGAATCTGAAGGAGTAGAATTCTCGTCTGCATTTGGCTAACCTGACTGTGAATGGGTGGGACACAGTTCCCAATCTGGTTGTACGAGTAAACACCTGTTGCAGAGGCCACCAGTGACTTAAGTTCGTTGGAGCAGAAGCCATGAAAGTATTTATAGAACAGACAAAGGGAGGCCATATCTCGTCGGTGGGGAAGTGGCTGTAGTCGAGCCGCCAAGTCGGTACCTATCACATTACTGATTCTCCTTTGGAGCCTGTCGAGAACACTGAGATGAACAGCAGGGGCGCCTGGCCATATATGGCAGCAGTATTCCATGCACGGACGAATGGTTGATTTGTATATATGCAGGATGGATTCAGGCGGGAAAAACATCCTGGCCCGACACAGTGACCCAACCTTCCCAAACTTCCAAGAAAGAATCTCACAATGTAATCGATTCTGATTTTGGCCTGTCGATTTCAGTCTCTTTCTCTCCGACGTGATGTGGATCGTCTTTGTTTTTTTCTACAATTCTTTTCATAGTAACGACTCTGAGGAGCTTTTCACCCTAGTAACCGGACACACGAATTTAAACTTGCTACTTATTTAGCATTTACTTCCCACTCTTTTTACCCTTGAAATAGTTAAATGCAACCGTCATTTCTACTCCTACAGTTCTTTGTCTTGCACTTTCCACTTTTGGAACTCCCTTCCATTTACTTTCTTCCCTGATATCTACAATCTCCAAAAATTGATATGCAGCATCATTTGCCATCTTGTACCTTCTTGAATACCGTTCAATTTGTATCCGTTTTTGGATTCTCCCCCCTCCCCCAATGCACACATCCGTTTTTCTCACTGTAACCCCCAGCTCACTAGTGGTGGGCCCTTTTTACTTCGGGTGAAATGTTAAAGTTTATTTTTTAATTTAAATTATTGTCAAAACATCTACTAAATGCTGGTCGATTCGAATTTTATAAACTGTCTGATAATAAGAATTTACTTAGAGTTGGTTCAAATATTTTAAAAATTTAGTAAACGTTTATGAATTAATGTTTTTTTTATTTATTTATTTCTAAATTGGTAGATGATAATTATTAAATTGCATTAGCCTTAATACATTTGAATTAGTATTTAGAATATTGTAAGTATAAAATTACTAGCAGTATAGCCCAGCGTTGCTCGGGTGTAATGAAAGCTTTAAAAGTAATCCATGGTCCTAGAGCTCAGACTCAGCCTAAAGAATAGTTGTGTGAAGTTTGGTGAGAATCAGATAAAAATTGTGAATTTGTATAAATGATATACAGACAGATAAACAGACTCACACACAAACACTTTGCCTTTATATATATATATATATATATATATATATATATATATATATATATATATATATTATCGATTTTCTGCACTATTGTAAGAACTGCAATCTTGAAAAATCTGAATATCGTTTCTTATGTCTTTGTCTATGAGTGTATCAAATTTGATTAAAATCGTATCACCCCTTCTATAAACCGGATTTTTCGATTATGGATTATCGATATTTATCGGGGGTACCTCGACACAAACCTAGCTAAGAACACTCGCAGACGCTTATAGTACAACTGTAAATTTTCAAGAAAATCGGTTCAGCTGTTTCGCAGTCTATAGGTAATGAACACACACACAGATAGGCACATACACAAACACAGACAAATTTCCATTTATAAATAAGTTTAGATTCTTTTAAATCAGCAATCTGATAAATAGTGTTTAATATTTCAGTTGTCAATTATAAAAAATAAAAAATATGTATAAATTCACTGTCATCATATTTTTAGGTTTTATTACAATTCTAATCTATCGTTTTTCAAAACAATAAATATTTCCGAAAAATAGTTAAAATATATGAAGTGAAATGTCCTTTTGATATTCCGCTATATTTTTCGGACTTGAGGTTCCATGTTGCCTATGTTTGCTTGTCTGTGTGATATTAAGATTTGCGACATTTTGATATATTTTTGATATCTGTCTATTTGCTAGACACACTTCCGTGATGTATAGCTGTGCTGGGAAGAAACGTGTTAGAGTATGGTCGTCTCACCAGACCACAGATATTCGATTAGTGACCATAGCTTGTGAAGCAGTTTTTGGCCGACGGCTACGTTGTCCAGTTTCGATAACCTCCATATTCCTTCAGATATCACTCCATTCGACATTTTCTATTTTAAAAATTAAATCATTTTCACAATCAAAGATAAATGAAAAACCAGGAGAAAACGTCAGGATTAATGAAAAATTTTAAATTACTTTAGAATGTGTGTGAATATAATATATATATATATATATATATATATATATATATATATATATATATATATATACTAGCCAAATAGTTGTTGCTTTGACCAACAGACGGTAATTCAAAAAAGTATCCAATGTACACCTATCACAAATCAACTGAAGAACAATATGTTAAAGAACAAAACACACAAAATACTTGCCACCCAGGTTTTGACTACGCAGGTCTCTTCACTGTTCGCCTGAAGAAACCTGTGTTGTCGAAAACTAAGTTGTAAATAAGTGTAGCTTTTTTTTAAATCATCTCACCCCAAGCAAGGCATTCCACTGCCACTATTGCGCATGGGGCTACATAGGGGAAGGTAAAGAGAAGGAGTGGTTAGACATAGGGAATGTCAGGAGGAATGAATGTTAGACATAGGGAATGCCAGGAGGAATGGGAGTAGGTTAGTGTGTTAGGAGGTGTCATTGACCTTACATTTAAACTCCTGGAGATTGTATACGTCGGGGAAGCAATCGTGTGGAAGGGGAATTCCACAGTCGGGAAGTGCGAGGAAAGAAACTGTTGGAGTAGAAGTTTCGGTTGCATTTTATCGGTTTCACTGTAAAATGGTGTGATCTAGTTGCTAATCTAGTATCTCGTGCAAATTCGTATTTAGAGGGCACCAGTGATCTAAGTTCATCGGAGCAGAAGCCGTGAAAGTATTTATAGAAGAGACACAGGGAAGCTACGTCGCACTGGTGGGAGAGAGACTGCAGGCGGTCTGCCAAGTCGGTATCTATCACATTACAGACCCTCCTCTGAACCTTATCGAGAAGCCCGAGGAGAATAGCAGGAGCACCCGACCAGATATGGCAGCAGTATTCAATGCACGAGCGGATGGTAGATTTATATATGTGCAGGATAGATTTAGACGAAAAAAACTTCCGGGCCCTACACAGAGAACCGACTTTCATAGCAGCGGATTTAGCAATGGATTCGATATAGTCATTCCATTTGAGATCCGCTGAAAGTGTGAGACCAAGGAGGCGTAGTGTTTTACTCTCTGGGAGGCAAGCCTGGTCCATGCTAATGGGAGGTATGTGAGATTGTCGATGATGGTTAATTGAGAGTAGCTTCATTTTAGAAGCATTAAAACTGACTAGCCATTTCTTACCCCAGTCCAGTATGGATTGGAGGTCTCTTTTTCAATCTCGGCCTGCGAAGTTAGCTTTGACGCCTACACCAGATTTTTGTAGGAGGCGAGATTAAATTGTGGTGTCATCGGCGTACAAACCTACTTGGGCTCTTATGGAATCAGAGAGATCATTAATGTATATCAGGAAGAGTGTAGGACCTAAGATGGAGCCTTGGGGGACACCTGCGTTTGTATGGTAGTTCTGGGAGGCATGTTCGTTTAATACCAACCTTTCATTGTGCGGTTAGAGAGGAATGACTGGATTAGTTCAAACAAATGTCCAGTTATACCATAATAGCTCCGCAGTTTACATAGAAGGCCAGCATGCCAAACTCTGTCGAACGCCTTAGATATATACAATGCAACGGTTCGGGCTTCGCCATTTCCTGTCGAGTGCCTGGTATATGTACTCGGTGATGGTCGTTAGCATATCAGCAGTACACCTGGTGAAGCGGAAACCATATTGCTTGTCCGAGAGAGCCTGTGTGCTGTGAGATGCTGAACCACCTCGGTGTTGATTATGGCTTCGAACACTTTGCCAAAGATCGGAAGAAGGCTGATAGGGCGATAATTTGCAGGGTCAGAGGGTTCTTCAGTGTTTGAGATTTCAAACAGACAGGAAAGCAGGAAGCAGATAGGCAGAGGTTGTAGAGCTTAGAAAGGACAGAGGAGAGTTTGGGGGCACATTTCTTTAAGACTTTGGTTGGGATTCCGTCACCACCGCTCGCTTTGTGAGGGTCAAGTTTTAAGATTATCTTAGAGACAAGCGAAGGTGTAATGTTGGACATCATTCAGTTGTGCCTCGGTTCTAGGTGAGAAGTCGGGTGTAAAAACTCCAGATGAGTCCAGACTCGAATTGTTCGAGAATCTGCGGGCAAAGCATTCAGCCTTATCTGCTGGGGAGGTGAGGACCTCAAATTTGTTGATTAGCGTGGGTATTGTGGGCTTGCTCTTGTTAAGTACTCTTTTACAGAGTCGCCAGTAGTCTTTAGCGCCGAATTTAGAGCATGTTATGCGTTGCTTCATTCTGGCAGCAAACAACATCTTAGCTTCGTTAAGTATCCTTTTACACTTATTACGAGCTGAAGTGAAAAGGCGCCTGTTTTGGTCCGACACGTAGTTACGATAGAGTCGGAAGAAATGATTCGAGCAAGCAGGTGAGAACCATGGAGACGAATGAGATTTAAGATGGAATTTCCTAGCAGGGATGAAGGCATTGATGCCAGCCTTAACCCAGGAGGAGACCTCGGATGCAACATTCTTCGATGGGAAGACTAAAAACGTTGTTCCCAAGTCTCAGAACGAATCCCAGTCTGCTCTTTGATAGCAGTAGGATATTCTACTTGTCTGGGTATTATGGGTCGGACGGGAGTGGAGTGAAATATTGACGGACACTACAGTGTGGTCAGAGTTTCCGAGTGGGCAGAGTTGTCTGGTAGTTCAAGAGTCTGGGATGGAAGTGACGCAGAGGTCTAGAAGTGAGTCCCTTCCGTTAGGGTTGTCGGAGAAACGCGTGGGGAAGTCCACTACTTGCGTAAGGGATTGGGTGATTGAAAAGTTAATTGAAAAGTTCATGGTGTGGACACCAGCAGGGTCGGTGACAGCGTTCTTCAGCCACTTGGTGTGGTGGGCGTTAAAGTCACCAAACACGAATACATGGGCAGAGGGATGGGAAGAAATGGCTTTGTCGATATTGTCAGAAATGATGTCAAGTAACGAACAGTCAGGGGAGGAAGGAGAGCGGTAGAGAAAGAAGAGATAGCTAATCGAGCTGAGAAGTGAGAGGCGGAAGCACATGAAAGAATGATCTGGGGATTCAAAAGATGACACCTTAGCTAAGGGAAGGTGTTCGCTGACATGGACACCAAGCCCATGCATATGAACATTGGAGTCCTTCCTGAAGAAGGGAAGGTAGCCAGCAACGTAGAACTCAGACGAGGGGATAGAAGGGTTAAGATTAGTTTCACATAGGGCTAATATATCAGGTGAGTTATTATGGAGGAATGAATCTACGCTGGGGAAGGAAGTTGGTGCGGATGCCGCGTATGTTAGTGAAAGAAATGCAGACAGTGTAATCTGTTCTTTGTTCTGTTTGAGTGTTGGTTGAAAAGTTCATATGCTGCCCAAGATATTCGCATCGAGTGTGACCAAATTTTTTTTTCAACATAGTCTCCATTGCAGTTCATACTTTTTTTTACATCGTCGTTGCATTGCGTGGGGCCCATTGGTGAAGAATCATTCATCCTCTTGGTCTATAAAATCATCAGCAGCAGATATGATGTCCCCATCACAGTGCTACTTGTTCTCAGCCATGTGTTTTTTAAACTCTTAGATATGATTATATTTATATATAAATGGATATATTTCTGTGCGTATGTTTGTGTGTCTCCATTCTGACGAATCCTATTTCTCTGAAACACTTTGTCTGATTTCAACCAAAATTGGGTCATTTGCCGATGTGCACAAACATTTTACAATTCCATTTGCAGGGTACGGCAGAAATCACCAAAAGTCTTAGAATTTATGAAAATTCAACCAAATTTGGGTAACCAAATCATGGTCCGAACCTTTGATGTGCACAAAAATTTTTTCGAATCAATTAAAGATTTTGTCAAAATTCAACGACAAACATAATTTTTGCACACTTTTATGCATTTCTCATTTTTCTTCACTCAAACTCAACAAAAAAAAACGAGTCACTGATAGATCAAAATCTGATGCCTTGCTATGTGAACAAAATTGTTAATTGACGAACACTGTGCGGCAAAACAATAATGGAATATTTTGCTTTTTGCTATCGTTTATTTCTCCGAACCGCTTAGTATTATTCTAACAAAAATCTAGTCTTTTTTGTTACTTCTACCTTATTGTATACCATAACAATATTCTACACGTTGTTTACAAGGTGAAAATCCTTCCGACGTTTCAGGGACATTACATCTACTTCTTCTGTGTTATAATGTCATTGCATCACATTACATGTTCCCGTGGGAGCCTGCCCCCATTCCTCCAATTGTACATGCATCATTCCTGTTTATTTCAAAAAATGAATCCCGTTTTACAAATATAAGAATAACCTATATTCACTTCGCTATTTTTCAACTTACGCGTCAGAGCAACCTAATATTGGCCTTACCATTTCAACATAATCGCTAAAAAAAAAAACTAATCAACGCCGGGCTTTACAGCTAGTATTTCATTCAAAATTATTGATATTACGCAGCAGTATCTCACTCATTGTATTTTAAGAAATATTTATGTTTCTTAATAATTTATTTTGCTTTTGGACGCCAATATATTCCTATTCCGAATGTTACTTCGGATTTCTCTGTCATATTTTCCCGCGCCTGTTTTAACATTTAATTTCTCACGTGTTTCTGTAAGTCCAATTCACACCTCGTATATTGTCCTTTACTTTTGTCTTTCTATATCTGTATGATTTTATCTTATCTCACATTACCTGCAACTGTATTTCTATGTCTGCTATCAACGCTGTCGTCTGCGTATTTTCTGTGGTTAAGACAGTGTCCACCAATATTAGATCCTGGCAGAATTTGCAGTTCTTCGTTCGCTTGGTAATGACTGCATTAGAGAAGCTCTCCGATAATTTTATACGCTTCGTAGTTTTCTCTGCAAAACAAGATAATTTATACTATACTGGGATATGACATTAGCCTAACTTATAGACCTCTCTGAATCTCCGTATTTCGATCGCTTCATAGAAAGTATCCTGTGATCTCTTTTCGCTCTATATATGATGCGCCGTATCTTTCTTCATTTGATGTATCTTATGTTTCTCGAGACTGAGTAGGAAACAAAATGGTATTTTATTCCTTTTTTATTTGTTTCAGCATTTATGTGGAATGCTATATATTCGCTTTTTTCATGAACACTTTTTTCGTGAGCATCTCTGATATTAGTAAGGACGGACTAAAAAATAGATGCGAAATAAAAACACTGTGTCTGATGTGTTCTTGTTTTTTCTAAATAAAAGTTCATGTTAAAAGAACAATATGTGTGTTTTATTGGGACGTCTCGTTCTCGTTCTCGTCCTCTTTGTCCGTCGTAAATTACATAGATTATTTGAATTAAAAGGAAAGTTTCTACAGAAGATATACGTGGGCTAGATCATAAAGGTACTTTTCACATACATTATATTGATATTTGGTTTAGGATATTGTAGAAGGGCAAATCAGCAAATACTCACGTATTGATTTTTGTATTAGGCATAGAGAAAAGCAAGCATAAATGACGACTTACATTTAAAGAATTCAAGCCTAAATCTAGCCCGTTGGACATGCGAGAAAAAGTGGCGATTTTAAGAGGTGGGGAGAAATAAATGTTTTACTTTTAGCAAAAGCAAAGAATCGGACAACTCACTTAATTGCGTCCTCTCTCTCTCTCATGCTCCTTTTTCCGTCCACCCCACTCTCATCAGTATTCTCATTCTTCTCTTACCCTCGTCCTGACATCCCCTAAAACCTGTCACTCTTTCTCATCACATTGTTCCTATGTTATGTTCTCATAACATTGCTCCTACTCATTTTACTGCCACTGCACAACAGAGGCAGTAAAATGCCTTGCTTGGGGCGACACGGTTATAAAAACAAAATGAAGTATTCACTTCAAGTAAGGAAATGCAGATGCTAAGATGCAAGGGTTTACAAAGTGTTAGAGATTATTTACAAAACACTATTAGGAAGAGAGATCATTAAAAGAAGAATTAAAAAGGCAGTTATAAAGGAAACATTTGGTATTCATTGACTGAGCAGTCAGTACTGCTTTCATTTGAAATTTATAAAATATTTCTCTTAAAAATTTTTTCAGGAAAATATTTCTTTCAAGGCTTGTTTTCATACTGTATCAAATATGATACGAATGGCCCTAGAGGGTTAAAAAAATCTCTAAATATTTAGCCGAAAAAATTAAACCATATCTGGTAGAAATATTAAAATCAAGTACAAATGGTAAACTTATAAATATGTAATATAGATACTAACAAAGAAAATAGTCTAGAACGACACAGGGAAACACATTTCTGAGCGGCAGACCTAGTAGTTGATTAGATACAATCTTTACACCTGAGAAAAGACGTAGAATATGTCGACCAAAAGTGAAGTTTGTAACAACTCCTAGATCAATATATTTATTGTATTATTTCCCAAATGTTCCTAGCACTCCAAGAATTATATTTAACAGCGACACTTTCATATTGTAATAGCAAATTATAGTTCTCTAAAAATCTCAATATATTCATCTGATATGTTCCGGAAAGGGATATATATATATATATATATATATATATATATATATATATATATATATTATTCGAAGTAGCTAAGTAGTTTTGGCAAATGTAACCGGGTAGGACAAACTAGCAAGTAGCCGTAATGGACCGGTACTCGTCCTAGAGCGGTACTATGCTTAGGCGTAGGCTTATGCAATAGCCGTAGTCAATAGGTGTTCCAATAGACGTAGTCCTAGGCGTCTCTGCCTAATCTGTATTTATAGCTGACACCAGCCAATCATATTACTGTATGCATATTCATTACATCATTATCCAAATTTCCCTCTTTATTTCCCTACTATTGAATTAAATAGCGGTGATCATTATTTGATATTTCACACTTGTTCCAGATTTTTTAAATCAAGATCAACGGAATAATTTTCTCTGTTTTTTCTATCAACAGATTTATGATTTGTAATCATTATATCAGATTTCATTGTAAAATCCCAGTCGATTTTACACACCTATAACCGGATCAAACCTTGTACACAGCCATATATATTCTACTAGCAGTATAGCCCGGCGTTGTTCGGGTGTAATAAAATCTTTAAATCTAATCCATGGTCCTGGAGTTCAGACTCTTAGGACGTTGACACGAAAGACAAAAAAGCAATAGTTCTTTCCAGTTAAAGCGAAAACCGTAGACTGAAAGAAAAATGAATGGATGTAAGTCAAATTTTGATTTCCTGGTATCGATATCAAATAAGTTTTTTTTCGTCGTTAAACTGAGTTTTGAATGTTAAATAAGCCCTGTGAGTAAATGGTATCATGGCTGAAACTAAGAACTACAATTATACCTACTTAGAGCCAAACCCGAAGCAAAAACTAAAATTAAAGGGCTGAAAAAATGCAGACATACAGGCAGATAAACAGACATTTACTTTATATATATATATATATATATATATATATATATATATATATATATATATATATATATCTTATCGATTTTCTGCATTTTTGTAATAACTGCAACCTGGAAACTTTTGAATATCGTTTCTTGTGTCTTTGTCTATGAGTGTATCAAATTTGATTCAAATCGGACTCCTCCTTTTATAACTCGATTTTTTCGATTATGGATTTTCGATATTTATCGGGGGTACCTCGACACAAAACCTAGCTAAGAACACTCGCAGACGCTTATAGTACAACTGTGTTAATTTTCAAGAAAATCGGTTCAGCCATTTCGGAGTCTATAGGTAACGGATACACGCACACACACACTCAGACACACACACACTCAGACACACAAAGTTTCATTTATAAATAAGTTTAGATTAGATATTGCTTGAGGGATAAATTCCCATATTACTAGCCTTTAAATTGTTTCAGTTTATTATTTTTAGTCACTGAAAGAGTGACTGTTATTTATAAGAGTTTAGTGGATGATTTTATTTTATGATACTTTTCTGATCACAAAGTAAAAGTCGTTTAAAAAAGCTATGAAGAACTTAAAGTTTCAACAGTAAATAATTCAAAGGATTTTTGTAGCTGATTGCGCCTTTGCCATTAAAACGTTGCTGTGAAGATATCGAACTTGAAGAGTTTTCTTTGCCCAAACGGGCAAAACTTAGAAAGACACATTTTTTTTAAAATTTAGTCTTGGGCAGATTATACACACAGTTCACCGAATTAACATTATAAAGATAAGAAAGTAACGAAAGTACTGTACTTCAGGACTTAAATGTTAAACAGATACATTAGCTGTTCTTACATTTCAGCAGAACATATTGAAGGAAATATCATTAGTGTAAATAAGCATGTAACTTGTAATACGATTTATCCTTACATCGCAAAATATGAAAATACTAGAAAGCAAACACGCACATTATTCAAGTGTTAAGAAAAAAGTGTTTAATGTAGTGTGAACAGAGCTATTTTATATATATTAATAAATATACATATACATATTGTCCGACGTCAACGGCACCAGAGAATATATTGACAGGTTTTGAAAGTGACTCAGGTAAATACCAAACGGATCCTATTAATATTAATTATTAAATATTAAATATTGAAATTGACCCAGAAGGTTATTTTTTTTATTTACACAGCAAATATTTATTACATATAAAAAATTATTTTTTTCAAATACCTCTGGTCATTCCAACGAGTTGATTTATCACTCGTCTCTTCAGTAAAACCAATACATTATGGCAAAATTCAATTATTTGTTTATCTGTTTGTTTGTATGTGTGTGTAAAAACGAATGTAAGAGTAGCCAAAAAAGAAACGGAAAACTAAGAAAAAAGCCCAAACCCGTCTGTTTAGCTGTCGGAACAGAAAAAGTGACAGTTATTGGTTGAAGTTAAAATCATCAATCACACCCAGGTGGTGCATAGGGCAGCAACTTTTTGTTGCTGTTTTTGTGACAATCTGTTTTTTACGGGGCAGGGTTGTTAGCCCTGCACCCAACCCCAAAACCTAGAGGACCGGTGGGCCATTCTTGGTCCTTACGTTTACAGCACCTGGTATTCCCAAATGGTCACCCATTTAAATACTGACCAGGTTCAATGTTGCTTATACTTCGGTGATCGAACGGGAACCGGTGTATTCAACACGATATAGACGTAGACTGAAGTTAAAATAGATTAAATAAATTAATGATATAAAATGGAAGAACATAACTATAAAAAAATAAGTCAGACTTTCACGAGTTCTCAAGTTACCAAAGTTACAATCTAAAAATTATAGTAAAAACTTCTAAACTAAAAGAGGCCCAAATATTGTTAATATCAAATTAAAATTACGTAAAAATTTATCTTAGAAATGTAAAAAGAAATAAATGAAAAGGAAAATTTGCTATAATATGAATAAATTGTATGGTTAACAAGAACAACAATAACTACTTTAAGGAATTTAAATTTTAGATTAATTATGGGGAATTAAAAAAAAAAATTATACTACTACAACAACAACAACAACAACAACAATAATAGTAATAATAATAATAGATAGATAGATAGATAGATAGATAGATAGATAGATAGTAATGATGACGGTATTATTCCCTAATAGTGATGGACCCTTAACTAATAGAGTCCATAATAAAAGCTTTAAAAATGAAATTTCTCCTAATCTTAAAATTGTCAGTTATTTGGATATCGCTCTTAATCTAAATGACGTTTCCTACCATCCTTACCTTATAGAAAATGAGACTTCAGATATATTAATGTTAATTCTAACCAACTTAATAATATTATAGAACAAATATCTAACATTGTTAACGCCTGCAAAGCTTAAAATTTCCATTGAAAATAAGAAATTATATAATAAAGCCCTCCAGAAAAGTGGCTTTACGGACAGATTAGTATATGTAAAACCTGTTGTTAAAACTAAACTATCTAAAAGGAGGAGTAGATGCAGAAAAACGAACGTTATATGGTTTAACTATGTAGACTATCTAATATCAACATTGGAAAATGTTTTCTGAAATTGGTAAGTAATCCTTTTCATACCAATAACCCCTTATATAGAATCTTTAATAGAAATATTATTAAAACTAGTTATTCTTTCACACATAATATGTATAATATCATTAATTCCTATAATATACATATTTTAAGAATTTATATAGAATTTAGATAGAACTAATGTTAAAACCGGTATAATACAATCTTGCAATTATAGGTCTATACACATTTGTCCCTTAGTAGGCAAATGTAAATCTCCACATATGATCGACCAAGCCAATATGTCTCCAATAAATAACTAATATAATTATCAAGTTTATTTTGGAATTTCGGTGAGAAAGTTTAAACAACGTTACTACTCCCCTAAACACTTTTTTTCAAGACCGAATCTAAATTGTTAAAATACCTTTCACGAAGATTTTGGGAAATGAAATAAGAGAGACGCAGCTCAATAGTGAGTTGGAGATTAAGATGATTGGACCGTATCCGCAATAACCATTACGATAGATGCAATCAATGCTTAGAAGAAAAGATTAAAATATCCTAAGCAAAATTTACTTTCGAAATAAAGAAAAGAATTTAAAAGCAAATGTCGTCATAAATTTAAATTTAGATTTAAACTTCTTAATAATTGATCCCAAGTTAGAATTCTGTTAAATAGCTGTTTAATTGCCTTTCTTTTTATTTACAGTATTATTAATTATATTATTTGATAAATGGTAAATCTATATTCTTCCTAGTTTTATTGTTTGATATTCTTCTTCTTTTATGTACCTTGTGTCTTCAGGACGTAGACGATCACGGCCTTCCACGTCTCCCTATCCCTGGTGGCTCTTAATATGCTTTCTCTTGTTACTTCACGCAAACCCCGTTCCGTCATCCACCTGATCAGGCCCTTTAAACGTGTTATCCGCTGCCTTCCTCTGTCGCTTTTGCCTTCTATCTGGCCTGTCACTATCAGGTTCTCCAAGCCCTATTCCTCATTGCATGTCCCAGGAACTGCAGTTGTTTCTTCCTATTAGTTTTCTATTCAATGACATTCTTTCCAAAACCTCGTCATTGCTCACAAACTCGGTCCACGATATACGCAGTATCCTTCTGTAGAACCACATTTCAGCTACTTCAAGTTTTCCCTTCATCTTTTTTGATATTATCCAACATTCACTGCCATATCGAAGAACTGACATCACATGGCAATCCAGTACTCTCTTCTTTGTTTCTAGTGAAAGTTTCCTGTGTCTGAATACTTTACTCAGCTTCTGGAACGCGTCCTTCACCATGCCAATTCGCCTTTGGATCTCTGTGTCGCACTTTCCGTCTTCAGTTAGAACACTTCCCAGATATTTGAATTTTCGTATCTGCTTAATTTTAACACCCCACCACCTGTATTTGGCACTTTGGGCTGCTCTTTTTGCTGATGACCATGCATTCGGTTTTCTTGCAGTTTATTTGTTATCCCTTCATGTCACTCTCTTCAGCTATCTTCTGTAGGTGGTTCTGCAGTTTTTTTATGTGTCTGCAATCAACACTGTGTTGTCTGCGTATCTTATGTTGTTCAGATTGTGACCTCCGATGACAAATCCTGGCATAACATCTAGGGTTATCAAAATATTCTCGCTGTACAAGTTTGATATTGGGTACGTCATAAATTTATATCTAATTCCCTAATAGTTATTCTAAGTGTAATTTCTGTAAAAATTATTTTATTTTATTTTTGTATCGTTTTATTTCTTTTTATTAGTACTACACTTCAGTATATTTATCAAAAGATCCCCGTTCTTACACACATTTTTTAATTTAGTTCCAGATTTTTATTCTAGTTCTAAAGTTTTATTTTGACCTAACTGAAAATCTGCCCATTAGTGTCAGTATTAATCGTGTATTTCAAATTTAATTTAATTTCCAAATAATAATTAATCTCAATTATTTTAGATAGTGGTTTTATATATTCTTATTAGCAATATAATGAAATGTTTTATATTCTTTTTTTGTATATATCATCACATATTTCTTTTTAGTTCATCCAATTTTAAATTTAGTGATATTAAAGATATAACTTCAGTATTAATAATATTTTAAATTCATTTATATTTATTTATATTTACTTTTATTATTTTATTTATATTTATATGTATTTCATTTATTCTTAAGTTTAATTTTCTATTTTTTGTAATTTTGCATTTAATAAATTTATGCTTTTGGTATTTCTTAATTTTATTTTTAATTTAACTTTCTATGATTAATCTAAATTCAAATTTCCTTAAGATAGATGTTTGTAATTCATATTAGTCATACAATTTATTTATATTATAGAAAAACTTACTGTTCTTTTATCTATTTTCATTACCAAGATAAATTATTAATGTAATTTTATTTTGATATTAACATTATTCAGAGCCCCTTTTAGCATTAAATTTTTAGATTGTAACTTTGATAACTGGAAACCTCGTGGATCTCTGGCCGATTTCGTATATATATATATATATATATATATATATATATATATATATGAATAAGGAACGAAGAAAATATTAACAACGTTCAAAACATTAATTTAAAACAGTGCTCAGTATAGTTATAAATATTTATTATAGATTATAATTTAAAACATGTTCAAATTACAATCTACTACAAAGTGTACATTTTGTTTTGTTTCGACATTAGAGGGACAATGTTTCATCAGGTAGTAAACGCTATTTTTTGAAGGAAGATGGAAAGTTTCTGTGTTTATTTTTAGATACCCCATTCTGGTTTCTCATTTTCCATAACCCTTACCTTGCACACAAATTTTACTAATACAAGGAAACAAGCCTTTCCATCTCCCTTCAAAAAATAACAGCCAAAAATCTTAACTTTAAAAAGTAATTTAACTCATTTAGTTTTCTATCTTTATAAAATATGAACTCCTATTCCTCCCCTTCCTAAATATGCCATTTCAACACCCTGTAACCCCGCGACTACCAGTTCTGTCCTTTTCCACTTTTTGACCGTTGTTAACCAAAAACCCCTCCACACTCTAACCCAGGGCCTTCGCCATTTGGAAAAACAATGTCGCTGACGTGACGTAGAGTCTCTATAAGAGATCCTATGTCGAAATGTACGTCCGACACCTTTGAATTTTGAAAATTTTCTCTAATTTATATATATATATATATATATATATAATAATAATAATAATAATAACTATATAGACTCTGTAAGTATGTAGGCCGTAAATTTATACTAAAATAAACCTCCGAAAAAAACCATTAACAAACAGAACCTAAATCCGTTACAATCCGGTGTACTAAGACGTCGGATAAATGGGGAGAAAAAAAGACACCCGCGGAACAAGAACAAAACATTCAATACTCCGCAGTAAAGAAAAAAACCCCAAACGGAACCAAACACAAGAAAAAGTGCTCAATACAAAGTACGAAAGAAAAGATACAATAGTAGAGCAAAAACACCTTTGCCCTGACGATCCGTAGTGTGAAACCGCAGTAGGTTTTGGCTCACTCTAGATTTTTGTGTGTGTATATATATATATAGTAACGTGGATCAATAAATGTACATATGGTGTTTCACATATGTATAGTATTATTATCCAGGTGTTAATAAAACAGTGCTAAATGTAGATTGAACAGAACTATTTTATACATACTTTAATAAAAAATACAAATTGTCCTACATCGATAGCACGACTCGGTGGATATTTCAAACTGACTGTTTAATAAATTTGAATTTAAGTTCACTCGATGTTCTTGGGAATTATTTCTAATAAAGTTTAATTCCTGCTTCCATAAGAAATACATTAAAAAATTAAATTTTCTAAGATTAAGTGTAGATAAAAAATGAAAATGAAAAATTTAAATGTAAAAAAACAGAAAAATAATGAACTTCAGGGAGAAGAAATAAAAGAGGCGTAAATCATAAAACGTAAAAAATTGAATATTCTAAGATTAAATCTAGAAAAATGAAATTTAAAGTATAAATATAAATTTAAAATTAAAATTAAAAATAAAAGTTAAAAATAAAACATGTTAGAATGCAAGGAGCAAAAATTAAAGGAGCGTAATTCAGAATTGTCAATAGTAATATTTGCAAAACAAGAAAGAAAAGAGAAAGCAAGGAATTGTAGAAGAAAAAGAGAAAGAAAGGGGCAAACGTATAGAGGAATCTATCTCAATCGGTGTCTAAGAATTAAAGTAATTTATTTAAGAAAATTTTAGTATTTTTTCTATGTCAGCATGTTGTTATTAAATAGTCTTTTTGTTAAATAAATTACGATATGGTTTAAAATGCCAAGTTTTTCAAAAAGGTATAAGTTACATCTAACTTTTTTTACGTTGTAAAATTTGGATCTAGCTACCTTATTCCAGGTTAATAATTAGGCCCTTGGTACAGGTTTTTGTTTTTAATTTCCAATAATATATGGATAAAGCAGTGCTTTAATGACATGTGACTGTTAAATCTTATATTCCACATGGTAGATGTGATCCCAGAATTAAAAACTGAAGTGATCTTTTTCCTTACCCCTACTTATATTCCTGTAACAAGCTTAATTTTTGATTTCTTAACACAGATGTAATCTAATAGTCATTTTCAATCATCGTGTCTTGAATCCTTTTTACCTCTCTCTTTTCGTTTCCCCTTCTACCTTACACAAGGTCTAGACGACAACCTTATAACAAAATCTACTCTCTTTCTTTTAAAACTTCTTCCATTATTCTTTCTTATTTCATCTTATTTTCTCCTTCTTTCATTTATATTTCCGATGTCCGAACCTCTTTTTGTTGAGTAAATTTTTGGTACATGAATTTTGTACTGTATTTGCATAATAAAAAAAATTGAAGTAGATACACTCCACCCACGTCTATTGAACAGGTGAAGAGGCTCATCCCATGTTCCCTGTTTAGGATGTGGTTTCCAGTTTACTCTTTCCAATCTTTTCACTCCTTTTTTCTTTTTTTTCAATTGGAGTAGATAGACTAAACTATCGCCCGGTTCACACTCCACCCACGTCTATTGAACAGGTGAATAAGCTCATCCCTTGTTTCCTGTTTAGGATGTGGTTTCCGGTTTTCTCTTTTCCAAACTTTTCAGTCTCACGTAGCCCCCTGCGCATCAGTGGCGTTTTCGCCTTGCTTGGGGTGATATGATTAAAAAAAAAGAAAAAAAAAGAGTTTTGTAGCCGAAGAAGCGATGTTTTTCCTCGATAAAATGGCTATACGATATATGTAATGTAATTTTCGGAGTTTTATTTGAATATTGTTGTATCGTGGCTCGTAGCATGTGACATCCGGTCTCCAGGATCTATAAAAACCATGAGCGCTTAGCACGGGGGTGTTGTCATAATCAAAGAATTCGGGAAGTTACACCTACTACTGCGAGAGACAGTAAATACTATATATATGGGTTGTATAACTCTATTAATAAACTAGTTTAGCTAAATTTTATGGTTTATCTCTTCATTCCACCATACAACAGTTGGAGACGAAAGATTCGAATTCATGGCGATCTACCAACAAAGCGTCGTTCAAGTTTTAAAATGAAGGACTTCAAAAGTTGCATGTTGGAACTTTTTAAACAACAAGAAACACAGCATCAAGAAGATTTATAACATCATAAATAAGAACAGGAAAAGCTGGGAAAGCAACGGCTAGAGAATTTGAAACGATATCAAGAGAGCATTGAACGACAAGAGAAAAGATAAACTGCTGGAATGTTTTACAAAGAAAGAAAATGATGCAAATTCTAATACATTCTCGCAAGAGGTGGTACTTAATTCAGTCGGTGAATTTATTTACGAAGCTGAAGAAAAAGTGACCCTTCGAGGCATGCTTTTGAAGGTACAGGGAACTTTTTGAAAAAGACTGAAAATTGATCCGACAAGAAAAAAAATCATATTTCGGGCGGCTCAACACGAAAAATATGCAAACTTTATTTTCCCAAGGCACTCTGGTAAAATGACTTCCCGAGAATCTATTCAAATATTAACAAAAATATTTGGGGAACAAAGTTCATTGTACATACTTGTTGGCAATGTCTAAATCTTAAAAAAAAAGATTGAGGGCTACCGAACTTTCACCAGTTCGGTGAATAGATATTGCGAAAATTTTCGATTAAAGTAATAAAGGCCCGACATGTTTAAATGTTTAATTTTTATTCAGGGGTTAACGTCACCGTCTGAAAAAATATGGGTACCAGGTTACTAGCGAAATTGGAACTTGACCCAAAAATTTATTTGCAAAGTTTATCGGAAGAATGTCAATATCTTTTAAATTTAAGAATGGACAAGACAAAAATTGAAGAACGGGATATAGCAAATATTCAGGCGAGAAAGAAAAAAGCACTAGGTAAGACAAAAAAATCTTATTTTAAAATTAATCCGTGTTACAGGTGTGGCGGATTGCATTTATGTGAAGAATGTTCATTTAAACACAAAAAAAATGACACACTTCTGTGTTCAAAGGATATAAACCTTCACACTATAGATGAAAAATAAAGACTTTGTACAGTACACTACTGAACAGGTAACAACTGAGAAAGTACAAAGAAAATGTCAATATCTGTCTCAATAATAAAGAGATAAAATTTCAGATTTACTCGGTCTTGAAACTTGAAAAGAAAAAAAAAATGCCCAACCCTTTTTAACTCGAAAAAAAATAGCAAAGGGTGTTGCTAAAGAAATGTTTGCTTCAATGAAAAAGAAGGAAAACTAAAAATATTTCTAATGCGTAATTCTCAAAATTTATTTGGAACGGATTAGATGGAAGGATTCGATCTATTTAACGTCCTAATAAATAATTTCTGCAATAAAACAGATGTTACTTAAGAAATATTTTCAAAGGGACTTGAATTTTGTTCCAAAGTTAAGGTCAGGTTCGAATTAAAAGAAAATGTAATGCTGGTCTTCCAACCTCAATGACCAGTACCCTAAGCGTTGGTAGAAATTGACAAAGAACTAGAGCGACTAGAAAAAACTGGGTGTAATAGAAAAAACGGACTACCGCCCGTGGGCAGCTCCAGCGGTATATGTCAAGAAAAAAAAATTAGAATCTGTACTGATTATTCGACCGGTCTTAACGATTGTTTAGAATAAATAAATTAACCCCCTCCCAACAGCAGAAGGAAATTTTTGCAAATTTAAACGGTTGACCAATATTTTCTAAGTTAGATTTGTCAGAGGTGTATCTGCAATGGAAAAAAAAAGTGTGCAGAATTATTAACCATTAACATGCACAGAGGGTTATTTAAAATAAAGAGGCTACAATACGGAATAAAGGTAGCCCACCCCCCCATCATCTTCCAGCGAATAATATATGTGATGTTAGCGGATCTGGATTTCGCAACAGCGTATTTGGTTTTTAAATTGAGTATGGAAAAATGTGAATTTTTTATGCCGAAAATCAAATATGTGGGAACAAGTAATTGATAAAAACGGCAGAAGTTTTAATCCTAATCGGGCAGACCCAATAAAATACATGCTCGCACCGATTAACGTGGCATCATTACAGTCATTTTTAGGTCTAGCTAACTACGACAGTAGCTATATCCCAAATATGCATATATTAACAGTTACGTTGAATCAGTTACTTAAAATATCGTGAAGTGGACGGACGACTGTCATAAAGCGTCCAAGAAATTAAAATCTACGTTAACGTCAAACCTTACTTTGACGCATTACAACCTGAATAAGTAAATATATGTTGCGAGTGACGCAAGTAATTTTGGCTTAGGGGCATTGTCGCTGCACAATGAGGGAGATGGCAATCTAAAACCGATTCACCATGTTTCGAGGACGCTGCTTCTGGCGGAAAGGGATTATTCGTAAACAGAGAAGGAAGGTTTAGGTACAATATTTGCGATAAAAAATTTCATAAAAACTTGCACTGGAGAAAATTCCATATTGCAAACGGATAATCTTCCTATTGTTGGCAATATTTGGTTTGTAAAAAGAATACCAATGCATACTACGAACCGCTTCCTGAGATGGTAATCGATACTTCTAAATTATTCTTTCAAAATGGAATTCTTACCGTTAAAAGCAATCGAACATGCGGATAAATTATCCAGATTAGTTCCAAAAACAAGTGAACCCCTAGGGGAGACGGTCATTGTTTTCTTTTAGGTCCAAGATGGACGTAAAATACATTTTACAATAAAAGAAATTCAAGTTACTCTAGAGGAAATAAAATTGAAAACAAAATTTGATAAGTTTATTAATCGTACAAACAAAAATTAATGAATCAAAAAATAAAAGAAAACAATATGTTTTCACTGTGCAATGGCATATTGACTTATGGAGATCGAGTGGTTGTACCCGCAGTGGTAACAAAGACAATTTTGAGAGATTTTCATACCGGGCATCCGGGAATATGCAGAATGAAGGCAGCTATGCGGAGTTACGTATACTGTGGCCACATATGGATAAAGATATATAAAATATTGTGAATACGTGTAAAAGTTGCTCGTCGGTTGCAAAAGCATCTCCCATAAATTTCAGTCCATGCCCTAAGACAGACAAATCGTGGTCTCGTCTACAAATTGACTATGCTGGGCCAATAAAAGGAATATACTTCTCGTCATAGTAAACAGCTTTACTAAATGACTAGAAGTTTTCAAATGAAAAGCGCCGACAAGTAAAAACATTATAAACATCTTACAGGAACTGTTTGCAAGATTCGGTGTGCCGGAAAGTATTGTATTGTATAACGGCACAAAATTTTCATCAAAAGAATTCGAAAACTTTTGTAAAAAGTCACCTAAAATATGCGCCGTATTGTCCAAGAACAAATGGATGGTTTATCGCCGTGTTCAAAAGAGCGATCAAAAAGGCAAATGGTGTAGAAGCGGAAAATGAAGAATTATAAAAATTCATAACTATTTATTGAATAACCGGCTAATGGAAATACTCATCTGCAGAACTAATGTTCGCTAGAAAGATTCGCTCAGTGTTTGATAAATTGATTCCGTCAAAAAATGAAACCAAAGAAAGAAATAATATCTTGAATAAAATTTAGAGTCCAGGTGAGAAAATTTATTTCTTAAATTATTTTTTACAAAAAAAAAAAAAACCTGGATAGAGGGCATTATTGAAAAAAAATTGGTAATATAATATACATAATAAAACGTTCAAAATGGAAGGTACGAAGACATATTAACCAAATAATAAAAAAGGTATACCCCAGACACAAATGAACGACGACAAAAACTCATGTCCGTCATTTATGACATGTGTGAGGTACCCAGGCCTTCAACAATACAACAAAACCGTACGAGCAAACGAAAACGTACCCCTACGGGAAATATAGAGATAAATCCCAAAAGACAAAAATATGATGTCCGACGAACATAAAAAAAAAATTGAGTGGGGGAAGATGTCGTGTCGTGGATCGTACCATGTGACAACTAGGCAACCGAATGTATAAAACACAATTTGCGCCTAGCACGTGGTGGGGTGTTGTCATTATCACGGACTTCGGGAAGTTACACCTACTACTTCGAGAGACTAAATATTGTATATACATCTGGGTTGAACCACTCTGTTAATAAAGTAGTTTAGCTACATTTACCGGTTTATATCTTCATTACACGATACAACATCATCATTGTGCGGTGAAATATGTATTAACCATTAAAATTGTAGTCTATCAAAACAATTTTCTAAATTATATTACTCTGCTAAACTAAATAAATGAATTTAACCAAGAGTTCTTTTGAGTTCGTCTCTATCGGAATTTACCTGGATAATATACTAAGTGTTCTACGTTATATATATATATATATATATATATATATATATATATATATAGAGAGAGAGAGAGAGAGGGGGGGTTGTATGTGTGTGTGCGTGTGTACCGGAAATCAAAATTTGACTTACATCCATTCAATTTTCTTTCAATGTACGGTTTCGCTTTGACTGAAAACTATTGCTTTTTTAGTCTTTCGTGCCAACGTCCAATACGTCTGAGCTACAGGACCATGAAGCAGTTTTAAAGCTTTCATTACACCCTAGCAACGCCGGTTATACTGCTAGTATATATATATATATATATATATATATATATATATATAATATAACAATCTGGCCCCACCCGAGGAAGTGATGCAAGCGATGGTGTTTCCCGTCGGTGAAGGGGTCGGCGAAACGACAAGACAGGTGTTTGTGAAATACATCCTGTCGAGGCCGGAGCGGATGTCGTTTGACCTTATTTCCGACAGCGGCGGAAATGACTACGGAGGCAAACAGAACAGGTGTCTCTGGGAATTGCGTGGGCGAGGCAAAACCGGAAGGAAAGTCCCGGTTCTAGAAGACTATACAAAGACCTCGACACACGGATTCGCTAGCAGAGAACGGCCAGTGGAAGCAGAGAAACACCACAGGCAAGACTACACTCCCGTCAACCCATTCTGTGTGCGCTCTCACCCTTCCGTTCTCTATTCCACACGGTTCGTCGTCATTAATAAAAATATAACCTTATATTTTTATATATGCGTGTTTGTTGTTTTGTCGTCGTACGGCGATATATAACATATATATATATATATATATTGTCCTACGTCGATGGCACGACTGATTTTTATCTGCTTCATTCAATCATCAGGTGCATATTACAAACTGACCGTTTCATACTTCTCTTAATCCTTTTCTTTCTTTAATTCCCACGCAAATATTACTATTAATAATTATGAATTACGCCCATTTGCTTTCATTTTAAGATTTTTATTTTGAAATGTTACTTTTACTTTTAGAATTTTAATTTTAATTTTTGATCTTTATGCAGTATTGTCTATGATATGGACTATAAAATAATGAGTCAAGACGGTGGTAGGTCAAGAACATATATTACGTCAACAAGAGATACAAACAAATACAAAGAGAAAGAGTAATAATAGCTTGGCTACAAGAGACCGACCGACAGACAGACTAGGCTGAGCTGAACTGAAGTCATACTGGAAACCAGTGTCTGTCGGCCCGGCTCTGTCCTCGAGTGTAATTAACTCTCAGTTAATATAAGCAAAGAAGAGTCCATTATTATGTCTGTTAGAGATGTACACCAGCAATCCTTTTTTACTCCATATATCGTCAGCAGCGGCTTGTGATCGGTTTGTAAAGTAAAATGTCTGCCATACAGATATCTGTGTAATTTGGTCACAGCAAAGATTATACTTAATGCTTCTTTTTTGATCTGTGAATACTGCCTTCCTGCCGGCAGCAAAGACCGGGAATCATGCGCTATCGGTTTCTCGTTCCTGTCTGGAAGTTTATATAGTATAAAGGCGCCAATGCCATAAGAACTGGCATCGCTCGCTACTATAATATCCAATTTTGGGTTATAGTGGGTGAGGGAAAGGTCTGACGTAAATGTATCTTATTTTCTCGAACGCTGTTCGACATTCTGATGTCAAATTGCAGATTTTATCTTTCTTTAAAAGATCATTCAATGGAGTTTTCATGTTATGCATGTTCTTTATGAATACTTGTTAGAAATTTGCAAGGCCTAAAAAGCTTTGCAGTGCTTGTACGTTATCCGGGGGCCGGCATGACCTTAATCACCGTAGCCCTATCAGGATCTGGTCATCGACCGTCTTTATCAATAATGTGTCCTAAATATTTTATTTGGTTTAAATAAAATTCGCACTTAGCTTCTTCAACTTTAAAACAGTATTCCTGGATTTTATCGAATACTCTTATTATATGCTCTCTATGGTCTTTCACTGATTCACTCGTAACTAGAATGTCGTCAAGATAGGCGGTTGCGAAATCAAGGTTTGCCCAGCATGATGTCCATGACCTATTGAAAAATAGCAGGCGCGACCTTGCCCTCCAAAGCCAATCTATTAAATTTATATAGACCTCTATGTGTATTTATACACAACAGTTTGGAGCATTCTTCCTCAACCTGGATTTGTAGGTAAGCGTCTGATAAATTGATTAATGGACATATTTTGCCCCCGTTTAATTTGTTAAATATTTCTTGGGGCCTAGGTAGAGGATAATGATGGTCTTTTAACGAGGCGTTCAAACCCGTCGAAAAATCAGCTCTGATTTGAGTTGACTTCTTAACGTATACCACTAGTCAGCCTATTCCAAAAAAAAAAAAAACAATTTTTGACAGGATACCTGCATTTACTAATCTGTCTAATTCTTCATCTATTTGGTTTCCCGCTGCGAACGGAACGTTCCTCTTCTTTTTGAACATTGGCTGTGCATTATCCTTTAACTTGAATTGAGCCTTTATTTTAGTACATTTCCCTAAGCCGCCTGGAAACACCTCCGGGAATTTTCCCTTTACTTCCAGTTTCATTTCTTTAATGTTGGAGGTTTTAGTTTCTATTTTGCGATATAACATACTCAGTGGACAGTCCCACAAATTGAACTTTTCAATCCAATCTGTACCGAACAAATTTTCAGCATTTTTCATCAGATACAAAGAGAAAGAGTAATAATAGCTTGGCTACAAGTGACCGACAGACTAGGCTGAGCTGAGCTGAGCTGAGCTGAGCTGAGCTGAAGTCGTACTGGAAACCAGTGTCTCTTTCGCCTCGGCTCTGTCCTCGAGAGTAATTAACTCGGTTAATATAGGCAAAGAAGAGTCCATAATTAAGTGGTTAAATCCCCACAACAGTCTATTCAAACTAGGATATTTTGGTCAGTCAAACCCAACTTCTGTTCTTCAAAGTTCAGTTGAATCTGTGTTACTTGGAGTTTTGCTACCTGTAAGTTTGTCATTTTTTGGTCACCAGTTTTTTTTTATTTGTTGCTTGTTTTATTGTTGAACTTTTTTGTGAAAAATTTGTGTCGTGAGCGGGGGCAAGTCAAATTATGGCTTCGTCTCCCCAGCCCTCAACATCTGATGCTGTCCCAATGGTGACTCCTTCGCCCTGGGTGTGGGCTAAATCTCCGACCAAGAAGGACGCCAATTATTACCTACAAATGAAGGACAAATATAAGGACTACATTATAGCCAACGAGCTGGTAGTCATTCCGGAGGTCATGGATGTGATATCAGCTAAAACTATCTCCCTGCTAACATCAGATGAGAAAAGCCGTAAATTCGTTGGCATAAGTAGGGAGAACATGGAGGAAGCCCTAAAGAGCTTGAATATTGTCCCTAAGATACTGGCACGAAGATCTCGATCAATGTGGGACGTTTTGCTAAATTCCGAAAATGAAGCCAAAAATTTAGCAGGAAGCACGTTGACTGCGAAAGGGATAAGACTGCACACTGAGTACATGGGTACTAGAAGGACCAAAGTACTTATCCATGGTGTGCCGGTCGAGGTTTCGTGTGACCACGTTGGAGCTTTTTTTGCGAGGTATGGAGCAGTGGAGGAGGTGGCGCGAGTATTGAGCAAGGCAAGTGTGCCCACTGTAGATGTATGCGTAAACATTGTGGTGGACAGAGCCAATTTTTTAAAAATCCCCGATACTTTATTGTGTAGGGGTAGGAAGTTGTTTATTGTGGTTGAGGGACGGAAACCACATTGTTGGGCCTGTGGAGAGGCTGGGCACATTTTTAAAGCATGCCTCGGAAGAAAATTAGATGTGGAACAAGTGCCACCAGCAACACCGCCAGTGGCAAAAACACCGGTCGCCGAGGCAAAAAAAGCCGAGGATGGAAGTAGTGAGTGGACAGAGGTGGTTAGGAGGGGGAAGAAAGTGGCTTCCCCTCCTCGTCAACAGGAAAAACCACCACCCCCAGAAAAGAAGAAGCCTCGTAAAGAGGCTAAACAACAACAGGAGCAGCAGCAGCAACAAAAAGATCAGCCGCAGAAACAACAACAAAAACAGCAACAACAACAGATACGGTCGTCCCTGAAAAGAGGAAGGGAAGAGGAAGAAGAAACTACCCAAAAGAAGGGGAAAGTAGACGTGGAAGAGCGTGGCAGGACAGAGCAGGTGATGACCAAGACCAAATCCGCTCCTGCATCACCAGTCATAAATGGCAAAACAACGGGGAGGAGTCATTCCGTCTCCCCAACCAGAACTTTTACTAGGCTTTCCCCCGCACCCCTCTCCATATTGCAGAAACATTCTTCCCAACCTTCTCCCCCCAAAACTCCTCCCTCCCAACCAGAAACCCCTTTTACTGAAGCGACTCAGTCTGCCCCTAAAGCAGATAAAGGGAAAAAGAAAAAACCAAACCCCTTCAAGAGGGTGGACATATGTAAAGTGGATAGGTTGGCATTAGAGAGGGACCTTTCTTCTCACAAGAAGGCTCTCCTAAGGCCACTATTTAAGATTACAGAGATTGACGGTAAGTCAATCGAGAACCCGGCAAATTTCCCAAGTGCACCCGGTGTGCTTACCCTAATTAGAAACACCGGGGGTATTTTAAAAGCTTGGGACTTTGTGCAGGGGGCGGTTGATGCCTTCCCAAAAATTAAAATGGTGCAGACAGGCACAAAATATTTACAAAGACTATCACATTTCTGTTCTGGTAGGGTCCCTGCAATTCTCCACCCCTCACTTTATAGGGCATTAAAACTAACGTTCCCCACGGACGTTGGCGGTATTGTCCAGGACGGACGAATTACGTCCGATATTGGTACTGGTAGCCTGGGACAATGCGTCGGAGTCCCTACTGCCATAGATTTCCGTCCTGTATGTGACCAGGAGTAATTTTTTGCTTTCTCGTTTCAGGTTTAAAAGATGTCAATTAAGTTAGCCAGCTTGAATGCGAAGGGCCTTAGGGATCGGAGTAAGGCTGCCCGCCTGCTTCGGGACCTCTTGTCCTTCGGTGTGGATGTCGCCGCGATCCAAGAGACTCACTTTGTTTGCAAGGCCGATGCCTGTGTGCTGTCTAGCGACTTTGTCGTCTATTCAGCATATGGGAACCGGCTGGCCAGAGGAGTTTCTTTGCTGGTTAAGCGTAACCTGGACGCGAAGGTGGATCTTGTCCATGTCGGTGCCGAGGGCCGGTTGATCGTGGCCGATGTTGCAGTGAAAAGCAAGGAGTTTCGTCTGGTTGCGGTTTATGCGCCCAATGATCAAGAGGAGCGTGTCGACTTTTTCTGTCTGTTGAAGCCCTTCCTGGTCGATTCCAAGCGACTAGTTCTAGTTGGGGACTGGAATGCCATCCTGGACCCCAAATTGGATAGAGGGTGGGGCTCTAGCGGGAGGAGTGGTGATCGTAGCCTGGTCGATCTGATTGACGAATTTGGTCTCGTCGATAGATACCGGGTCGATAATCCAGGCGGGAAAATGCGGACGTGGGCGAATAGTTGGCCTTCTACCAAGGTGGTTTCCTACCTTGATCGAATGTTAGTGAGAGAGGCCGATATAGATTTCTTAGAATGCCCAACGTTCCACTGGTTAGGCTACACGGACCGCAAAATGGTATGTGCCCGTGTGGTGTTAGAATTTAGGGCTAGAATGGCTGGCTACTGGAAGTTCAACCAGTCCTTACTGGACAGGCGGGACTTCCGGAACCAGCTGATTATCGTAGTTCAGCGGGCGTTAACTGGGGGAGTCACTGGGAATAAGGTGGTGGGCTAGTCTTAAGGATAGGATTAGGTCTTTCACCACTGAATACAGCCAACGGCTCAACCTAGATAAGGCTGCCAAGGTGAAGACGCTTAGATCTAATTTTTCCCGGGCGGAGGCTGGTGGGTATCCCCTAGAGATAGCCGTAGCTAGGGAGGTCCCTGGAGCGGTCGACTAGCGATCGTTACATGGGTCAGGTAATTAGACATAAGTTAAGCAAGATGTCTTCCGAAGCTGTGAACATGGGCACGGAACTGCGCAAGGAGGAAGTCCGTCGAGGTGGCGACCGGTACATCCGCGAGATACAAGACCCGGAGGGGCACACCCTTAGGTCGACTGATGACATGTGCGAGGCGTTTCGGCGGCATTTCGAACGCCGGTTCACCAAGGAGCCTGGTCTCCGCGACGAGGAGTTTCGCAGCTATTTGGCTGACTTTCCCCGGCTTTCGCCGGCTGAAGCGGCTAGTTGCGAGGGAGAGATTACGGAGGACGAATCTAGGCGGCTTTGAAGAGAGTCGGCAGTGGCAAGTCGCCAGGTTTGGATGGTTTGCCCTATGAATTGTACTTGAGGCTGTCGCACATCTTTGTCCCTATCTTGACAGTTGTGTTCAACAACTGGTTCCGTCAGGGGTCCATCCCCAGTCGGTTCACCAGGGGTGTGGTCACGCTGTTGAGAAAAGGCAAGGATGTTGGGAGGGAATTAGACGGTTACAGGCCCATAACTCTGCTAAACACAGAGTTAAAGATTTTGGCCAAGATCCTGACGAATCGCTTGCAGCTAGTTGCCGAGTCTCTGTTGGGACCTGATCAGACTTGCGCTGTGAAGGGCCGAACAATTCAGAGCAACCTGCACTTGATCCGCACGATCCTAGAGGGTATAAAAGACGACGATGAGGCCGCGCTGATCAATTTGGATCAGTCCAAGGCATTTGATAGGGTTGACCATGGCTACCTGGCGGCGGTCCTGCAGGCCGCCGGATTCGAAACCGACTTCTGCTGCTGGATTGGTCTCCTGTATCGCTCCCCCACTGCTGTGGTGCAGGTGAACGGAAAGCTGTCGAGCGCGTTTGCGCTGTCTAGGTCGGTTCGACAGGGTTGCCCGCTGTCGTCCTTACTCTATGTTTTAGCGTTGGAGCCCCTCCTTCGCCGGATTAGAGACAGGTCGTGCAGTCCGGCCCTCTGTGGAATCGCTATCCCTGGTGGTGCTCGAGCCAGGGTTTCCGCATACGCCGATGACGTAACGACTTTTGTGTCCTCCCGCAGGGACATAAGAGCGGTACAGAAGGCGCTTGAACGGTACGAACAGGTGACAGGGGCCAAGATCAACCGCGACAAGTCTTCCGGCTTGCGGTTAGGCGCCTGGAAGGGGATTCCCCTCCCGGGGCCCTTCGACTGGACGGACGGACCGGTCAAAATCCTCGGAGTTTGGTTCGGTCCGGACTTGCAGTTGGAGAAGAATTGGTCTGATATACAGGCAAAGGTCGGCGCGTCGGTCAAAACTTGGCGTCGACGGAGTTTCTCCGTAAAGGGCCTGGCGGAGGCGTGTGCCGCTTACGTCTTCCCCATGATCCTTTATCGGCTGTCTGTACTTCCACTTTGTGAGGAGCGTGAGGAGGCGATTGAGCGTCTGCTATTCTCCCTTCTGTGGAGAGGACGCAGCCATCACGTCAACAAACGTGTCTGTTACCAACGTCCGTGTCAAGGGGGTCTGGGAATGCCGCACTTGGCGAGCCACCGGCGCGCCTCGAGGTTTGGCTTTTCTCGGTCGTGCGTTAATGGAAGACTCGTTGCTTACGGGGATAGTGAGGGACGCGTTCCCTAGCCTATCACTCCCCCGGTCTCGTTGCGCTGCCGCAAGCTTCGAGAGCAACCGGCTTTCATCCGCGAGTGCCGGAGGGCCTTGTGGGCCATTCCACGGTCTAGTGACCTTTTTCGGCCTAGGAGGCACTTCTATCGGGGATTAGTGGAGGGCGTCGCGAAGGATCGATTGAGGGAGAAGCTCGGCATGACGGCGGAGGAGTATCGCTCTCATTGGTCTTGGGCGCCAGGATCGGATTGGCTCAGTAACTCTGAGTTTTCTCTGACTTGGCGACTAGCTCGTAACGCCTTGTCTCTCAATGACATGCGTTTCATAATGGGCCTGGCGGATTTGCCAGATTGTGAACGTTGCAACCTTGGCTTAAAGGAGACGTCGGCGCACGCCTTCTTCCATTGTTCGCGCGTTCGCCCGTTGTGGGATCGTGTCGGCGAGTTGACTGCTCGCATCGCGCCGCGGGAACTCGTGTCCATTGATCGTGCATACGCCTGCGACAATGTGTCGCCCCCGTACACCGGAGTGAAACGGATGGTGTTTCTGTCGCTTCTAGACACGGCTCGAATGGTGATATGGACGACGCGTTTGGAGGAAGTCTTGCGGGGTGGCCGTCTTTCGCATCAGGATCTAATCCGATATTTTGAGTACCAACTCAAAATGAAGATTAGGACTGATCGGAAACGGTTGCCACCGACAGAGTTCAGCAAAAGGTGGGTAAATGTGGCGAGCCTGGTTCGCGTGACTGGGGCTAGCCTTGATTTTCTCTTTTAGATCTGGTGGTCACATCGGGTTGGATTCCTCTGGAACCCTCCCCTTTGGTTAAGGTAAGTCCCTTTTTGTGTACCTAGTTAATGTGAGTGAGTGTGATCCCTGGTCTGTTCCCCGGCTTTCGTCTTTGGTTATGGTCCAGTTTGAGATTCCCAGTTTCCGTTAATTATTTTTTTTGTCCCATTTCATCTCGTCTGAGCCAGTATTATATGTTCCCCCAGTCCCATTTCTTTTTTGCCTCTCCACTCCCTGTAGAAAGAGAGTTTCTTGATTTCGTCCTCTGGGCGGAATACAGCGACCTCTTTGTTTTGAGGGTAGGTTGGGTCCAGCTAACACAATGTTTATGTTGTTGTTTTTTGTTTGAAATTTTATTTGGGGATTTGTGTCATGCCCCTCCCCCTTTGTCATTTCATGTAGAAAATTTTTATATATTTTTGCAATTTATTGTAAATATTGTACAATCTCAAATTTTTATGTACATTATGGGGACTTTTTAGGTCCCCGGAATGCTTTGTGGTATTTTGGTGCACGGCAGTATGAGCGTTGATGGACAAGTTCTTTTGGTGATTGAGAAAAATTGTAGCGTGTGTCTGGGTCGCGAAAGAGATTAGCTAGGTATAAGATAGATTACTGAAGACCATCCTCAGTTTTGTTTCCCCCTCCCTTTTTGGCCGTGTGCCACAATTGTAAATTTTTACAATAAATAGACAGTCTATTCAAAGTATACTCTTGTTATTAAAAAAGCAGTAGGTTGATTTTTAAGGTTTAACTCCAATGAACATCGAGTGAAATTAAATTAAAAAATATTAAATGGTCAGTTTGTAATATATCCTTGATGAGTGCATAATGCAAGACACTGCCATCGACGTAGAACAATTATATATATACTAGCAGAACACGTGGAATTTTCACGGAAGGATAATTATAATTTCCTGGGAAAAAATTACTTTGTCATGCTACAAATGGTCGTAACGTCTTTAAACATAAAGGCATTGGATAATAAAATAACGGTAACACAGTGTGTCATTTTTTAAAAATATTTATAAAAGTAATGTTCATAGAAGCTACTTTACAGTGAGAGATTTTTGAAGAGAATGTTTTTATTACTAAAAAATCATGGCTCCCGTGTCCATTGTAAAAAAAATTATCAAGATTTTTTAAAAATAATAATTTCAAAAATAATTTCATTTATTTGCGAATAAGTACTGATAGTTTTATTAAAATCCGACAATTATTTGATTTTTGCGAGAATTTTCAAATTAATGTTTGTCACCAGAAAAAGTGTGATGCAATCATTACGTTTCCATTGTAAAACAGTCGTAACGTTTCTTTAGCCGCTAACACAAATAAAAAAACTTTCTGACAAAATTTCAAAAATGTTAGAACGGATTAAATTTTTTAAAAAATAATTAAGGTTACTTTAAAGGATCCTGTATCCATTGTAAACAGAAAGTACCAACTGAGTAATTGCTAAGGGTGTAGAGGCCAGAAATTTCGTTATTAGATCGCGGGATACGACAACAAACCTACCTATTTTTACTATATTGTACTGCACACACACACACACATACACACACACACACACACACACACACACACACACAAAATTACTCTACAACCACCAGCTTAATCTGCAACTGAATCGATAATGCTATAAGCTCTCTCCTCCTACTCTCTCACTCTTTACTACTCTTCCGTTTGACAAAGGTGAGCAAAAGGCTGAGGAGAGTAAAAGATAGAGGGGAAGGAAAAGTTAGTGTAGAGTGTGTGGTGTAACGGACGGAGGAACTAATAACTAACTAAGGATGGAACAAGTAGAATTATAATATATATATATATATATAAGCTCTGTTCATACTACATTAAGCACTGTTTTATTAACATCTTAATAATAATATAATAAATATATATTTATTAAATCACGTAATTATGTATGTATATATATATATATATATATATATATATATATATTAATACAGGTTTCACTGAATAATATAGACAAGTTCTTTCTATTTATTTTATGTAAGATCCTTCTCGTATGATTTGATTAGCTTGATAGTGTTGTCATGAAAAGACGACAAGAAATCGCAATAATTGTTGAATTGTTTATCAGGTCTGAGCTTTCGGCTTACATAAGCCATTATCAATGATGAACATTTACTATACAGTGAACATAGAACATTTAAATTATTAACAGAGTGGAGTTATACAGAGAAAATTAAACAGGTCCATTTTTTGCGTCTCACATGACCGCAGGCCGAGAAGGAATGGTGGGAGTTGGTTTTTGGTCAAATGAGAGTATAGTGGTATGAGGGGATTGGTCTGGGAACTGCTACTACTATTGGTGTAGAGGGCAAGTATAATAACTATGGCCTCTTCCGTCGATTATAGGCATTGAAGTATGTTAGTGGAGGCGTCGAAATTTAATTTATTTAGGCTAGGTTTAAACTGTTTGATGTAGATAGCTTCTAGAATTTTAAGTTTTCGTTTATTATTTTCTTGTCTAAGTATATGCGTATTTTCAACAAGTGTTTTCCAAAGAAGTGTGTGTTGATAGCTGTGGTGTTTTAAATGTCGGAATATGTTAGAATTTTTATTTAAGTGTAATGTAAGCCTCCACGAAAGCGAGTTCGTAGTATGTCCAATGTAGTTAATATTTAGTTTGTTAGAGATACATTCTCGAAAGGGGCATTTTGAATTTATACACTACATTGTTTTTTTGCAAATCGCTAACGGTGGGGGAGGAGTCGTTGCGGACGATTGAGTTGGATGTTGTGGATTTAGCGTAATATATGATAAATTTAATTCTTTTGTTGGGGTCTATGTTTATGAGTTTTTAAGGATATTTTCGTCTATTTGGTAGTTGGTGTGCATTTAACTACGATATAAGAGTGATATGTTTAGGATTCATTGGGCTATTACCATGTGTTGTTTTATCCGTGTTAAGGCTTTTGAGGAAATGTATTTGTTCATCAACTATGAAATGTCGTATTTGTTCATCAAATATGACAACACTATCAAGCTAATCATATCATACGAAAGGATCTTACACAAAATTAAATAGACAGAACTTGTATATATTATTCAATGAAACCTGTATTAATGAAAAAATGCTGCCAAAATACACACACAATATATATATATATATATATATTTGTCATCCACATACAAGGCTATTTCGCTGTATCACAGCTCATCGGTGTGGCTAGATATCTACTTAACGGGATCAAAGCTCGATCAAATTAGTGTTTGTCGGAGTTGCTACTCCTTAAGCCATAGAATGAGAGTGGGGAAAGTTTACTGTGTTATATATAAGCGGTGTATACACATGCCAGTCACCGAAAGAACTCAGTTCATTTCTGAAGAGTATATATATATATATATATATATATATATATATTGTGGATTCTTGTTGAGAAGCCACACAAAATAATAAATAACAAAAAACAGATATGGAGATAAAAAATGTAAGTTATATTGAGCAAAAATATACAAACTAGAATACGGGTTATTCAGTTCAGGAATACTAGGAATACTGTTGCAGTAATCGATATATATACAATCTTGTAGTGAAGAAGTATGTTCGGAAAATAAGTCTATATCCAAAAACACAACCATTTACAAGCCAACTGACTCCTTATTGTTTCTCTTTGACAACCACTATATTTAGTTGTCCCTCCCACTAAGGGCAACACGTGACACATGGTCAGTTATGAGTGGGATTTCTGGGCTATATGGCCCGGCCAAAAAATACCTGTCTATTTTTGCCCAGTCGTGCTTCTACCCTTCGGCGGAACCATGGCTGTGTTATTGCTCTCTGCTTGGAAGCAGAGAGCGCCCTCTACCCGAAGGCAGAGGGCTGACAGTGAGAGATGTAGTCGCAGCGAGAAAACACTTTGACGACCACACACGCTCTCTGTATAAGCAGAATTATATGTACACATCAGGCGAGTCGATTCTTATATGCACAAAGGGGTTCTCCCCAACATATATATATATATATATATATATATATATATATATATATTAACGATTTGGAAGACTGTATGAAGCCGAAAGTGCTGAAAGTAAGTAGAATACCGATGGAAAGGCATTTAAAAGCAAGTAAACTTTGTAATAAATTTTTATCAAAGGTAAAGCATTAATAAAATTAATATGTGTAAAAGCTTTTCACTTGGCTGATTGATGCCATTTTTAGCATCACTTCTGTAGAATTTAATAGACAGGATTTCCTGTCCATTTTTCAGGAGCTTTTTTTCCAATTTACTGTTAATATTTCCAAATTTTGGGATTTTATACTTCTAATTGGTCATTTGGATGTGTGTTGTGGTGCAGTGGATATCGACTCGGAACGACAAATCGGAGGGGTGCCAAGTTCGAATTCCAATTGAATTCCTTGCATTCACTTCAGCACAAATACCTCTGGGAAAGATATTAATCCGTCTCTTCCATCCAGTTACGGGTTAAATAACAGTACAGATTGGGTTCTATACCCTTATTCGGCAACCGGTCTACCGCGGAAAGCTATAGCAACCTACTACGTGATAATCTTCTGCCCAGTCAGTCATGTCTCTTTCGAGACATGATCGCCCAAAGCGTGTATCACGTATGGCACTTAACTGACTGAATTGGTCAATTATGTAGATTTCCATTGGTTTTAACATTAGAAGCAACTCTCTGTCATAGCCATTTTCTCAATGCTTTTTTTATTATTCTACTTCTTAATTTTTTAATATTGAATGTTTGTACATACACTACCGGCCATAATAATAAGGCCATCCCAGTATTTGTTTAAAGAATTGATGAATTTCATACTATTTTTAGTATTGATTGCCAAATGAAAATAGAATTGTACTTTTGCTATTATTACTTTGCAAAATTTTACAAGTCAAGGGATCAAAGATGAACTCGTTCGAATCACCCTAAACTTTCCTCCTTGTTTCATTGATGAAACTACAATATAGATAATTTATAAATATTTATATTAGTTCATTTGATGCACATGTTACTTGTGCAATATTAACCAAAGCACCATTCTATTTTCATTTACAATTATTCATTGGCGATAAATACTAAGAAATAGTATGAAATACATCATTTTCTTAAAACACTGGGGTTGCCTAATAATTATAGTCGGTAGCGTGCATGTATACGCACACGCACATCTACACGCATACATACTCATATGAACACGAGTACATTCACATGTGTATGCACATACACGCACATAGACACACACATATATGTTTTTGCGTTATTATATATATATATATATATATATATATATATATATATATATATATATTGCATTATGGGGCAAATTAAGTATTTCTTTATGGGTTTGCCTTTCGCTTTTATATTCAAGAATTTTATTTTGTTTGATTTTGTTTAGTGCTGATTATCTTTTGTTTTTCGTCTAATTATAATTCAGTTTTTGTTATTATTATTGGATTGATTTGATATTTGGTTGTGCATTTGATTGTTAAATGTAGAAATTTGGATTTATAATAAGATTGAGATGTTTGAGTTGAATAAAAGAAAAATGGTAGGAGGAAGTGATTTAGAGAATAAAAAGAATAAACAACAAATAACCTTTGGTCTCATTAGGCTACGATGGCTGTGCTCGAGGAGAATCTATAAAGGAACCCACACCATAAAGCAACAGTTCTTGAGAAAAGGTGGATTATTTATCTCATCTGTTTTTATGAATTTTAATTTTGGAAAGTTAAATATAAAATTTATCGGAATATATTCGAAATAAGGCAAATTGTTTGTATTTAAGCAAATAAATACAAACTTTTATAAAAAAATGTCACAATATATAGAAAAGAGAATGTTGTCTATATTTCTGAGATGAGCTATTGTAACTATTTACAATATTTAGTTTACATTGTTCGTATTGTTGATTGAAGTAATTCAGAGAGTTGACCCAAAGAGTGGTAAGTTAAATACCAGGCTACAGTAGAGGTTAACAAAAACTTAGAGAGTTGAGGTACTAAGGGAAATAAATATAACTGAGATATCCTGAAAAGGCCTGGCACGTGAAAAAATTTACTCCAGTAGACTAAATAAAAGAATCAGTTTGAAATTAAAACGTATATTGCCTGAAAGAGATGGGTGGTATAACGACCGAAATGACATGAATACGTATAGTGGGTTATCCGATAGAAAGGAAAGGGTATGTGTGTTGAAACATTAGTTTTGGTTTGATTTGGCTTTGTTAGTTAGAAAGCCCACTATAAGAGGGGTACAAAACAAGAAAATCAAATTGCATATAGAAATAACAGATATATATATATATATATATATATATATATATATATATCAATTAAGGTTTTGCAAATAAAATGAAGGTTCTCTTTTTGTTGGGACAATATCGTTAAAATGTTTGTAGCAGTCCTTGCAAAAATGACTTTATGCATACGTATACAGGGACGTATATGTGTATGTATGTATATATGAGCATTTGTTTGGTAGGAATATCTTTGAATTTATCGCTCAGGGTGGATGGTGAATCACAGGAGGTGAGAGTTGAACGATGAAAAAGAAGGTGGTGAGAGAGAAAGAGAGAAGCAATATAAATACGATCGCTTGCCGTTTATTCGAGGGGCTTGTTAATTAGGTTCGTATTTTTTTCACTGCAACCGTCTTCTCGTTCCGTCTTTTTATTTTGTTTTCTGGGACTCCGAACAGGTCATTTGGGAATTCAATCCCGGGTGTGATTCTTGGGCTTTTCATTGGACGACAAACTTCGCGTCGGCTCGCGAAAAGGGTCTGTAAAAGGAGCTTTTTTTTATAATTAAAGATTATTTGAATTTCTTTTTAGATATTTTATAGTTTTCTATTGGCTGAAAAACATTTCGCGTCGATGTGTGAAATTTCGCGAGTTTTATGTGTACTAAGTAAAGTTTGTAAATTCGAGAAAATTCTTTTTTCTTTTTCCTAATAATATCAATGAGTCAGTGCTTAGCATTTGAATCTTTTTAATATAGAACTTGTTTTGTTCACTACATACGACAATAAAAATGAGGATTGTAATATGGACAATGTATATTGTGTAAATTGAAAATAAAAGCGTCGTTTCGATTTGACTAAAAAAAAAACCTGGATTAAGATTATTGCCGACTAGCTGAAAAGTAGCAGTCTCTGATCATTTCTAAGCTAGCTCTTGCGTATGGCTAATTGGGCTTCCAGCCGAAAATTACTGGATTTTTGACCCAGTTTCTAAAAAGGGAATGATGATTTTGAAGAAACATCTTTGAATTTCTCAATTCACTCCATGGAACATTAAAACTTTATTTTAACTTGGGTTTTACTTATAAGTCTATTTCCGACCCAATACTGATTTGGGTCGAAAATTGAGTTCTTGAAATCAGAAACACTTCGCAACCTCAATTTTTGCCTAATCTACATTGCTGGTTAATGAAAACTGTACAGTTGCTAGATTTTAAGTTTTTGATAACAGCCTGTCTAAAAATTGAATAACATGAACTAATAGGTTAAGTGTTGTTTGTGTCCTAGAGTCTATGTGCAATGTCTTTTCATGAAATTAGCCAGCATGTATAACAATCACCTGCCCTTTGTAGATGTTGATACATTTTGTCTTTTTATTGTCTCCCCTGAGCACTTTCTAGGTAGCTCATGCATTGTTTTTCGTCGTGCCTCTTGTCTTTAATCTATGCTGAGCGTATCAATGTTTCTAAGCCCTCCGTCCACATTATAATGCCTAGTAATTTTGATTCTTTCTGATGATTATTAAAAATGTCAGTTTTCTTTCTTTGTTTTCAAAAAAAGTCTATGATTTTTCAGTATCCTTCTTTAGAACTACATTTCCGTTGTTTCAAGGATATTATTTGTCTGTGAGGTGATTGTCCATCATTCACTGCCATATAGAAGCAGCATTATTATCTAATTGTTCATTACTCTTTTTTGTTTCTAACAAAATTTTCCACTTTTTGATAAAAAGAACTACATATTAAAATTATCGTACTTTTTAAAATTCTTTTTCCTCAATTTGTAATTCACATGTACTTTTCCTTTGCTTAACAACCATATATTTTCAATCGTCTTGCAATTGATATTTAGTCCTTTCTTATCACTTTTCTTTACTCACTTATGTAGGCGTTTTTGCGGTTTTGTTTCTGTGTCTGTAAATCAATACAATTTCATCTGCATGATGGAAAGAGCACGTATGCAACTATGAGGTGTTGGAAAGGATGCAAACGAGAAGAAAACTTATAATAAATATCAGGAAAAGACAAACTGGGACACGTAATGCGGAATGAAGGCATGGAGAACTTGATACTCACAAGTTGGATAAATGGAAGGAGAGACAGGTGAAAGCAGCGCAAGATGTACTTGTTAGATCTGAGCAAATGGTTGACGCGGCGGAGCTTAGAAGCGATACCAAGAGAAAAAGTATTGAGAGCGACAAGAGGCAGTGCCAGGTGGAAGTCCATGATAACCTACGTCTTGAAGAGACACGGCACATTAAGAAAAAGATTTGAACAAAAAATTAATCAGTTCACACCGCATATGTTTTTTTTTCTTTTTTGTAAAACAAATAGAAATCACATCATTTTATGTTATTAAAACTTTAACTTCTATAAAGAATATTGGTTGGATTTCTAATTCTTTCAGAATTGCATAACTGTATAAGTAGAATAAGTTCACTGAGAAGACGTATGCTTTTCTCATACCACCTTTTCGTTTCGTTTTATCATTCAAATTCAAGACAGTCTCTGGTTTAACGCTTATGAACGATATTTACTCGAAAGCATAGAACCGGAAGAGAATTCTTCAAGAGAGAAATGCAATAGAAGTAACTGTTAGCATAGAACTTACTGTTGTAGCTGTCCAATTCATTTATAAATTGATCAGGCCTTGTTGCCAATCTACTGGTTTCCCCCACAATAAATACATAAATAAATAAATGAAATTTAGTAGAGTTTATTTAATTGTTGGGCGTTTTCTTACAATTGAAACAAATACAAAGGACATAAATTTAGTAGCGTAAATATTAGATCTGGTGTTTAAAGTAAAAAGTTAATTTCTTTTTTATATGTTTTCTTAGCAGAGATATATTGTATAGCATACAATTCTGGGAAAGAATAAATTCTTGCTAGGATTTATCATTAACGGCCTACAATCTCAACAGCATAAGATACGCTGATGGCCGTGTGCTGATAATGCAAACGGAAAGAAAAAATGCAAGAATTCCTACAGATTGTGGTAATAGAAAGCGAGAAGTAAGGATTGAGCATAAACTTCGAGAAAACTGAATGTATGGTCATCAGCAAAAAGAAGAACCCAAAATTCTAATGACAGTTTGAAGAAACTAAAATAAAACAAGTAAAGAAATCTGAATACCTGGGAAGCGTTCTGACATACGGATGGAAAGAGCAAATTCCAAATACCTATTGGCACGGCTAAGGTTTAGTTTGGTTTGGTTTGGTTTAGTTTGGTTTTGTTTTGTTTGGTTTGGTTTGTTTTACGGCATATCAACACCTCAATGGGTCATTTAATGCCGACGAGATTTTTACAATATATTTGTATGAATAGAATATAACTTTCTTTGTAAAGTTGGTTTCGTTGAGTGTCAGATGTGTTACTGTTTTTTTTTTCCTTCACGTATTTTTGTTGGTAACTTTTTATTCGTCAAAAAAGTTTTGTTGGTAAATACTTTCATAGCATTTTTATCTCACTTTGGGGGTTAACTATTTACCCGTAGCTGGGACCGTAACAGGTGCTACCACTCCGATTCAGGGTGGACGTGGGAACAACAGCAATTAAGAGGTGGTTTCATGCTCCTCACAACCTCCCAATTATAGGCCTTGCTGCCGAATGCAGTTTACGGTCATACCCAGGACCCATGGCCAAGGACGCATTTTAAACTAACCAGAGTACTGACACACGAAAGGAATATTGGATTAAAGAAAACAGTGCTGCTGCCATTCTGTATGGCAAGGAATGTTGGAAGATTTCTCCAAGGATGACAGAGAGGCTCGAGGCAGCAGAAATGTACTTCTATAGAAGTATGCTTTGGATATCATGGACCGAGCAGGTGAAAAGACTAGGTGTTGTAGAGGATGCAAACGAGAAGAAAACTCATACTTAATATCAGGAATAAACTACTGAGCTTCTTGGGTCACGTAATGAGGAAAGAGGGCCTTCAGAAACTAATACTCACAAGATGGATAGAAGGAAAGAGAGACTGAAGAAAGAAGTGCTGGACATATTTGATAGTCTTAAGCAAATTTTGAGCTGGGCGCAGTTTGGTTGAGATATCGAGAGAAAAAAAATATATTAAGAGCAACGAGAGACAGAGGCAAGTGGAAGTCCCTGGTCGCCTATGTTCTAAATGGGTACGGCACATGAACAAGAAGTAAATCTTATTTTTTTTTTTTATTTTTTTTTTTAGGGGAGCATTCTTGAGACTGCGTTTAAAGTTTACGTACCATAGAGAAAATTTCATCAATTAATAAGAAAGTATTTATAGAAAAAGCACAGTGAAGTAACATTACGTCGTTGGTAAAGTGATTGAAACCGAGATACCAGAACAGGATCAATAACATTGCGGATTCTAAATTATTATTTTTATACTTCTTTTTCAGACATGCAAATAATTAGTCAGCAAATTATATTTTCTTTTTTTTTTTCTTTTTAGTTTCCGATTTTCTATAAAAAAAATTATACACGTCTGTGTAATCTAAGTATGAAACCCATTTTCACCATGACATTTGGGACTTCACGGAGATTGATAAAGAAAAAGAATTCGTGTTAGAAAAGAATTCGTCTCTTTTTTTTCTCAAACCCATGGGATTGATGAAGTCAAATGGTTTCATGACATATGTTTACATTTTTTTTCTCTGTGTGGGTGCGTAGGAATTGGCGTTGACTGAGTGTACTTCTCCTTTGAAGTGAGATCATGCAATCAATGCAGAGAGGCTGGAAACTTTGGCCGGGAATTATTATCTAAAGTTCAGCCGACAGGAAATAAGTCGAACCTACTGGGTTGAGAAAAGAATCAAAAGAAATTTGCTAAAAGATGTTGGAAGCGTAGCGTAATATTTCCACAAGCTGACCTTTCCGAAATGAACAGTACTTTCTTTAGCAGAGACTGTTGCTATGGTTTAATTGAACATTTTGCTCGAGTTCCTATCTAGTCTTTACAAACAAATCGAGAGTCGTGTGAGGGTGTGTTTCTGTTCAAGCAGTCTATGCGTCGGAATGCGTGAGTGTGTTTCATTAAAAACGAAAGTCAAGGATTTTAAAAAAAAATTTCTTTCTTACGTAACTTGACTTATTTGAGTACGATACAACGTATGCTATGTCCAATAAGTATAGATATTATAAAACTGAACTCAAATGCCTTCAACCATACTTCTCGTCGTGTGCAATATCCGGTCATGCGCAGACGTATATTTTTTTGTTTCTTCTTTCTTCATATGTCTTTTCCGTTGATTCTAGAATCTTCTGGAAATAGAACCATCACCCATTTGTTAATAACTTGGTTCAGGCCTTAAGCAGTTGTTATAAAACAGTTTTAAAGCTTCAAGCTAAGTATCTCGTTAATCGTCCATCACATAAATAAAGCCTGCTTAAAAATTCAGCGTTCACCTTTAGACATGAGCAACTAAGACTGTTCATTAGATAAACACAATTCCTTTATGTTTCCATTCTTTGTCTTTGTTTTTGTTTTATTATCCTGATTACCATCTTATTATTATTATTATGTCATTTTTCATCATATTTCGATTTCTACTTTGGTCTCACTACCAACCAAGTCTGCGGGGAGACCTAAGGCAAGTCGTGGCGTGTTGTTATGACTCCATTTCATGTTTTTCTATCTTCCCTATCACCCCTAGCATTACATAGATAAAGTTTTCCTTAGTGTGTGGGCTGTACTTGATAAGACAATTTTTTGTATATCTCTTAAGCTGGGATTTCCGGGGATTCTTTCAATGTGTTGTTTTGTTCCATTTTTTATTATTCCAAGTGCACCTACTATCACTGGCACAACTCTTGTTTTCAATTTCCACATTTTTTCTATTTCAATTTCCAGGTCTTTATATGTTGACAGTTTTTCAAATTCCTTGATTGCTATGTTACAATCCGCTGGACAAGCCATATCAATTAATAGACAAGTTTTCTCCTTCTGGTTTTTAACAATAATGTCTGACCTGTTTGCTTCAATTTTTCTGTCTGTGTAGATGGTGTAATCCCATAGAATGGTTACATCTTCTATTTCTGTAAGCAGGTGCTGGGTGATGTTCATACCAGTTCTTGTTTACAGATTTTCCATAATGTTTGCACATTGTCCACTGTAAATATTGCCCAACTCTATCGTGGCGATTTTTATTATTGTTATTATTATTGTGTCTTTTTTTATCATATTTCGATTTCTGCTTTGATCGCACTACCTACCAAGTCTGCGGGAAGACCTAAGGCAGGTCGTGGCGTGTTGTTATGGCTCCATTTCATGTTTTTTCTATCTCCCCTATCATCCATAGCGTTACATAGAGAAAGTTCTCCTTAGTGTGTGGTTTTTATTTTACAAGACAATTTTTTGTATATCTCTTAAGCTGGGGTTGACAGGGATACTTTCAATGTGTTGTTTTATTCCATTTTTTATCATTCCAAGTGCACCTACTATTCTTGTTCTCATCTTCTATTTCTGTAACCGGAGCTGGGTGATGATCATACCAGTGTTTGTTTGCATATTTTCCATAGTGTTTGCACATTGTCCAATGTAAATACTTCCCCACTCTGTCGTGACGATTTTCATATTCATTTGGGGCAAGTACAGACATCCTGAGATTAGATGGTCTATTCTTTCTTGGTGTTTATCACAAAACCTGTATTTTGGATCCACATTATTATCTATAATATTTGGCTGAAAGTTCCTAGTGAAAAGACTTTGGTCTTGCGCTGCAAGAATAAAGTCTTCAATCTCAGACATTAATCCAGATGCACGTAACCATCGATGAGTATTAACTTTATCAACATTGGATTTATTGGCACGTTCTGGATATTGGCCATGCAGAGGTTTATCTTGCCAGGGTTGTTTCATCTGTTCAAGAGCTTTATCTTTGGCATTCTTTTTCATATTTTTTGCCGCAATAGTTGGTTCTTGATTTCGGTTTTGCTTTTCTACAGAATCTACTAAATGTAAATCTTGTTTGTATTTACTGCTTTCTTTCATTATTGAATATGTTTTCTTTCTTTCTTCATGTTGTCTTACTAACTGTATCATCCAATCCTTTGTTATTTCTATGTATGTTAGTAAGCCAATAGTTGTTGTCTTGTATGACAATTCCAGCTGAATAAGACCTCTTCCACCTTCTTTACGGGGTATGTATAGACGGTCGACATCAGCCTTTGGATGATGTATCTTATGCTTAGAAAGAAGCTTTCTTGATTTAGAATCCATTTGTCTGATGTCTTTTAGAGTCCAGTTTAAGATGTTGAAATTATATTGGACCACTGGGATGGCACGGCTATTAATGGCCATAATCGTGTTCTGAGAATTCAATTCAGTTTTTAATATCAGTTGTAGCCTTCTGTTGTACTTATTACCCACTATTTCTTTCTTTTTTTATGGAGAATTTTTTCATTCTCATTTGCACCTAGGTATTCATAAGCATCTTCTTGCTTTAAATCTTTTATTGTTACAGCAGGGTCTAAGCTAATTGAGGATGTTTGTTGTAGCGATCCTCGTAAAACTGTAGCTTTAGCACATTTATTCATTTATATTTATTATTATTATTGTTATTATTATTATTATTATTATGTTATTTTTCATTATAAATCGATTTATGCTGTGGTCGCACTAACAACCAAGTCTGCAGGAAGACCTAAGGCAGGTCGTGGTGTGTTGTTATGGCTCCATTTTCATGTTTTTTGATATTTCCCTAATATTCATATCGTTACATAGACAAAGTTCTCTTTAGTGTGTGGGCTGTACTGAACAAGACAATTTTTGTATATCTCTTAAGCTGGGGTTTCCAGGGATTCTTTCAATGTGCTTTTTTGTCCCATTTTTCATCATTCCAAGTGCACCCACTATCACTCATATGATAATTGGTTTCAATTTCTACATTTTTTCTATTTCAATTTTCAGGTCTTTATATTTTGACAATTTTTGGAAGGCTTTGGTTGCTATGTTGCAATCCGCTGGAGAAGCCATATCAATTAATAAGTAAATTTTTCTTTTTGGTTTTTAACAATAATGTTCGGCCTATTTCCTTCAATTTTTCAAGTCTGTGTAGATGGTGTAATCCCATAGAATGTTGATATGTTCTATTTTTGTAACCGGTGCTGGGTGATGTTCATACCAGTGTTTGTTTACATATTTTCCATAGCGTTTGCACATTGTCCAGTGTAGATATTGCCCCATATATCGTGGCGATTTTTATATTCATTTGGGGCAAGTACAGAGCATCCTTAGATTAGATGGTCTACTGTTTCTTGGTATTCATCAGAGAACTTTTATTTTTGATCTACATTATAATGTATAATATTTACATGAAAGTTCCTAGTGAAAATATTTACAAGAATAAAACCTTCCTTTTCAGACATTAATCCAGATGCACGTAACCATCGATGAGTATTAACTTTATCAACATTGGGTTTATTAGCCCGTTCTGGATATTGTCCATGCAAAGGTTTGTCTGTTCAAGTGCTTTGTCCTTGGTTTTCTTTTCGTTATTGTTTGCCGCAATATTTGGTCCTTGGCTCCTGTTTTGTTTTTCTACATAATCTACTAAATGTAAATCTGTAAATCGTTTTTATTTACTGCCTTCTTTCATTATTGAATATTTTTTCTTTCTATTTTTATGTTGTCGGACTAATTGTATTATCCAGTCCTTTGTTGTTTCTATGTATGTTAGTAAGTCAATAGTTGTTGTCTTGTATGACAATTCTAGCTAAATAAGACATTGTCCTCCTTCTTTACAGGGTATGTATAGGCGGCCTTCATCAACATTTGGATGATGCATCTTATGTTTAGAAAGACGCTTCCTTTTCTTGGAACCCATTCGTCTGATGTCGTTTAGAGTTCAGATTATTATTATTATTATTATTATGTTATCTAGTGAAAAACTCATTTTCTTTTGGACACTAACCAGAAACCTAAGGTGAGAAATGACTTCATGACATATTCCACGGAGCATTTTTTGAGAACGTAAAACTAAGATCAAACATTTTACAAACGTAATGACCTTCGTAAAGGGTAAGCTGTACTTGTGAGCACAATCGTCTAGAATTCCTTTATGGATTGAGCTAAAAGAAATCGCTTCAATGTGTCTATAGAGACACTCCCCAATAAATCCCAGGGTTCTAACTTCAGCTCGATGTTTTGAAGTCAGTAGTCGCCACATTTCTGAGATTTCCCTTTCAAGTGCCTTGTATATTGATAGCTTTTTCGAAAATCTTCAAAGATATATTATAATTGCAGGAGATGCCATATCAATAAGAAGGCACATTCTGTTTTTGTTTTCTCTGATTACGATATCTGTCTGTGTCTGTTGTAAAGTGTCATAAAATTTTAATCGAGTCTGGGTAGTGTTCATAACAATTTCTTGCCGTTTCCTTCCCGTTGCAGACTTTCTTTCTTCTTTTTTTTCTTCTTCTTCCTATTATTATTATTATTATTATTATTACTAGTAGTAGTAGTAGTAGTGATATTTGTAGTCGTAGTATGAATAGTAATACCAATTTTCTTTAATTCCATCAGCACAAAAGTAACAAAATATTAAGTTATTCACTTGTTTGAAAATAAGAAATGGAAGAAGTCATTTTGCGATAATTCGCAAATAATTCTTGGATATGTTTAGAGTTTAAGAATTATTTCACTGTATAGTGCGTCTATCCTTTAGCATTTTTAAAAAAAAATGTTGTTTTAATTTGATTTCGAAAGTACTTTCATTAAGTTCTTCTATCTGTCTTGTACCCATGCATATATAGATTACCGTAGGACACGTTTACCAAGTAACTATCGCTGACGCGTCAAGCTGACTTCTACACATAACGCACTAACTAAAATTGAAAAATATCATCAAGGACATGTTTATTTTCAGTAATGATTACTAAATTTTGTACTGCAGTATTCATAGGTTAAATAGATTTTTTACGGTTTATCAAGCCTTTTTATATTATTTGTAGTTGGAATCTATTTTGAATTGTAAGAACAATCTTGATTTTGTTTGGCTAATGAATATTCTATTATTAATCTTTTGCAGATAACAATGATGTTTTTCATTGTAGTAAATTCTATTATTTAATCCATAACTGGGAAGAGATGGATTTACACATTATAATTTATTTGTGCGTAAGTGAATGTATATAACTTGAGTGAGAAATCGAATGCAGCTCCTAGATTTTTAATTGTGAACAACTATAAATTATCCTACTTGCATATAAATTTGCGAAGCATTATATCTAATTAGTGGGTTCTGTCCTTTCTAAGATTGCACTATGTGTATCCCTAAGTTAAAATTAATCTTTGCTCCGTATATCTTAATAGTGTGCAAAAGTTTCCAACGAACATAACTGGTGGGGATTTACTTACTGGTCTGACAATAGTGAATATTTTTCCAAATTTTGTTTGAGTGTTTATAATATAAAGCCTGTATTTTTCTTGGCTGTCTGTTTCATCTCTTTAAAAAAATACAAAGATCTTCCCACTCATTCTCAGTACCCTGTTTTGCAAGGCCTATAAAGTTTTTGTTTATATTTAAAAAGAAAAAAAAACAAACAAACAAATTTTAAGCTTGTTCTACTGCGGATCCACGTGCTCTTCTAAGAACAATAATATGTACTTAAGTAGTACCATAAAAAAGGAAAATAAAATACAGAAAATCAGAAAGAAAAAGGAAATGTTTACAATGATTTTGAACAATAATATTTACTTTTCCTGACACAACGAAAGAAAATAACTTTAAATGCGGGTATTGTTTTAAGAAAACCTCTCAAGTTCCTTTGTTATTTCAACTATTTTCCAAACACAAACACACAAACACACACTAACATATATATATATATATATATATATATATATATATATTAATGGCCTAAAAGTTCGTTTAGTTTACTAAGTAAAAATAAAAGCAAATTGTTTTATTAACTTTATTGAATAACATATTTACCGTTTTTCTTTCCACCATTTTCTCCAATCTCAAGTCAAGTTTAATTCCATTGTCCAAGATGATTTTTTATGTTTCTCAACAAAGAACATTTTTTTCTTTTCCTTGCTTTTAGCTGTCTTCCAGGAAACTCAATTCTTTTTAATTAAGTATGTACTATAAAGAATTGGAAAACTTATATACAGAGGTCGAATATACAATAAATTTAGCGGATGACGGAACATTCTGCCAGCAAATATTTCAATTTTTACCTGTTCATCAAAAATAAGGAGGCGAGCAATTATTGTGACGGAATATTACGTTCGTCTTCTCAACTGATTCTGGAAAGCTTTTCAACGGTTTGATCCTTCTGTTTGTCTCGGTGGGTGCAGTATCTTTGCGAAAGAATAGCTTGTCTTTCTGAAAGTATTTGAAATTTGGAAAAGACTACTTTTTCTTCCCTTTACACAATATAACATTATTTGGATGAAGATAATTCTCTTGTCCCATAGCTGATTATTCTTTTGTCTATTGTTATGAATTCTTTCGATTCACGTTGTTGTAAGATATCCACTGTTCATCTTCCGTCAACCTCTTTTTAAAGACCACATTTTGTAAAAACTTTTACTCTGAACATTACATTTCGTAAGTAGATTTCTTTATTTTTGAAAGCTTCACAAATACGGAAAAACTCGTGAAAATATTTCACCTAATCATATGAAAAGAACGATTAATTAATATATAAATCTGTAAATACATAGCTCCCATGAAGAAATAAGAGCGTATTTATGCTGCTTCTGATAGAATGATGTAACTTCTTGATTTTCAGAATATACATTTTTTATGTTCTCAGGTAATTTTTCCCTTTAGTTCTACAATCACAACGCCTACATTGAAATCAGATTCAACAACATAAATAATTATTTGAAAATTATGTTATGCATTTGTCGCATTACACGAGAAAAAAATGGCATAGATCAAGAAATAGTTAGTGTCGCGTTTTCAAATCCCACTTAAACTTATTCTGTAACTTTAAAATACTGTGTAAACAAAGATGGGCGTCTAGCTCCCCATTTAAATGGCAGAGCGGCACCTCAAAGTGGTAAAATGGTTAGCAAGCTCGTCTAGCTAGAATTATTACAATGCAGTCATGAGTTCGATCCTCACTTGGGGTCCCATAGTTTTGGCCTTGTGCCACATCTAAACTTCGCTAAGAAAATCACCATTTGTATGGCGGAAGGAATTAAGAGCTTATCATAATTAATACCGGATTTCTATAAAACTACAATTAATATCGGGCATTTAAAAATATATATTTGTAATAATTCCTGGATGTTTATGTTCAGCTTTATTATAAACTAGCACTATAGCCCGGCGTTGCTCGGGTGTAATGAAAGCTTTAAAACTAATCCATTGTCCTGGAGCTCAGACTCTTTGGACGATGGCACGAAAGACTAAAAAGCAATAGTTGTTTCCGGTTAAAGCGAAACCGTAAGTTGAAAGAAAAATGAATGGATGTAAGTCAAATTTTGATTTCCTGGTATCGATATCAAATAAGTATTTTTCGTCGTAAATTGAATTTTGAAAGCTAAATAAGTCCTCTGAATAACTGGTATCATGTCTGAGACTAAGAACTACAATGTTACCTACTTAGAGCCAAACCCAAAGCAAATACTAAAATAAAAGGACTGAAACAAATACAGACATATAGGCAGATAAACAGACACACGCAGAAACAACTTGCCTTTTATATATATATATATATATATATATATATTATCGATTTTCTGCACTATTGTAAGAACTGCAACCTTGAAACTTCTGAATATCGTTTCTTATGTCTTTGTCTATGAGTGTATCTTTGTTTATGAGTGTATGAAATTTGATTAAAATCGGACCACTCCTTCTATAACCCGATTTTTTCGATTATCGATTTTCGATATATATCGGGAGTACCTCGACACAAAATCTAGCTAAGAACAGTCGTAGACGCTTATAGTACAACTGTGTAAATTTCCAAGAAAATCGGTTTAGCCGTTTCGGAGTCTATAGGTAACGAACACACTCACACACAAACAGACACACACACACTCATACACACACAGAGACAAATTTCCATTTATAAATGAGTTTCGATATTATTATTTTATGGTTAAACATTTTGTTTTTTACATGGGCTACTGATAAAAGATACGTTATTAATATTATTAAGGTTTAGGAAGCGCATTCCGTCGGTCAGTGAAGTGTCATATGTGATACACGCTGGGTTGATCACGTCTTGAAAGAGACATGATCACCCAAGGTTTTTGAACCGAATCTTTCCTGCTATTTAACACATAGCTGGATAGAAAAGCGATGGATAATAAATTCCCCAAGGATATGTGCATGTAATTCAACTAGAATTCGAACACGGCTCTCTGATTTCTCGTTTTGAGCCGATATCTGCTACAGTACATCGCACGTCAAGGAAGCATATTACAAACCTGATAAAGACGAACTTGGGCTGATATATGTAAAAAAGAAAAATGTACTGCCAGAAGTATTAAAAGAAGAACAAGCTGACTTGTTCGAAAACCGGAATATGAATCCCTAGCCTTTTTCCTACCTAATTTTGACCGCACCTTCCCGATGTCTGTTCGAACATATTCTCATACTCTGATTTTATAATCAGTTGTGTATTGCAGAAGATTTTATTCCGTATGAAAAACTAAATATGATTAAATTTGATAATCAGTATAAAAGATATCAGTTGACTATAGTCAGTTAAGTTCAATACGAGATACACGCTTTGGTCGATCATGTCTCGAAAAAGACTGGGCAGAAGATTATAACGCAGAAGGTTGCCATTACTTTCTGCGGTAGACTGACTGCCAGCTAAGTCTATAGAACCGAATCTCTCCTATTATTTAACCCATAACTGGAGGGAAGAGACTGAAAAATACCTTACTCAATGGTATTTGCGCGTAAGTGAATGCAAGGAATTCAACTGGAATTCGAACGCGGCACCCCAATTTGTAATTCGGAGTCAATATCCACTGCACCACAATGCACATCATTATGAACCTAAATTGCATAATTTTTGATAGAGGTGCCTGCGTCCGTGCGTTTTCATGCAGCAAAATTGGGCTTTCCCTATACTCAAGTCTAGGATGTTTCTTTTTCAGTTTTTCGTGCATGTATACACGCAATTTCATCACAATACGAGGTTGATACAATTGTTTTCCCTTGAGGCGGGAATGAATAATGAATAGCTTTTTTGAAAGACCACCATACATTAAGCATTAACTTTTAAGCTGCAGTGAAGGATTTTTTTTAATTCAATTGCTTGTAACTATTGCTTATTCTCTTACTGTTGTCAAAGAATATCCATTTATCCTCGCATGTAATGATTCGACCCGAAAATTCTTCCTTTTCTCAATTTGAACTCACATAGCATAATTACACGAAATTGTTTAACTGTAATCTTTTCATTGGACTTGTGAGTTACAATATAGTGAATTAAAATTAACTAAAAATGAAAAGAGTCAGGAATAAGTCAATATATTTTTAAGGTGCCTTTTTGTTAGACGAGCGGATCAACAACCAACCAAATATTGTGCCATTTAATATGTGACAACCTAATTTGTTTAAGATCTTGCGTATTCTTTTCTATCTCCATATAATCTACGAACGATAAGACGTCGTTTTTGATATGCGATATGGTAGCTGCTGAAATATATTTTTAAAATAACTTTTTAAAAAACTAAACTTACCTATGCCACCTGACAGCAAAAATATTGCTGTTTCAATATATTTTAACGTCAGTAATCTTATATTTGATATGTTTCTTTGGTATTGTTCCTAAAGACATTATATCAAACATTTTAATATGTATTTTTCAAGGCATGCGTATAATTCTCATTTGAAAGATTAACCCAATACAATATTTTTAATAATTATTTTCTTTTCTTTGGCGTTAAGGGAGAATAATCCGAACTTTTCAAATATCTGACGCCAATATTATTGGCAGAAGTTCCATAAATCGCGAATCTCTTTCTAAAGACAAAGATGATTTTTTCATTTCCTTCGTAGAATGATTCTGAGATACATTCTGTCTTACCTATCTTCCGACATCAAATGGAATCTTTACATTGAGTCAATAGCTAAATCCACTGCTAGGAAGGTTGGGTCACTTTGTCGGGCCAGGAAGCTTTTTACACCTGAATCCATCTTGCACATATACAAATCAGCCATCCGACTGTGCATAGAATACTGCTGTCGTATATGATCAAGCGCCCCTGCTGTTCATCTCCTTGTTCTTGACAGGCTCCAAAAGAGAATCTGTAATGTGATAGGTCCAGACTTGGCAGCTCGACTTCAGCCACTTTCTCACCGGCGGGATGTGGATTCCCTCTGTCTATTCTACAAATGCATTCATGGCTTTTGCTCCAACGAAATTAAGTCACTGGTGCACTCACTACAACAATTTACTCATGCAACCAGACTAGCAACAAGGACCCACCCATTTAAATTTAGATCAATCAAATGCAATTCAACTCCATCAGCTTCTTTTCTCGCACTTCCCACCTGTGGAACTCCCTTCTGTATACTTTCTTTCCTGGCGGCTACAATCTCCAAGACTTTAAATGTAATGTCAATACCAATCTCATATCCACTTGACTCCAGTCCTTTCTACATCTGTATATCTTGTATTTTCCTGTATTTCCATCCTTCTCTTGCCTTTTCTCTGACACCACCTGTAACTGATCCGTTTTTCTCTTCCCTCTTTTCTTGTATAAACTTTTACACTTATGTAGCCCCCTGCTCATCAGTTGCGGTACCGCCTTGCTTGGAGTTAAACGATTAAAAAAATTGTGATAACTCTAACTGAATGTGAAAACGATACGTAACTGGAAAGGATCATCATTTTGTGTATCACCTCTTTCCTTTCAATACCACAATTGTGGGTAAACGTTATCTCTATTTTTATACATCTGCTCACCACGCACTACTTTACAAGCTCTAAGCTCTGTAAAATATAGGCCTGTCAAAATTATGCTTACTGCAAAAAGACACCCTTGACTGAAAAACATGTTATAACAAACTTTCTAAATGCTCTCATGGTATAAATGACACTCACATTTAGATCTATTATTAAGACGCACTGTTATGCTTTTTTGGGAAATTATAAAAAGCACTGATAATATCTGGAGAATGAAGAATCCCAGGTTAGGGTTCGGAAATTATAAACGATGGTAGGATCTTGAATTTAACACACTGAAAAATTAGAACGCACAGTTAGGGTTCAGGAATTGAAAATTCTGATGGGAATTAAATAATAAAAATATATATTTGGTACTGTTAGAGGTCTGGAAATTTCATCATACGGTTTAGTATCTGGATATTTAGAAGCATCGTTTGAAAATTTGGATATAAAATTTTTTTTTCGAATTTAGATATTAAAGTACTGTTTCTCATGTTTTGTTTGATTGATCATATTTGGCTGCATATCAAAATCTATGGGGTAAATAAATGCCATCTAAATAATGTGAGCACGATTTTGTGGCTACAATCAAATATCTTTTGAACGCAAACGAATGCCTTTAATAACTGATAATATGCATTGCCGTTCATTTTACTATAAAGTTGTATTGTTGACTCTATAAATATTTTATTGGTGTTTTTCTTTTCATAAAAAACAATTGCTGCTGATTTACTGGCATAAAAAAGTATTTTTATACATTCAAAATGGTTTGTTTTTGTTTACGGGTTCATTATTTGCTCATACCCGAGAAACTAAAAAGAGCCACCACTCAGGAGTAGGGTGGACTTAGGAACAACAGTAATTAAGAGACGGTTTGAAGCTCCTTAAAACCTCCAATCTCTTTTTGCCGGATACATTTTATCATTATATCCAAAACTATGTTGCTGATCTAGAAAAAAAAGAACTGCTTGATATCTGGAAATTTAAGAAGCCCTTCGACGAGTCTCAATATGAAACGAACGGTGTATAATCTGGAATGTAAGATACACTTTTTATACTATGGAAATTAATCATACTTGAGCTGTCTGGAAATTAAAATGCAGTGAAAACTAAAAAAAAAAAAAAACAAAAACACAGAAAAACTTCCCTCTGCGTAAATATATTATCAAACTGCACTGATGCATGCTGGGATTTTCTCTATGTTAATAAAAAAGGCAACTTCTCAGTTTCATCCACCATCGTATTGTTCTTTCTCGTCTTGAAACCAGAACGCCGCTACCACTCATCTGTACTCTTTTTGCGTGTTAATATTATTCTTAATTTCTGAAAATTGCTACTGTGGCAGAGATGTTTTGTAGTGTAAGAGATATCAACTCAGAATGCAAGATAAGAGAGCCGCGTTCGAATTTCGATTGTATTCACTTTAATTTACTTTTCGACTGTGATTTTTTCGAATTTTATAATTTTGTACGATTCGCTCGCTTACCACGGCTGCTCGTCCGATACTGGTCAGATCACGGCGGCTAGTGGTCATCGGCTAGGCGTCTCTTCATTAGGGCGCGTGGTCACCGATTTCTTCGACGCTGAGCAATTTTCATACACTTTGCCCGATTATCACGGAGCCGGCTGCTGCGCATCCGATCACGGCGGCGCGTGGCCGTCGGCTAAGCGTCTGAGTCATTCTTTCTTTCTTTACCTTCCCTATGGAAGTGAATATTTCCTTGAAAAACGTATTAATCCATCTCGTCGTTAGCTAGCTATTTGTTTATTAGGAGAACAGAATGGTTTCTATAGCCTTGGTTGGCAACCAGTCTACCATAGAAATATATGACAATCAACTGCAGAAAAATGTTTTGTTTAGTCAAACGTGTATCACACATGTCAACTAAGTGACTGTTGCTTTGCATACTTTTGTCTTGCATGTATGTTTTGCTTAGTATTATTTTTGATGTGTTCTCTTCTTTCTTTAGTTATTGTTTACTGGGATCTTTGACAATTCTTTTTCTTTTAGTGTTTCTGTCAAATGTAATTATCAATGGCTAATTACTCTACAACGCTTTTGAAATCGCGAGGTAGGAAATGAAATGAAGAGCAGTAAGGATTTATTATTGGTTTTATCTCTATTGTAAAGATTGAGCATTGCAGGGCGAGACTAAGTTACTTTCTTGAGGTGTATAAAGAATCAATCATTTTTTCCACCTCTAGAAAGACCGAGTGCATATATGCGTTTCATTTGAAGATTTGGATAAATAGACACTCAAAGGAAATTAAAAGAGAGAAAAGCATTAAATTACGAAATATAGTTTTTTTTAAATCCTTTAACGCAAAAAAGGCGATAAAGCTACTGAGATACAAGCAAACACTGAGAGTGAAGTAAGCAGAAAATGTTATTGAAGAGAAAATAATATAACCAGAAAGTTTTCATAAGAAAGATGACGATGATAGGACGCTGCATGTAAAGTTTTGAAGATCGTAGATTAAAGGAAAGCTAGAAGACGGAAGATATTCATGGCGAGAAATGAGAGTAAAAAAGTGTTCGAATAAAACTTACGGTTACATCTAACAAATTCAAAATTAAAATGGTGACATTTATGACTACTTTTAAAGTAAAAAAAAAGAGGTACAAAAAGAAAACCTCATCAGAAAGTTTCTATGAAAATGTGTCTAAGAAGCCAGAATGACTCAAAGATCTCTTGATGGAGAAATGAGTGATGCCGAGATGGCAGATCGGTACCGATAATATTGTATATTCTTTTTTTGGATTCTTTTCATTTCCTCAATATGCATACCTTAGCAACTAGCAAGAAGTTACAAAATGTTAAATAAGAATTTTGGAGATCTTATTCCAATTTGATAGTTAATGACTTCAAAAATAAAATTCCTGGTTGAGACAAGGTCAAAAGCCAATCGGAATTCAATGATTTTGGCAGTATAATCCTTTTTGAATATGCCAATCCTATTTCATTTTTTGAACTACTGGGATACAGTTTATTGGTTCCTGGAACTTAAAAGACAACGATGCTAATTATTACTACGATTAAAGTAACAATGGATTTGCTATCAAAATGCAACGTTGGAAGTTTTGGAAGTTTTTTTAAAAAGCACTGTTGAGATTTTGGAAATTAAGAATCTCTTTTGAGATCTAGAAATTAAGAAGCGATAGTAGAATCTTGAATCTAAAATAGAGTATTGCAGTAGTCAGCAAAGAATCCTCTGAATTGTTTGCTTTTAAACGTGTCACATAAATACTGATATGAAGCAAAAGCGTTTACCAAGACATCTTGAAAAACAAAAACCAGAACCAGTAGACTAAGTCGATATAATTGTTTAAATTCTGAAAATTTACCCAAAATGTCTCGTTCCGCCATAAATAATATATTATTTTCTAAGGGTAGCTGAGATATACTGCATAGCTGAATGTCCGGTGCACACAAAGAGGATTGAAATCCCAACTATGTCGCATTTGATCAACCGAGATAAGATTACAAACCATACCTCACGTCGAAATGTCCAAATGATTTACTAAATGTTGCTGAAATCTGGCTTATGGCTGAGAGTGTGAAGCAGACAGTGAGTATCAAAATCATTACTTAGTCGTAACCGATCTAGCAAGACAAGCTTACTATGATTAAACCATGATGAAAATATAATTTTCTTAGCGTTTCTTAGATGTGGCACAAGGCCGAATGTATGGAGCACCCAATGAGGAACGATATTATTACTCAGTCGTAATTGATCTAGCAAAACAAGCTGACTATTCATCACACTACGTCGAAGTTCTTAATAATTTTCTAAGCGTATTTTATATGTGGCACAAGGGCGAATCTTTAGAGCACCCAGTAAAGAAAGAATTCATTGCGCAGTTGTAGACAAGGGAGACAAGTTGTAGACAAGGGAGACAAGTTTGCTTAACCATTACAACACGTCGATATGCCTAAATAATTTTCTAAGCCTAGCTTAGATGTAGTACCTGGCAAAAAGTGCGGAGCACCCAGTGAGGAACTAAATCATTATTTAGTCCTAAATGCTCGAGCGAGACAAACAATCATACCACGTCGAAGTACACCAGGAATAAGAAATTATGTTTGATTATTTGTTCAAAATTTGGGATGTGGGTCCTGTCGAGATGTTTTAACCCACCTCCCCCTCTGACAATATTGATTTTATTTTGCCCCAAAACATGTATCAATTAGCGGAACATTGCTGCACTGTGTGACACGAACGTTTTGCATGGGTGTGTTCGGAAAATAGAACATTTCTCGCATAGCAGACGAGCCGAATAAAGTTTGTTTGGCATTTTTCCATTTCGTCTAGGGTGGGAAGAATTTCATATTGGGTGCACACTGTAGGCATAAGTCTTTTCTTTTTGTTTTCTTTCTTAATATGACTTTAAAATTGTTATTCCTCGTCTGTTTGTGGAAACCAACAAACAGTCAATCCAGAAAACAAACATTTGTCTCGAAACAACGGAATTATTGATTTATTCTTTCAGAACATCCATACGCAATTGAAAGTTTTTAACCTTCAGCTTTATACAAGATTAATTGCTCTTAAACCCACTGCACTCAAATACTGCTTTGGCTATACACTTATGTTGGAATAAAATTGATAAGACTATTTCGACATGTTTTTCTGTTATATTTCACAGACAGATCTGAAGGAATTACGAATCAGTAATAAAATTGAATAATCGTCGAGAAGTTATGACCTATGTTCTGTGTTCCTTTATAAGCTACTATCAGCTACATATCTAAGGAATGTTTGGCACCTTGTTATCCGTTCTAACGCGTTTCCCACGATTCCCTTACACTATTTCATTAGGTAGGTTACTTGCTGTTATGCTGGACATGACGATAAACTACATTCAATGCTTCTAATCTAGAGATTAGACGTTTTGATGCGCTTGAAACGACCTCTTAATTGCCGTTGTTCCCAGGTCTACCCTGGCCGGGCGTGGCAGTTCTTGATATTGAACCCCCAAAGAAAAGAAAATATACGAAATTATAAAAAGACATTTTTATACTAAAAATAACACTAATACAAGTTATATTAAAAAATTACGAGCAGTACATATTTACAGCAAAAGGACCAACAATACCTGTAGGTGAAGGTTTACAATCGGGTTCAAATATATTTAGATAAAACCATAAAATTGGTTCCAAAATATTTAGATTTCGGTATTAAATGAAGAGGTTGATATATTGCTAAACCAATCAACCAACTAACATGCATCATATAATTTGAATATAAAAACACCAAGATTTCTTTTCTAATATGTATAAATTTTTGTTCTGATCCTGAGGACAATTATCTCTTTTCGTTCGAATACTTAAAACTTTCCTTTTGTTCACCTGTTACCTCCATATTAAACAATGTTGCCCAAAAAAGAAATTATGAAAACGTTTTCAAAATCTGAACATGCTGCAACATTCACTTGTCACTGAAGTTATTGAGGATGTCAGAAATGTACCTCTTCTCTCAAAAGCCCTGGGTTTAAAAGTAAGCGAACTGGACTCTGCAAATTTAGGTAAGAGCTGGTGTTAGCGACGGAAATGCATGAATTTCCTATAACTTTGCTCTCCCAAATATCAGGAAGAGAAATCCTTCTGTTTACATTTTCACTATGAGCAAAAACCACCAGAAGATCAACGGGGTCATCCGCTTGACAAGACTTAACTCATAATTGATTACAAAAATATACTTTATTATTATGATGATTTATTGTTATAAGTGCATTTACTTACGAGCAAATGCCATCAAGAAAGGTATTTTCCATCCAGCTATGAGTTAAATAGCAGGACAGATTGTGTTCTATAGCCTTGGTTGGCACCTAGTCTACCTCAGTAATGGCAAGCTACTGCGAGAAAATATTCATCCCAGTCACTCATATCTCCAAAGAGACTTGATCACTCAACCGTGTATCACATATGGAGTTTAACTTACTGATCATGGTGATGTGGACCGGTGATGGACCACGAAATGTTTACTCGAAACACAGTGGTAAGTTTAACAACATATATTAAGTCAAAAATAGATACAAAAGAAAAAAGTAAATAAAAGTTTGGATTACTAGTGACTGACAGACAGACAGACAAACTGTGCTGACCTGGACTGAAGCCAATAATATAGTTAATATATTGGTGGAAATCGTCCATAGTTAAGTGGGTAACGTCCTACAACACACCACTTCCAAGAGCTTTTCCCCGAAAAGCTGTTTAATATTTCTTCCGATTTGGATCGACGATCAAAGGAACCACAAATTTTCTTTTTCTTCCAGATCGCATTATTTCGGGTGAAGCTTGGGGTGCCTCGAGATTGAAAATCTTGAAGATGGTGTCTATCGGTTCTTCAATGGTCGGTGGTGGTTCATTAATATCAGTTGCCCGACATTTTCTCAATTGGTTCTGATGGCGCTTGTGTATATTCTTGAGGCCTTGAATTATATATACGAAATCTCCCACTCTTTGCTTTACTGTGCCTACTTCCCAAAACGTCATGTTTTTCTTATAGATTTTGAACAATACATTCTCACCGCAGGATTAACGTTTCTGGAGAGGGTAACCGTTTTTTTTTTCCTGCTTTGGAATGAGCTTATCAAATACTAATCTTGTCATTCTTGCAAACATCGTTTCTACAAGTCAAAGTACCGTTGGCGTAGTTGAGTTTGGTGTTATTCTATACATCGACAGAAACTGTTGCAGCGCCTTATCAGTCGGTGTACCCTGCTTTTTTTAAGTGCTCGTTTTAAGGTGTCCACGAATCGCTCCGCCTGTCCGTTGGACCTAGGGAGATATGGTGGTGTCGTAATGTGTTTCACCTGTAACGTTTCACAAAACTCTTTAAATTCACCAGACGTGAACTGCGTTCCATTGTCTTCAAATATTTCATTGTTTTTTAGAACGAGTCTAGACAAACCGTCAGTGTGGCAGATGTTCTTGGAAGATAGGTGCTCAATCTTAAAATTATATTTCAGCAGTATTGTACCCCACCGTATAAGTCTATTCACGGTGTACATCAGTAATCCCTTCTTAGATCCGTATATAGTCAGCAGCGGTTTGTGGTCCGTATGTAACGTAAAATATCTGCCGTGTAGATATCTGTGAAACTTAGTAACGACGAAGATTATACTTAACGCCTCCTTTTCGATCTGCGAATATTTTTTTCCGCAGGCAGCAAAGTTCGAGATGCACGCGCGATAGGTTTCCTTGTTTCATCCGGAAGTTTATGTAAGATGCAGGCGCCGATGCCATAAGAGCGGGCATTGCTTACTACTATGATGTCCAAATTTGGATCAGAGTGAGTGAGAGAAAGGTTTGAAGTGAGTGTGTTCTTTATTTTTTCGAATGTAGATTGGCATTCCTGTGTCCATTCCCATGTTTTGTGTTTCTTTAGTAGTTCGTTTCAGGGAGCTCGTAAGTTGTGCATGTTTTAATGAACACATGGTAAAAATTCTCTAAGCCTAGGAAGCTTTGTAGTGCTTTCACTTTATCCGGAGACGGTATGTCCTTTATGTCTGGATCCGGTCGTCGACCGTCTTTGTTAATGATATGCCCAAATATTTTATTTGCGTCAAATAAAAATTACATTTCGCCTCCTTGACTTTGAAGACGTATTCTTGAATTTTGTCAAATACACTTAGCACGTGCTCCCGATGGTCTTTCACCGATTTACTATTAATTAAGAAATCATCAAGATAAGCAGGTGCGAAATCAAGGTCACTCAGCATGATGTCCATAACCTGCTGAAAGATAGCAGGCGGGAACTTGACTTCAAAAATCAGTCTATTAAATTTATACAAACCTCTATATGTATTTATACAATAAAGTTTGGAACAGTTCTCCTCAAACTAGATTTGTAAATATGCATCCGATAAGTCAATTTTAGAAAAAAAATTGCCACCGTTTAATTTATTAAATATCGCTTCGGAGCAAGGGAGAGCATCGTAGTGGTCATTTAGCGTGGCGTTCAATCCTGTTGAGAAGTCAGCACATACTCTGATTTGGATTGATTTTTTTCTTTACATGTACTGTTCCTGCAGCCCATTCACTGAAATCTATTTTAGACAGATTACCTTCATTTTCCAACCTGTCTAACTCTTGATTGATTTGGTTCATCGCAGCAACCGGAACGTTCGTTTTCTTTTTAAACACAAACCGAGCGCTAACTTTTAACTGGAATTGTGCTTTTATCTTGGTACATTTCCCTAAACCGCCTTAAAACACTTCAGGGAATTTTTGCTTGAGTTCCTGTTTCAGTTCCTCGATGTTGCAGGTTGTACTTTCTATTTTACGATAAAACATACTTATTGGACAGTCCCACAGATTGAACCTCTCAATCCAATCTGTTCCAAATAATTTTTCTGTATTTCTCATAACATACGCTTTCAATTTTTTCGCTTTTCCATTTAATGTACAGCGAAAAATACTTCACCTAAAATATTAATATTTTCACCTGTTACAAAACGCGCTGTTTTCTTTGTTCTTAATAAAGTTGGCTTTTTAAGTTGCCTCCAAATATGCAAATTTTATAATCATAAGGTCAGACCCAGAGTCGAGCTGGAATTTTATCCTTTTGTTAAATATTTATATATATTATACATTATATATATTAATGATCTCCCTTATTCCATAAGAGCCCAAATAGGTTTGTACGCCGATGACACCACAGTTTACTCTCGCCTCCTACAAAAATCTGGTGTAGGCGTCAAAGCTAACCGCGCAGCCCAAATTGAAAAAGACCTCCAATCCATATTGGACTGGGGTAAGAAATGGTTAGTAAATTTTAATGCTTCTAAAACGAAGCTACTCTCAATTAACCATCATCGACAATCTCAGCTACCTCCCATTAGCATGGACTAGGCTTGCCTCCCAGAGAGTAAAACACTACGCCTCCTTGGTCTCACACTTTCAGCGGACCTCAAATGGAATGACTATATCGAATCCATTGCTAAATCCGCTGCTATGAAAGTAGGTTCTCTGTGTAGGGCCCGGAAGTTTTTTCCGTCTAAATCTATCCTGCACATTTATAAATCTACCATCCGCCCGTGCATTGAATACTGCTGTCACATCTGGTCGGGTGCCCCTGCTGTTCTCCTCGGGCTTCTCGATAAGGTTCAGAGGAGGGTTTGTAATGTGATAGATACTGACTTGGCAGACCGCCTGCAGTCTCTCTCCCACCGGCGCGACGTGGCTTCCCTGTGTCTCTTCTATAAATACTTCCACGGCTTCTGCTCCGATGAACTTAGATCACTAGTGCCCCCTAAATACGAATTTGAACGAGATACTAGATTAGCAACTAGATCCCACCCTTTTACAGTGAAACCGATAAAATGCAACCGAAACTTCTACTCCAACAGTTTCTTTCCTCGCACTTCCCGACTGTGGAATTCCCTTCCACACGATTGCTTCCCCGTCGGATACAATCTCCAGGAGTTTAAATGTAAGGTCAATGACACCTCCTAACACACTAACCTGCTCCCATTCCTCCTGACATTCCCTATGTCTAACCACTCCTTCTCTTTACCTTCCCCTATGTAGCCCCATGCGCAATAGTGGCAGTGGAATGTCTTGCTTGGGGTGAGATGATTAAAAAAAATATTTGCACAATTACGTATTTACGCAAATTTCCATCTTCTTTATCGCTTGACTGTGTCTGCCTAATTTTATTTTTTGGTCTTCTAAATTTTTTAACATACCAGCAGCTTGATGTTACATAACCAGTTTTACCACAATTTTGATAGGTTTTCTTCTTTTTGGACAGGCAAAACCTCATCTAATGTAGATTTCCGCAGATATAACACGGACCTGGCGGTGAAATATCTTGTCTATTCGTAGTATGCGTGTCACGATATTTTGGTCGCATAGATTTACTTTTCTTTTTTCCCGGGGAGTGGTGTTTTGGTGTGCTCTTAATCTTTTTGATATGAGCGACTCCCTACTCATCGATATTTCTAGAGTCACATTTTACAGATACGACCCTCTGGCAGGTCTCTGTCAATTTCTGGAGGGTTAGACCCGGTACATTCTCTAACTGTGTCAGCACTCGTCGTTTAATTTTAGCGTCTCCTGGGCAAAATCAGACATTTGAAGTCGTCAGCAGATAAATTTGCTAATTTAAAATCTTTACAGTGTTTATTTACTGTAGTCAAAATTTCAGGTAGTCCTGCTGATCCTCCTTGAATAAATTTAGACACTTCCATCTCAGTGATGTGCTAGGCACAAATAGTTCCGACAGTAACTTAATTCTTCTGAGAAATCGAAGTCCGTTGTCATTTTGAGGAAGATAAAGTCAACGAACCTACTGTGTTCTGCTGTACCAGTTTTCTTAGTAATAATCGAACTTTTTTTTAAAAAAATTGACTATTCTTTGCAATCAACGTTGAATAAATTTTCGTACCGCCTGAAGAAAGCATCGAAAGGTTTTTCATTTTCGGGTACATATTCGAAAGTTTCCATGGTACTCCAGATAGTGCCCTGGGAAAATGGAGTACTGTTCTCAGATGTTTATTTACCATTTAATAATTTGTACAATAACTCTTCTATTTGACTTTGACGTTCCTCGCCTTTTTTAAGAGGTTGCTCTTGGAAATCTTTCTGCTGTTTATGAAGTTTCATAAAAAGTTGTTTCTATTGTTGTTGTTGTAGAAATAACCGCTGTTCGGTTTTCTGCTGTCTTTCATCACTTTTTGCTGATATTCTGACTGAGCTTTCATCAATTGAATTATTACTTTCTGAAAATCTTCCATTTTTTATTTCAGACTAAAACGACTAATTTCTACGTGAAAAAACAGAGCAGAAATTAAACAAACTAACTGTAGTTACATTTTTTTAAAGACGAACACAAAAGAAGAAAGCCCACCAAAAAATCTACTTACAGATGTTTTTCTTTAATACAGTTGTTCCGAGTTTGTAGAATTAATTATTGAAGTTTCCCCCACTTAGTTTTACGTCGTCAAAATTTTGGAAGGGACTTGTAGTTTATTTCCCGATGTGGCGTTTTGACTTGAATTCGTTCCAGGTTGTTTTATTATTTATTTTTCTCTTTTCAGAAACAGTTGAAGGGTAATTTTTGGTATTTCGAAGTTTTATCGACAGATTTAATGTGAGGGGGCGTTGGTCAGTCGCTGTTAGTACAATAGCTCGCATCTTCGTTCGTTGCTCTGGATCTGAAATCTGTTTTTTTAGTTTTTCGAAGTTCCAGTTCGGCAGTTGATGAGGAGGGGTATTCTTTTTATGAACTCATATTTCCTTTATGTTCAAAATCCTCGTTCGCCAGTTAATGTTCGAAATCTTTAGTCGCCAGTTAATGTTCGAAATCTTCGTCGCTAGTTGACGTGGACCGGTGATGAACCACGAAATGATAACTCGAAACACGTTGGTAAGGTTAACAACATATATTAAGTCAAAAATAGATACAAGAGAAAAGAGTAAATATAAGCTTGGCTTACTAGTGACTGACAGACAGACAGACTGTGATGAGCTGAACTGAAGCCACGAGAGTGATTAACTCTCAGTTAATATACTGATAGGATAAGTTCATAGTTAAGTAGGTAAATTCCCACAACAGATTGCTCTAATGAAAAAACGATAAGATCAGGGATTTTAAAATTTATAATTATGGTTGTTTTGTGAAATCACTGAGATATTCACATTAAATGTGATCCAAAACTTCATGATGCTAATAATTTCCCAAAAGGCTATGAAACAACAGACCATTTTTAACTTGCCATGATACTTCAGAAATTTTTGTCTGAATTTCTGGGATAAGGCCTTATTAATTTTTACATTGCTTACGTGTGTAATGCAGTGTTCAGCTTATCTGCTGTTATCACAAGGTTTCGACCGTTGTGGCTTCTGATTTTCATCAGGTGCATATCGATTCCAGTTACCCCCAGGGAATTTCGAACTAAATAATTTATTTGACCTACAATTTCTTTACGATCTATAACAACAATTATTGTTTTGACTATTACTCAGTTATTCTTTGCCTTGTTTCCACTGTGTCAAAATTCACTATGCCAGAGATTCAGCTCATCAAAACTACACACCTAGAATTTAATAATCTAATCTACTGTCCTGTTGCGACATTAACGTGCTGATTAATGCTGCTTGTCACTGAAAAATATATTTTTCAATATTAGTCTTTTCTGTGCCGTATCCGTTCAGGACGTAGGCGATCCTGGCCATCCACATCTCTCTATTCCTTATCCTTCTTAATACATCTTCTGTTATCCCACTCAATCTCCACTCCCCATCATCTGCTCAAGTCCATAAAGTACGTCCTGCTTTCTTTTCCATTCTTTCTCTTCCCCTTTTATCTGTCTTGTGAGCATCGGATTCTCCAAGCTCTCCTTCCTCATGACATGTCCCACAAACTTCAGCTTTATTTTCCTGCAATTCTTCTATCACTGGTTGAGCACGTGTTTTTTCTGGGGGTTAGGAACAACTTTACTAGTAAGCAATGATTTTGCTTGGATTTTATTTTATTTTAATTTTTTGTTGTGGCTAATTTTAAAAGTTTCATAGTTATTTGAACGAGTGCGGGTTTTTTGTATTTTTTTCAAAGAAATTTTTTTTTACTGGACTTTAACTAAGTTAAAACTTAGTTAACTCAACGCCCCTACTTTTTATTTTTTTATTTATTTATTTATTTTTTCAATTGGAGTAGATAGACTAAACTATCTCCCGCTTCACACTCCACCCACGTCTATTGTACAGGTGTAGAGGCTCATCCCTTGTTCCCTGTTTAGGATGTGGTTTCCGGCTTTCTCTTTTCCAATCTTCTCACTTATCTTTTCCTTTTTTTTTCTTCTTTTTAATTTTTTTTTCTCAATTGGAGTAGATAGACTAAACTATCGCCCAGTTCACACTCCACCCACGTCTATTGTACAGGTGTAGAGGCACATCCTTTGTTCCCTGTTTAGGATGTGGTTTCCGGCTTTCTCTTTTCCAATCTTTTCACTTTTACGTAGCCCCCTGCACATCAGTGGCGTTACCGTCTTGCTCGGGGTAATATGATTAAAAAAAAAGTATCAGTTTTCTTCTCGTGTCTATTCTCTACAAAACCTCATTGTTGCTTAAATGTTCAGGCTATGATATCCTCAGCATCCTTCTGTAAAACCACATTTTTGTTGCTTCAGATTTTCCTTTATCATTGATGAGATCTCCTTGCATTCGTTACCATATTGAAAGATAGGCATCACATAGCATTCCAGTACTCTCTTCTTTGTTTCCTGCCAAATGTTCCTGTCTCTTAATCCTGCACTCAGCTTCTAGGATCCATTCTTAGCGATGGCAATACGCGTTGGGATCTCCGTATCGCACTTTCCGTCTCGTATTAGAAAACTTCCTAGGTATTTAAATTCCTTCACCAGTTTGATTTTAGTATTTCAACTTGTAATTGGCACTTTGGTCTCCTCTTTTTACTGATGATCATGCATTCAGTTTTCTTGTAGTTCATATGTGTTCCTTAATTCCCGCTTTTTCACTACTTCCTGTAGGAGATCTTGTAGTCTCTTCACTGTATCTGCTATCAGCACTGTATCATCTGCGTATCTTATATTGTTCAGACTGAGGCTCCCAATATCGATTTATGGCAAGACTTTTAGAGCTCACATGTTTAGAGCAATAAGTGTAAGTCTAATACGCATGAACGTCGTTATACCGTCAAAGGAGTAACCCAAAATCACGCTCTGCTAAAACCGAGTTTGCAGCTAATATATGTATGTATATATATATATATATATATACACACACACACACACACACACACACATATATATATATATATATATATATATATATATATGATCCCTTACCAGTAGTATTACTTAAAGTTTTATGCTCTATGTAATAAAATATAATTATTAAGTATACATTAGCAAATATATTGTAATAGTTGTTACAATGGCTTAGAAATTCATAGTATCACTACACAAAAATGTTCGCATTTCGAAGCTGCTTTACGCGCTTCGTAAAGCAGCTTCGAAACGCGAAAGATTTTGTGTAGTGATACTATGAATTTATAAACCATTGTAACAACTATTACAATACAGTGCTCTACGTTTGTATCGAGAACTCTTTATAAAAGTAAATGCATGAACAGCAGGTTAACAAACCAACGAGTTCCACAACTTTGTTACAGTATTAGTAAATATATATATTATCTTTTGAAAATCTGAGTTGTGCTGAGACGATTAATAAATATATATTTATTAAAATATACTTAATCCATATTTCTTGTTATATCGACCCTAGCTACGTATCATTCTTTATTGGAGTAGCAGTCACTATTTTATAGATGTTTCATTAAATATAACTGACAAGATATTGTGATTAAAGCTTCTTAGGATTCATTGATTTCTTTACTGAACATAAAATGTATGTAAAAAATGTCCAAATGTATGTATATCCGAGCGCTTTCGGATATTTTTTGTCATTATCAAAGATGATTTAGAGTTATTAAATATTGTGAAAGAAATTTGGTAGGTTTCAATGTGGGTTTAGATAAATCCTAATTGAGCTACGACCAGAGATGTGAAACGTGAGTTTTCTTTATGAACTTTAACCGATCAATAAAGCAATTCCTTAAATGGCATGTGAATTGATAAATAATATATGTTCTCTGTAATTTGTATCTTGCGGGTATATTGTTATTTAATCACAATGAACATTGTAATAATCGAATGCAAATATATGTAGCCAATCACATATTGCAATTTCTGCTTTGTTGAGTCGTTGCCCAGCAGTAGAGGAAATTGCACGTATTGCTTCTAGAGGAAAATGAACAATATAAATGCAGGGTAAGAAATAGCATTATGAAATGGATTTCAGTGAACGTGCTATGAAAAACGTTTTTGTTCTTAACCGTATAGACGATTCAAACGATGACTAGACAATGTGTATGATGAATGTTCGGCAGATAGCCGAACAACTGAAGCTGAATAAGAAAACACGGCTGTTTATAGGGATAAAAATAAATAATTCGGTAGAAATGACCAAGATCTTAACTCCGAAATCAATTGCATAAATGAGCTACCATCTTCATTAAGAAGATTTATTCCCTTGGCTTTTGAAGCTATTTCAAATGTTTTAAAATACTCTGGGAGGACAAATATTTGATGATATACTTGAAAGTCGGAAACACAATGCTTCACTACACAATGGTATTATTTCAGGAAACGAGTTCTTGAGTCCCTGTAATGTTTACAGCAACGGCGCCTTCGTCTCACGAAGTGTTCAGTTTTACAAGATGAGTACTCAGAAGTTGACAAAAAAAACAATAGTGACTAGGTGAGAATACATTCTCGTAAAAGGGCTGTTGTCACACGTCACATGTCATACGTCATACACATCACACGCAGACACACATTATGATAATTTTATTATAAGTACTTATATTGAAAAAAATTTCCATAGCTACACAAAAGCTGTCATGTTTCAATATTATGAATTGTGCTTCGTCAGGCGATGGTTGGTAACTAGTGATAAAAATGGTTTTCATTGAAATTAAAAAATACATACATACATACATACATATATATATATATATATATATATATATATATATATATATATATATATATATATATTTTAATTCAGATACTTCAATCCAAGGGAAAAAAGCAGGAAGGTAAATTCCAAAAAAAACGATCCTAATTAATATTAAAAATTTATTTTAATATTAAAAAATGATACAGGAAGAGAGCTCCATGTAATAAAATATTACAGAGCAAATATATATTAAAAAAGGATTAATTCAAAGATGTTGAATTAATACTTTTTTAATATATATATTCTTTTTCGTGAAAATACACTTGAGATAGTTGCGAACACATTTCTTTGCACTCTATCCATAGCAAAGCAGATTGGGTTGTTTGCCTTGGTGGGCAACTAGTAGAGAAGAAAATAAAAAAAAAACTGATTTAAAAACAGAGCAGAAATGTTTACATACTTCGTGGCATATTGTTCGGTATTTCACGTATTATTTATTCCCCAAATTCCGATCGGATATACACAAGCTTTTGCCAATGTAATGCAATATGTGTAGACAATATACGGACTCAGTTCTAGCAACTGAAATGTGGTTCTACAGGAAGATGCTGCGAATCTCATGAATAGAGCATGTGAGCAATGATTAAGTCTTGGAAATGATGGAAACAAAAAGGAAATTAATACTGAGCATCAGGAAGAGACAGCTGAAGTTCCTGGGACACGCAATGAGGAAGAAGGGTCTGGAGAACCTGATACTAAGAGGCCAGTACAGTATTTGTACAAATCACAGTTTATTTGCGAGGTGTTTTTACTGCACTACTTTATTCAAAAGAAATCTGCAGCTGAAGCACACATAATTTTTGTTCAGACTTATGGTGACCATGCTCTGTCGGAAACAATATACCGAGATTGGTGTAGACGTTCCAAGAATATTGATTTTGATGCCGATGTTGAAAAACGCTCCAGCGCATTGAAAATTTTGGAGATATTACTTTATGAAGACTCAAGGTGAACATGCGGATTCGTTAGTAGTTGATTACACAATAGTTCTGAAACGTTTGAGAGCATTAGGAATTTTTCAAAAGCAAGGACATTGTGCGCTGTATGAGTTGAAGCCGGGAGACGTGAAACGGCCTCTTGTCGCGTGTAAACAGCTGCTTATACGGCAGGAAATGAAAGTCTCCTTTTGCATCGTATTCTAACTCGTGATGAAATGTCGATACACTACGATAACCTTAAGCTTAGAAAATCGTATGGTAAGCCTCGCTATGTATCAACATTGTCAGCAGAGAAGAATATTCATGGTCCAAAGCTTCTGCTCTGCATTTCTTGGAATCAGCTGGGTGTTGTTTATTATGATCTGCTCAAACTAACCGAAACTATCACGGGAATTTGCTATCTATAATTGATGCGTTTCAGCCAATCACTGAAGACAAAAACCAGCCGCTGTACGAAGAGAGACATGATAAAGTTATATTGCAATATAAAACCTTAGGCCACATGTTGCAAAACAGGTGAAAACCTACTACAAAATATTTAAATGGGGACTTCTACTCAACCTGCTGTATACACCAGACACTACTGCGTTCGATTATCGCTTGTTCTGATCGATAACACATGACCTTGATGAGCAACACTTTCACTCTTATAAAGATACCAATAAATGTGTCGACTCGTGGGTAACCTCAGAAAACCTGTTGTTTTCCCGACGCGGAACTCTAATACTACCAGAAAGTAGGGAAGAAATAGTGGCTAGCGACAGTCAATACTTTCAGTGATCTGTTACTCACTAATTTTTGTAAATACACTATAACCTTTCATGAAAAATCAGCAGGAACTTATTTAAATTCCTAATATTAGGACCTACAAAGGACAGGAAATTAATTGCCATGCTGGTTAATTCTCTGAAAGAGGCTGGCACATAGACTTTAGGAAACTGAAAACATTTAACCTATCAGTTCGTGGTGCCTAACGTTAATATCTAAAGCTTAAGATTCAGCGGCTGTAAGATTATCATCAACCAGCGGGTTAGAATAGACAAAATTACTAGCATCTATGCAAAAATCAATTTAACAAATATTAAAATTTAAATAGATAAAAAGTTAATTGATTATTTCTTTTTCACTAGACACATTTCAGCAATGTTGGCATATATTCTCATCCTGCTGACAATTTTATTATACTATCGTGATACTGATTACCGAAAAACAATCTGACTGCCAAAAACAATCATTTTTTTACTCTATAATTACATTTTTGTATCGACAGCTGCTTTGATATATTTTTTGTTTCACATGCACAGTCGGACGCCGATACATTTTCAATTAGAAAAATTGTATTGATAAGAAATTCATTTTTGAAGAAAGTAATTGACTCTATTTATTTGCGAGAAGAAACATTTTTTAATCTTTAATGTTATAAGCTGAATTGAATGAATTTTAATCAGACGTTGTCTGCTAAATATCTAAATTTTAAAAGTAATTCCGAAATTAGATGAATATAACGCTGTTATTACATAATTCTAATAACAGTGGATAGTTTTGCCCACCGACTTGTTCACACTGTTCTGCGATCTTTTGTGGCTAATCTCTTGTTTTCCTATAAAGGATTGGGTTTCCCGGTACTGATAAATTATTTTCATTCTCTTGCACTCCCAATAGCTCTCATGCGTCGTAGTGGCTTCATTGCCATGCTTGCGGAGAACTGACTAAAATATGACTCTAGTAGTTTCAATCTAATTTGTCGTGATAGTACGGTTTCTAAAACTTTCATTACATTTTGAATTATTAAGTCGACTTATACACGAGATATATGATAAATTAAGTAGTAATAAAATGTAATATAGTTATAATTAGTAGATATTAGTGGATATTAAAATCAATGTCTACTTGCCGAGAGATCGGGAAGTCTTATAATAACCGTCTCTCTTGTTTTCATAAGTAAGACTTCTCGATCTCTAGGCCAGTAGATATTATTTCATTATTTGCATAAAACACTGTTTACTGTTCAAACGCATGCAGATTCTAAGTATTATTTTTATAGTGATCAGAAATGATGTCCGATTAAAAAAATTACCAACAATCGTTAACCTTCGTGCAGGCCAAAAATAATCGGTGTCGCAAAAGGACGGTTTTCCCTTGATAGCGATACTATTTTAACTACCATCACTCCTCAGTAATGTTTATTGTTTCAAAAAAAAAAAGAGAATTGTTATAATTTTAATAAAATTTAAGTTATACAATTGTTATAGTATTTATAACAAAAATATTAAACGCTCTTTATTGCTAGAATGTTTATTTACAAGAATGATTATATAATCTGAAACATTTTACAACTTAATACAAATGAACTAAAACTAATTCAATAAAAGTTTTATCATTTCAATCAGTCAGTTAATCATAATCGTGATCATGTCTCAAAAGAGACATGACTGGCTGGGTAGAAGATTATCCCGCAGTAGGATGCCATTGCTTGCTGCGGTAGACTGGTTGCCAACCAAGCCTATAGAACCCAAATTGTCATATTATTTGATTCATAGCTACAGGGGAAGAGATGCATTATATTATTAAGTAGTAATTAGTGGGGGATCAGTTTATTACTTCATAACAATAGAAACCGATCCCCCATTTTTATACTCAATAGATGCCTTAATCATGTTTTCAACTATTATATTCAGTTAATTAAGTGCCATACGTGATACACGCTTGGGCGATCATGTCTCGAAAGAGACACATGACTAACTGGGTAGAAGATTATCCCGCAGTAGGTTGCCATTGCTTGCTGCGGTAGACTCATTGCCAATCAAGGTTATAAAACTAAATCTGTCCTATTATTTAACCCATAACTGGAGGGAAGAGATGGATTAATATTTTTCCTAAGTGTATTTATGTGTAAGTGAATAAAAGGGACTCGGTTCCTGCACAAAAACACACATCATTTACCATTCTATAAAAAATAAATATGACAACATTTTCTTTTATAAATAAATTCGCAAACATTTTATAAACTATTAAAATATATCAGACAGTCAGTTAAACACCATACGAGATACACGCTTGGGCGATCATGACTCGAAAGTGACAGGAAAGAAGATTATCCCGCAGTAGGTTGTTATTACTTTCTGAAATTGACTGGTTGCCAGCCAAAGCAATAAAACCCAATCTGTCCTGTTATTTATCCCATAACTGGAGGGAAGGGACGGATTAATATTTTTCTCAACGGTATTTTTGCTAAGTGAATTTAAAGAATTCAAGTGGAAGTCGAACTCGGCTTCTCGATATTTCGTTTCGAAACGATAACCACTGCACCACAACGCACGTCCATTAAAGCACGAAAGCCAACTATATAAAAATTATTATTTTTTACTATTTTAAGAAATTTCAATCCATTGGCAGCTGGCCAATGTTTTACAAACCATTTCAATAAGCAGTATTATAAGTAATTCAAATAAACAATCTAACAAATAAACAGTGTTTATTATTTCTGTTTTCAGTTCTAAAAGACAACGAACATATATGAATTCACCTTCATCATATATTTAGTTTTTATTAAAACTCCAGTTATCACTTTTTAAAATAAACAAGGAGTGAAGGTAGTGAAGATAATAGCAGTGTCAACGAAAAAAATCCTCTTGATACTCCGATTTTTTTTTTTTTTTTAGCGGGTACAAATTTTGCCAAAGTTTCCCATTAAAATTTAAAAAAAAATTATTTTAATAATAATTAAAAATAGAAGAATGTATTTTTTAGTTTGAAAACTGATCGGCCTTTTATGAATATCCAGTTTCTTTATATCTTTTCTGCTTTGGTGACCAAAATAACAGCTCATATATTTAACAAGATAAACGTATGCAAACCGCGTAGTATATGCGGTATGTATAGATATTTATCCAAATATAAGAAAAGAATTGTAATTTGAAACGACTTGATGGCAAAGGACGCGTTCCGGAAGCTGAGCAAAGTATTAAGAGACAGGAAACTTTTGCTGGAAACAAAGAAGGGACTACCGGATTGCTATGTAATGTCAGTTTTTCAATATGACAGTGAATGCTAGACAATCTCATCAAAGATGAAGAAAAAACCTGAAGCAACTGAAATGTGTTTCTACAGAAGGATGCTGTGGATATCATGGACCGAGTATGTGAGCAATAATGAGTATTTGAAGAGGATGGAAACGAAACGGAATTTCATATTGACTAAGAAGAATAGACAACTAAAACTCCTGGGACATGCAATGAGGAAGGAAGGCTTGGACAACCTGATGCTAACAGACCAGATAGAAGGAAAAAGAGACTGAGGAAAGCAATGGATAACATACTTGAAGGGCCTGAACAGGGGGATGACAGAACGGGGTTTATGTAGTGTTACATGAGAAAGTGTGCTAAGAGCTACCGGGGATACCTACCGGGGATACCTGCTTCTACGACTATGAGGGTTTGGTCAGTGTCAGACCTGAAGGTTTTTCTCGTCAAAATCCATCTTTCCTATTTATAAATATACCATTCTTCCGTGCATTGAATAACAAAGTTGGTCGGGTGCTCCAGCTATACCTCCAGAATTTTTCGTCAAAATCCAATGAAGGATCTGCAATGTAACAGGTAGTGACTTGGTATCTTAGGTCTAGTCACTTCCCACCGACTTGACGTGGGTTCCTTCTATCTCTTTTGCAAATATTTTCAAGTCAGCTGCTCCGGCGAACATTTTCCCTGGTTTATCACAGAAATGTATGCCCGCAACTAGGTTGGTATCTAGGTCAAACCATTTTACCATGAAATAGTTAAATGTAACTGCCACTTCTCCATTAACTTTTTTTATCGTACTTCCAGCTTGTGGAACTCCCTTCCGTTTCCTTGCTTCTCTAATACCTACAATCCTCTCAAATTTAAATGCAATAATAATTGCCAGCTTATATTTTCTTGAATCCCGTTCATCATTTATCCTTCCATACCCTCTATACCAGTCTTTTCTCTCAAAGAAATACTCTGCGGAACTTTGGGTGAAATACTCGCCTTACTTTGGGTGAAATGATTAAAATTGAATGTTTGATTTTCGAAAGAGGCTAACAAAGTGTAGAAATACATACCTTTTCCATGAACGTAAAATAGAAAACTAGTGAATATGACAAAAGACTGTCCTAGCTCACAAATCCATTACATAATATTTCAAGAAACTGTTTATTCAATGTCCAGAATACAAGGTCGCTGACTGACCTTAAGGGGTCACTCACTGGCGATGTTGCATGCTAATTAAGAAAGAAGAGAGAAGGTTAATCTAAAACAACTCTCAATTTCAAATATGGATGTTGATAGTAATTGATATTGGAATATTAAGTTTTTTTCTCTCTCGAAATGTAAAACGGAATATTGCTTGCATTTTTAATTTCTAAAGAAAATGATATTAAATTGCATTTATTGGATACTTGTCACTGAGAAAACCAGAGATATTTTATACACGCACTGATGTCAAAAGGCATGCTAAAATTACCAATGGCACATCTTGATGTCTGCAGTTGAAATGAATGTCTTGACACTCCCAATATATAAACGTGTGGTGATTTTCGCGCTATAAAAGAAAAATTGTATTTATTCTTGTAGTGAGACGTATACTATTCACTATTGACCAAGAAATTCTCATATGCAAGATCGATTTGATGTAAAACTATAGTATCTTTCAAACTGAGGATAACGGTACATGGCATAGATTATGTTATTCATTTTCAGAGGTGGCGTGACGGAATGAAAATTCATTTGCATTTGAAAATAATACTAATGATATTTCATGTAATACTTGCATAAACAAAATGGTCAATGTTCTATAGCTTGCAGAAGTGGATTGGACCATCTTTACTAAACATATATAATTCGAAATAAGTAACCATTCATATTACAGTAAAATAAGTAATATATATATATATATATATATATATATATATATATATATATATATGTATATATATTGTGTATATTTAGGCAGCATTTTTCCATTTATGGATGTTTCATCAAATAATATAGACAAGTTCTGTTTGTACTATTTGTGTCTGACGAGCCGCAATTAAAGTATCATTATGCGGTGAAATATGTATTACCCTTTGAAATCGTAGTAAATAAAAAAAATCTTGTCTAAATTATATTACTCTGTTAAATTAATAAATTAATTTGAGTTCTTTTGAGTTCGTCTCTATCGGAATTTACCTGGATAGTATACCAAGTGTGCTACGTTATATATATATATATATATATATATATATATATATATATATATATTGTGTAACAGAATATATATATATTGTGTAACAGAATCAATAAATTCATTCTTGTATATATATATATATATATATATATATATATACAAGAATGAATTTATTGATTCTGTTACACAATATCCTCAAGTCCTGGTACTGAATACCAATATATGTAATCAATTGCATAAACAGAGGATTAAGGAAAACAAGCAAAGGTCTTGCGTATTAGAAGGGCCGATAATCGATTAGTATAATCGATCGAATCTATAGCGAAAGTTCTCGTCGAGTAAAGCTCGTAAATTGTACGCTATTTGCATTTTTCGTTTTTTCACTTTCTTCTATTCTACAATAAAAGCGAGAGGGAGCATGGGAGAAAGCGAGAGAGAGGGAGAGAAGGAGAGAGGCAGAAAAATGGAAGCAATCCTTCATTACTACAAGATGTGCAAAGTTGAAATTTAAGCTTTTCTCAAGAGCAACAGAAAGAGGAATTGAAATTCTTTCTTCGCTAATTAAACTGCTCAGGAAGACCTGGCATGTCCCGATGCGGAGATAACTATTAACAACCTACACACATGCCTTCCATATATAGGCCCGTAAGTACGAAATTCTTTGTCTCCTTGTACGAAAACAGATTCCTAGATCGAAGATAAAATCGCATTAGGGAAAACTTTTCTCATCACCAGTTTGGTGGAGTGTGTTCTCATCTTAGATAAATGTATGTACCAAGAAACCTAATTCGATAAATGTATTTACCAACGAACGTTTCCTTTAATAAAAGAACGATTTCTAAATGTTCTAAATTGAAGTAAACAAATTGAAACTGGGATTAATTTTTATGCAACTTATCACCGGTAGAGTTTATTAAACACCTGTTTAAGAATTCATATTACCATTGACTTTTATTAAATGAATCTTTGCTAATTATTGATAATCTTAACACGTATTTCTCATGATACCAGTTCCCAAATCGATATTTATGCTAATGACACAACTATTTATTCATATCTCGATAATAAAGCTGTTCTAAAAACAAAGTAAAATCTGTTGTTAACTTGGACAAGGAATGACTTGTTAATGTAAACCCCTGTAAAACGAAACTTTTCTCCATTTCACATCTGAGAGAGCCCTTTCAGTGTTCCATCAAAATGGCTGGTGACAACAGCTGTTGCGTCTTCTCGGGCTAATATTCTCTGCTGATGTGAAACGGAAAGATTATACTGAATCAATTTCTAAGACTGCTGACAAACATGTTGCTTCAGTGTATCATGCTAAACTATTTTTCTCTCCAAAATTTGTCTACCATATTTATAAAGTCTTCCTAAAACTCAGAGAAGTTATTAACACAAAGCTATTGGTCCTGATCTATCATCTCAGTGTCAGACATTTCCTCACCGTCGTAATATAGCTTCTATGTGCCGTTTCTATAAATACTTTCATGATAATTATTCCAATGATCTTTTCGTCATGGTAGCTAGACTTTGGGCGGATGGGCAGAATCATCGGCTAAGAAAGAAAAATCTGAGAACCGCGTTCGAATTCTAGTTTAATTCGTTGCATTTCACTTACGCACAAATACCCATGGTAAGATTTTAATTTCTTCTCTCTCCAGTTATGGGTTAAATAGCAGTGCAGGTTGGTTTCTGTGGCTCTGCCGCAGAAATTAATGACAACCTACTGCAGGAAAACATTCTACCCAGTCAGTCATGTCTCTTTCTAGACGTATCACGTATGTCCTTAAATGACTGACTTTACGAATTTAAGCAGAGTTCTAGATTGACAACTTGGTCTCAGCAATTTACAGTTTAATTGGTTAGATGTAAACGTAAGTTCTATATGTATAGTTGCTTCTCTTGCATTTTTACATTATGAATATCTTTTCAGGATTTTTGCTATTCAGACAAGTTTGATCGTCAAAATTTTAAAGGCAATTTCAAGCGTCTCATTAATTCCTCTTCTTGTTTTCCCACTCATTATTAACCCTCTAGGGCCATTTGTATCATATTAGTGGGGGATCTGTTTATTACTTCATAACAATATAGAACTGATCCCCCACTTTATGACAAGTAGAAGCCTTAATCATATTATATTATTAACCCTCTAGGGCCATTCGTATCATATTTGATACAGTATGAAAACAAGCCTTGAAAGAAATATTTTCCTGAAAATTTTTTTAAGAGAAATATTTTATAAATTTCAAATGAAAGCAGTACTGACTGCTCAGACAATGAATACCAAATGTTTCCTTATAGGGAAGTACCAAATGTTTCCTTATAGGGAAATACTGTATCAAATATGATACGAATGGCCTTAGAGGGTTAAAATTTCTCCTTTTCTTATTCTTTCACACTAAGTAACCCTTTGCACTCTAGTGGCTTTATTCTTTTGCTTGGAATGAAATAATTAAAATAAAATCTTAATTTCAGTTGATTTTCATGAAAATATTCAGATTTTCAGTTTATGAACATAAGTAAGCATATCTTGAATTCTATTAAGTAAAACATATCATCCATTATTAATTTTTAAAAGTATTTAATTTATGCCAATTTCACTTTATTTTCATAAAGATATTCACTGTCAGTTTATGGCAATTAGTAATAATACTGTTTGGATTTTTTTTCTCTTTCAATCATTATCAGCCATTAAAGTTTACCTCGTATTCTTTGGTCTTAAATTTACTTGCTTTTATGACATTTTTTCAGACTGTCACTATATAGCCATAAGTAATAATATTACGTTGAATTTTCATTTGATGAATCAGTGTCAGCCATTGCGAATTTTGGATTATTATTGAATTTCTCTTAAATTTTAGATACGATAGATATTCTCGCAAGAACTAAAAAACATCAGTGCATAGCTGTTAATATCAATATTATCCTAAATTTTGATTACCTGCATAACATTACAGTTGTGACGAAACTATCAAATCTAATCGCATATAACCCAACGATTTGACTGTCGAATATTTGGAACTAGCAGTATAGCCCGGCGTTACTCGGGGGTAATGAAAGCGTAAAAACTAATCCATGGTCCTGGAACTCAGAACATTTGGACGTTGTAACGAAAGACTAAAAAGCAATAGTTGTTTCCATTTAAAGCAAAACCGTAGTTTGAAAGATAAATGAATGGATGTAAGTCAAATTTTGAGTTCCTGGTATCGATTTTACATATATATATGTTATGTCGCCAAGTATAAATGAATAACTCAACAAGAGAATCGGAATATAAGTTGTATTCCGCGGAAAGACGGTTAGTATGTACAGAAGTGATTAGTAATATTTACAATAGAAAAGATACAAGAGTCCAATCCGTCGTAAGACGTGTGTATACGTGATTACTTCCGGTACACCACCGGAAGTGTGACTAACACTTGCACTGACTCTCAAATGACTCTCTACGACTCCGTACGACTCATTATTGAGTTGTCCCTCCCAGTAAGGGCAACATGTGACACATAGTCAGTTTGGACTGGGATTTCCGGGCTATATGGCCCAGCCAAAAAATATCTGTCTATTTTTGCCCAGTCGTGTCTCTACCCTTCGGCGGAACCACGACTGGGTTACTGCTCTCTGCTCGGAAGCAGAGAGCGCCCCCCGCCCGAAATCAGAGAGCTGACAGTGTCGTAGAGTCGTCCAGCGACTCGGTACGACTCATTATTTAGTCGTCCCTCCCAGTAAGGGCAACATATGACACATGGTCAGTTTATATCTGGGATTTCCGGGCTATATGGCCCGGCCAAAAAATGTCTGTCTATTTTTGCCCAGTCGTGCTTCTACTTTTCGGCGGAACCACGACTGGGTTATTGCTCTCTGCTCGGAAGCAGAGAGCGCCCTCTACCCGAAGGAAGGGAGCTGGCAGTGTCGTAGAGTCGTCAGTCTAGTGACTCGGTACGACTCTCTACGTAGAGAATCCACCATTGCTATATATAGCCTTGGGAACAGTCCATTATGTAGTCAAATAGGAGCGGCGCCCTAACAATATATATTATCGGTTTTCTGCACTATTGTAAGAACTGCAACCTAGAACCTTCTGAATATCGTTTCTTATGTATTTGTCAATGGGTGTATCAAATTTTATCAAAATCGGACCACTCCTTCTATTAATCGATTTTTCGATTATCGATTTTCGATAATTATTGGGGGTACTTCGACACAAAACTATGCTAAGAACACTCACAGACGCTTATAGTACAACTGTGTAAATTTTCAAGAAAATCGATTCAGCCGTTTTGGAGTCTATAGGTAACGGATACACAGACACAGACACACACACACAGACAAAGTTCTATTTATAAATAAGTTTAGATCAGATTAAAATCTGGAGATCGATGCTATCGTAATGACTGACTGCAGGTATATGCAATGACTTGATAGCATCAATGTGTTGGAGATCACCCCTTTTTGGATACAAGAATGGACTCACCTGATGTATACATATTATCCTGCCGATACAAAGAACAGTAGTTGTGTAGTTGTGTAGTTGTAAAGGTACAGTTGTAGAGACGCTTAGTTGGTGCATAGTAAGTTGAATTTGTCTTGAATATAGATTCATTACCCGGACATACATTCTTTTCACTACAAGACTGTATATATTGATTCTACTAATAGTATTCCTAGTTTTCCTGAATTGACTAACTCGTGTCCCATTTTGTATATTTTTTGTTCAATATAACTTACATTTTCTATCTCCATATCTGCTTTTGTTATTTATTATTTTCTGTGGTTTCTCAACCAGAATCCACAACACAATAACTACATAAACATTATGTATTATGATATAAACTGATTTCCTGTGATAAACTCAGGATGATGATCTTTGGTTACGTCACCAAAATTAACACAAAAGGTGCTGCATGTTCTTGCTTTATAACTGTTGTGCCGACTTCGTCCTAGACTTTTTCATTCACGTTTTGTTGAGATAATTTTAAGAAGCCCAAAGCTCATAGTTTAAAGACTGCAAGCCAAAAACAGTTGTGTGTCACGCAAAACTAAAAGCGACGGATTCCTGAGTTTGATCAAAATTTTGCAATAGCAACGACGATCATTAATAATATGGTGGAATGTTTTCTTGTTGTCGAGTTCTGTTCTTGAGTGTACATTTAAAGGTGTCGGTTTCCTTTTTCTCATTCAAACACATGACTGTGGGACGATAAGGTGGGAACTTTGAACCGTTTATTCATAACTGCGTTGATGATATCGCAAGAGTAATATTTGTAGGGCTGGTCATAATTTGCATCGGTTTAACTTCGCTACGTGCGTTCTGGATAAAGGAATTGAATATCAGAACAGATTGGGTTCTAAAGCCTTAGTTGGCATCCAGTACACTGCAGAAAGAAATGGCAACCTACTTCGGAAAAATCTTCAGCCGAATTAGTCATGTCTCGAAAGGGACATGCTCGCCTATGTGTATTAACTGACTGTTTTGAACTTCAACTCATTACTACAATCCGGTCTTGACTATCTGTTCATGTGTCTCAACCCTGCCGGTCTATTTTGCAATTTATTCCACTCTTTTCTAGAAAAGGAGGCGAAATTGTATCCTTCTACAATTTCCTATGGCCGCTTCTTGAAGACCGAACACTTTGGTCGGATTGCATTTACACATATATTGAAACAGGAGTTTTCTTAATCTCATGGATAAATGTCTTCTTAAATGGTAAATCCCCTAACAAAATGACAATGCTCGTATACTAGTCAATGTCCTTGTCAGTATTCGTCAAAAGAGCTAGATAACTGTCGATTCTAATCTTTTATATTACTGATAAAGTATTCTATTTTTTATGTAGGAGTTTTGTTAATACACACACACACACACACACACACACACATATATATATATATATATATATATATATATATATAGTCACCCGCAGACAAATCTGTTTCGGTGTATCAGAGGACATCAGTACGGTTAGACTCCGATTGCTACATAACCCAGGCTCGAAACCCGACCGAATTGGCGTCAGTCGGCGACTCTAACCCTGGGACACGGGGCGTTCGGTGGAAGAAGGCAGTTTTTGTAGCGCATATCGTATTACGCGCCCAATGGCTAGTGTGCTCAAATTCATTTTACTGAATGAGCGATGCGTACACGCTAGAGTGGCTACTGTTTTCAAAGTATAACTTTCTTCCAGAGTGCTCAATCAGAGTGTGAGAGCGTAAAATAAATTAACAAAACTTGTCTATATTATTCAACGAAACCTATATATATATATACATATAGGTTTCGTTGAATAATATAGACAAGTTTTGTAAATTTATTTTGTGTAGGATCCTTTCGTATAAGCTGATAAGCTTGGTAGATCCATCATTAATAGCTGACAAGAAATCGCAGTAATTGTTGATTTTTTTTATTGAGTCTGAGCTTTCGGCTTACATAAGCCATTATCAAAGAATGGACATTTAACATATAGTGAACATAGAACATTGAAGTTATTAACAAAATGGAATTAAACAAATAAAATTAAACCAATTTCTTGTTGTCTTTTAACGATAGCACTACCAAGCTTATCAGATTATATGAAATGATCCTACATAAAATAAATAGACAAAACTTGTCTATATTATTCAACGGAATCTGTATTAATGAAAAATTGCTGCCAAAATACACACGCAATGCGCCTTCTGGTTTCTCTATCATTTGCTGTTAACTTTTACTAAGCTACCTAGAAGATTTTTTACCTACTTAATTCTGATGTCCCTAATTTGTAGCTCTTATGATAGGCTGTCTCTTTTGCTAACGACAATACAGTTTGAGGTATTACAGTGAATAGTTAATACATTCTTCTTAAGTTCCTTTACTAGTTTATCTTAGTAGTTGCCATTTATAATAAATTAAAACTTCAGCTTGAATTGCAAGTAAAAGGAAGAGTAAAAATGTGAAACGTTTATGTAATCTAAGAAGTACATATATGGTTATAGCTCAATAAATATTTCTTTTGGGACATGCAAAAACTTTAGAACAACTATGTATTTCTTTAAAAATCACCTTAAAATGAGTTATTGAAATGTCTTTATTACGAATATTGCATCCCATGTATAAAATTTTCAACTACTTTGCATGTTGTCTTTGAGAGTAGTATTCTTTGAATATAATTTCAATGTGTGCCCTCGCCTCAATACTTAGCTGCTTTGATTTTGCCATTCTATGCAAATTACTTCAAATTAAAAATAAATAAAAAAAGAAATTTATGAAAATATTACCTCAAATGCAAATTTTATTTGAAGCAGAGACACTTACATATATTCTGATTACAACATTAGTCAGTGCATGTAGACCCTATATTAACATTTAACTTAGACTGAACTGTTGATGGTGATTACTACAGCTTCTGGGCATGAAGTAAACTGCATCCGGCAGCATGGCCTCTGATTAGGAGTTTGTGAGGAGCATAGAACCACCTCTTAATTGATGTTGTTCTCATGTCTAACCTGAACCGGAGTGGTAGCACCTGTTAGGGTCTCAGCTATGAGCAAATAGTTAACTCCTAAATTGTTAACACTATGAAAGTATAAAAATAGGCTTTTAGGGAAATATATACATAAAAGTAGAGTTGTATAGAAAATATATATATTTGTAAGAAAAATATTACCAACAGCACATTTTTGAAGGAAAAAAAAAGAATTATTGACATAATAAATTTTTGAAGAAAAAATTATTACTAGCAATACATTTTTAATACAAAAATAAAAATAAATAAATTAAAAAGTTCTCCATTAAAATCTAACTGTATCAGCATTCTCCCTATAACTACATTGAAAAAATTGACTTAAATAAACAACAGAGTTTGGTGTGCCGCAAAACAAAACTCAGACTCAAAGTACGCATAGTGTAGTGATTTATCAAATAAAAAGAAGGCTTGCCCGCCATCTCGAACGATCCCATAATGGCAAGAACTCTGCCGACCCGAACTGAGATTGAGTTGCGAGAAGAAAAAAGAAAACATATGCCTTGTCACTGACAGAATACGTAAACAGAAAATGATGTGATGAGACTTGACTCAACCATTCGGTCGTGCATGTAGTACTGCTGCCATATATAATCAGGTGCCCCCGCTGTTCATCTCGGTGTTCTTGACAGGCTCCAAAGGAGAATCTGTAATGTGATAGGTACCGACTTGGCGGTTCGACTACAGCCACTTTCCCACCGACGGGATGTGGATTCCCTTCGTCTGTTCTATAAATACTTCCATGGCTTCTGCTCCAACTAACTTGAGTCACTTGTGCCTCTTAAACAGGTGTTCTCTCGTGCAACCAGACTGGTAACTAGGTCACACCCATTCACAGTGAGATCAACCAAATACAGACGACAATTCTATACCTGCAGCTTCTTTTCTCACACTTCCCGCCTATGAAACTCGCTTCCTTGTTCTTGTTTTTCTGACGGCTACAACCTTCAGGAATTCAAATGCAAGTTCAATAGTCATCTTTTAACCACTTGACCCTAGTTCTTTCCTTACCAACCTGTATATCTTTTTCTTTCTCTCCACCTCTGCAACTGTCATCACACCTGTATTCCCTTCCTTCTCTTGCTCCTTTCTAAATGGTTTGTCCTTCTCTTCACTCTCTTCTATCTAGTGCTTTTACTCTTATATAGCCCCTGCACATCAGTGCACGGGGTGATATGATTAAAACAAAATCAACAACTATATAAAAATCTTTATTATCATTCATAAATTTCAGCAACGTACTGAGGATTCGAATACCAGTTAAATTCGTTACATTCACTTACAAATACGCTTGGAAAAAATATTAATTCATCACTTTTCCTTCCATTTATGGTTTAAACAGAGTTCTGTAGCTTTGGTTGGCCATCAGTCTACCGCTGAATGTAAGGGCAGCCTAGTGTGGGATAATCTTCTGCCCAGTCAGTCATGTCTCGAAAGAGACATGATCGCCAAAGCGTGTATCAGGTATGGCACTTAACTGACTGAGCCGCTAAGTAAACTTACGGATTACCAGAGGCGTTATAACTTTTTTTATTTCGTTTACTTTTATTGCTGCAACATAGTAGAAGTTAGGTATATAAAAAATAACTCATTAATCTCCTTGTCTATTTCAGGCAATCGCAGGCGCATTTGACAATTAGCTACCTCAGTAGAAATCAAGAACAGCCATAAACACCAATTTCTTTCAGTAAAATTGCGAAATCTTGATTTGCAATAGAGGATGTAGTAAATTTCCAGAAATAAAAAAGTTTATTGACGTTCTGGCTATCCGTACAGGAATGCAGTGATCTTATGTGCATGGAAGATGTTATGACAGAAAATACGATTCTGAAATTCCAAGTAGTTTAGAATAGATAAGAACCTTCCAAAAGCTAAACAGAGTATGGTGTTACGGGACACTTTGTTCAGAAAAAGAGTCTTGAAATTTTATGTAGAGAATCATACTAACTTACGTTCTGAATGGTACAAACAAGAAGAAAAAGATGGATTATAAAAAGAATATGTTGCAATGTGTTGTGGAGTAGTTTTAGCACTGAACGTTATAATCGTGCTATGTCGGTTGCTGATCGACTTAACGTACCCAAAATGTTAGGAACTTGGTAATCTTCCACTGAAAGCTGAGTCCTTAGTATTCGGGTAACTGCCGACTAGTATCAACTGCCTTAGTCTAACTATGTCCAAAATGGAACTAACTAGTAGTTCTACTGAACCCCAATAGACCTCTAAAGAACTTTTAAAAACTTCTAAGAACTCCTCGTTAACTCTCAGTAATATAGGAGGGAGAGTCTATTATCTGAGGAATAAGTGTGTTTCACCATAACATAATAAAAAGCAGAAAATTCGTATCAGGATAAAAAAAAATAAATTCGAATATTACTTTCTTTTTAAGCTATTTATTAACCAATTCTTAATTACCAGAAATGTCAAGGTTTGTGCTTCAGAGAATCAGAATCAAAGAATAATTGATCAACATTTCAAACTCTTTAATGATCCCAACCTGATTAATTAAGAAGGATTATATTAAAAGACAAATTACTTCAGGTTTAATTCTTATTGAAAATATTTAGTCGAGGAGGTTACAGTTTTCGACTAAATATCTGAATGTGAGCGGTACTACCCCTATAGGACTGGTGGAGAAATAAAGGAGACGGTGAGAAGTTACTGAGAAGCCAGGGGAGGAAGAGGCAATGGCACAACTGAACCGTAATATAACACCACACACAAACGTTGTGCCTGAAATGTATCTTTCCTTCAATTTATACAAGAAAGTCTAAAAAATACCAAGATAAAAATTGACATGCAAAAAAAGAGAAGCTATAGGGAGATGGTCAATGCTTATAGATTAGGCCTTGTGTCATACATAACCAAACTTCCTACAGCTTAGGAGTCATTCGATTTCATCATCAGAAGGCTGTCAGCAGGTTGGTTAGTTGAAATGTGTGGATTTGTTGAAGAGTAAAATTATTTATTTTAAAACAGAAATTTATTGATAGAAAAGGATAAAATAAACTGTAGAAGTTGTGGTGATACCGACCGAGCAAAGCAAAAGACCGAATTTTTGCACCCTCACGACCAGAAAGCAAATAACCAAAACTCATCGGTGCGCATTCGTCTCCACACAGATGTTCCGGATGAAAACTAAAAATTAATGAAATATCAAATTCCAGTTCACGAGCAACGCGAATTTTATTTATCGGTCAATGGGAAGCCCAGAATCAAATACGGATGTGAATTCCCAAATGATCTGCTGCGATCCAAAAAGACGAAATAAAAAGCCGATACAAAAAGCATCGCCAGAAAGAGAGAGACAAACACACAAACTGACTCGAGAGAGAGACGAGAGTAATTAGTATCTCCCTTGACCGACCTCAAGCGAATCACTATGCTCGCCTCCCTTCCCTATCATCTTATCCTTCGCTATCTCAAAACTACTTACCGACCAAAGGAGCCAACACATCAAAGATATTCCTAATTTACAACGCTCCTACGTTCATACGCAAAAGCTCTCTTTTCAGCATTTTATTGCCATGAACATTTTAACGTCCGTTGGACGCATACTTATAGGGTTACTTTAATTGTAAAAACTTAATTGATATGTGTTTTTTTTAATCATCTCACCCCAAGCAAGGCATTCCACTGCCACTATTGCGCATGGGGCTACATAGGGGAAGGTAAAGAGAAGGAGTGGTTAGACATAGGGAATGTCAGGAGGAAGGTGACAGATGAGTAAGGATAGCGAGGATGAGGGTTGGGAAGAGTGCTTGATAGAATGGGAGCAGGTTAGTGTGTTAGGTGTCTATTGACCTTACATTTAAACTCCTGGTGATTGTAGCCGTCGGGGAAGCAATCGTTTGGAAGAGAATTCCACAGTCGGGAAGTGCGAGGAAGGAAACTGTTGGAGTAGAAGTTACGGCTGCATTTTATCGGTTTCACTGTAAAAGGGTGGGATCTAGTTGCTAATCTAGTATCTCGTTCAAATTCGTATTTAGGGGGCACTAGTGATCTAAGTTCATCGGAGCAGATGCCGTGAAAGTATTTATAGAAGAGACACAGGGAAGCCACGTCGCGCCGGTGGGAGAGAGACTGCAGACGGTCTGCCAAGTGTATATATAAAATGTTGTTTCTGAACCCAATTTGCTTTTCTTGACTTATAACTTTTTTTATGACTTATAGTGGGCTATCTACAACGAGGCCAAATTCCGTTAATCTGCAACAACACACAATTACTCTCCACTAGAACGCATCCTCACTATAAAGTTAATGTTCAAAGAGAAAGTTAAAGGTATCAAGATTTCATAGTAGCATGTGTGTTATCGTTGACTAGGAATCTTGAGAACAGAGAAGAATAAGTAAAAGAAATCAGCACACGAGAAAGAAAGAGAAGTGAATGACCGTCCGGGTTGAACTTGAAGTTTCTTCTTTGTTGCATTTTAGCTTCTCGTCTCTGCTGCTTACATGTGTCTGTCTGGCTGACATTCCTTTCGCCTTTTATAACCACTTAGTTTTATTTTTTCACTGGATTGCCAAGTCTTTTCAGTCTTGCAAATTGTTCCCATTGGTCAGAAAATTAATTTAACATCTACTCGCAAAAACCGGTTTCACCTTTTTCTTTAAGCACGTGGTCAATCCTTTTCCTATTCGGCAAAACCAGCATTTCACACATCATTGGGAATTTTTTGTAAAAGTGAAGAAGAAATTCGCTTTTAATTCTTAATTTTCTTATCCACCACATAAGCACCAAGAAAATCTAATTAATGGTTTTCTATATCTGGGGATGGATGTTAATGTTGTGTATACTCATTTTGAGTGGGTTAGTTTTGCGCTTTGTTAATCAAAAGGTGGCAACCAAAAAAAAAAAAAATTGCGAATCACTGCCGCAAACGTAAATTTATTACTTTATTTGATTTTCGTCAGAAGAATGTTATGTTTTTTCATTTAGCCTAAAGCAAATTGTTTTCTCATTGTTCAGAACTACATATTTTTCGCTTCTTTCGTTGTCAAAACATCTGTGTAAGAAAAAAAAAGGAGAGAAAATAAATAGTATATTTCACAGTGATATATACGCTCCATGATTTCTTCAAACCTAAACCTTGAAGATTTTAAATGCGTTTTTCAATGTATTATTACACTACCAACATTTTCCGCACTTTCTCCAAATAATAGGATAAATTTGAATTTATTGTGTTCCCGACCTAAGAAATAAGCTACTTATGATCAATATATATATATATATATATATATATATATATATGTATTATTTGTCTTGATTATTTTACTCGATAAAACATTGATTTGAGGTGATAATTTTCCAAGAAAACTGAATTCATGATCATCAGAAAAACAGGAGTCCAAAATGCTAAATATAGGTTAGTGACACTAAATTCAAGCAGGTACAAAAAAGTAAATATATCGGAAGCGTTCTAGCAAAAGACGAAAAGTGCGGCAATGAGATTCGAAATCTGATTGGCATGGCCAAAGACGCATTCCAAACATTGAGTAGACTATTCAGAGAGAAAAAATTCGTTGGAAACGTTGAAACGAGTATTGGACTATGACATTATATGTGTCCTCCTACACGGCAGTGAATGCTGGCCAGTTTTCTCATGATGAAGGAAAAACTTGAAACAACAGAAATGTTGAAGTATTGTTTAATGAAGCGTGGTTGGTAGAAGAATGAATGGCCGCTTGGATCTGTTCTTACCGATTTGTTTACGCGGGAACCGGAACAGTGATTCATTTGCGACTCCGTTCCCTGCGAACCGTAAACAATAGCTCTTTATCTCGAACGCCGGTGTAGCCTTCACGAGTCTCCAACACCAAATGCGCTAAAATAAAAAAAAAATTGGCTCTTTTTATTCGCAAGAAACCGAAATCCCTCTCTTGTGACAGCCTCGATTTCGATGATGATGAATGCACCGTGTCATTTAACACTGCTCGCCTCCTGGGTCCATGATGTCTACGAACGCATGTGCAAACCATACGCCTTCTCTTGTTTCGGCGAGGTAAGTCTCCGATATAAATGTGTCGCTACAGAAGGACACCATGGACGGAACATGTGAACAACAACGAGGTTTTAGAGGAAATAAAGATGTAAAAAGAAATAAAAGATTACTTATACTTATCATCAGGAAGAGACAGCTGTAGTTTTTGGAATATGTAATAATAAAGGAGGGTGTCGTGGAGTAGTTTTCGCACTGAAAGTTATAATCGTGCTATGTCGGTTGCTAATCGAATTAACTTTTAGGAACTTGGTAATTTCTACTGAAAGTTGACTCCTTAGTATTCGGTTAACTGCCGACTAATATCAACTGCCTAGTACTTCTACTGAACTCCAATAGAACTCTAGAGAACTCTGTAGAACGTCTAAGAACTCCTATGAACTTTCTAAGAACTTCTCGAGTTAACTTCCTGTTAACTCTTATTAACATAAGAGAGAGAGTTCATTATCTGAGGAATAGGTGGGCTTCACCATAACAGAGGGCTTGGAAAATCTGATACTTACAGGATGGATAGAGTTTTTGGCGCATAAATGGATGCAACGAATTTAACTAGAATTCGAACATGGCTCTTTGATTTTTTTATCCCAAACAGATATCTACTGCACCACAAAATGTTCTTCCAGCAGCCACCCGCTTGACCCAGGACAATACTACATCTTTAAGAAACTTGATATAGGACTGTGTATGGAGGTATAACGTCGCAATCTTCAGGAATCGCTCTATGCACATTTTTAATCACCATTAGACTCCTTCCGGCTCATATGCACTGTCCTCAGCTCGAGACACGAACACATGAATGTTAGTATTAGAACATCTATTATGACCTACTCGAAAAACTGATTTAAAATCTTCAAGATTAAGTAATACAGTGTATAGCAAGGATACGTTCTTTTCTTCTTTTATGTGCCATGTCCTTTCAGGACGTAGGCGATAATGGTTTCTCACATCTCCCTGTCCCTGGTGGCTCTTAGCACGCTTCCTCCTGTTGCACCATGCAACCCTCGTTCCGTCATTCACCTGATCATGTCCTTCAAATATATTATCCGCTGCGTTCGAATTCCAGTTGAATTTGCTGCGTTCACTTACGGGCAAATAAATTTGCTGCTTCTCCCTCCAACTGTGGGTTAAATATCAGAACAGTCTACCCAGAAAACATTGGCAACCTACTACGGGAAATTTTCTGCCCAGTCGGTCATCTCTTTTTCGAGACATGATTGTCCAAGCGTGTATCACGTATAGCATTTAATTGACTGATCTTTAGTCTACTGCACTATTAGAATTTATCTATTACATTTTGTTACGTTACAAAACAGTGTCGATACTGACACGTGTGGCCGAACACGGATCTCCAGGCAACCAACGAAACTGCTAAACGAATTGTACTATTGGCATCACGTGACCATAATTATTTAGCATATAAAGCACCTAGACATAAATGTGAGTGTATTCTGTGTTGTACATCAGCAGAAACACTTACCTCATGAGCCACTCCCTCTTAGGGCGGAGAGGAACCAAGACGGGGTTCGGCTGAAGGGCAAAGTCGCGTCTGGGAAAAATTAGAATAGGTGCCCGACCCTGATATATACAGGATTAATGAAACATTTTTGCCCGGATTTTAGGGGTCGGATTTTCCACTACATAAAAGCCTTGTGCCACATTCCACCTCCTTGGCGAGGCAAAGAAATGATATTCGGTGTTGTGCATCAGCAGGAACTCTGCCCTCGTTAAACTTTCTGCCTCCGGGCGGAAAGAACTCAAACGGGTCTTAGCCGAAGGGCAGAGTCTCATCTGGGGAAAATTAGACAAAGTGCCCGACCCTGCTATGTGCACAGTCTATGGAAAATTGTTGTCCGGGCCTTAGGGCTCGTGTTCACCACTATAAAAAGACCTTGTATCACATCCACCCAGTTGTGAGGCAGATTTATACATTCTGTGTCGTACTTAATTCCGGTGTTGTGTACAGTTAAAGAGATTGTTTCTGAGTGAAGAAATATCCCAAGAGCATTATTGTGTACTATTCGAAGGATCCCTTTAGTACGTTGATTTACGCAAAAATACCGAAATATTGTAACTCTCTAACGAGATATCAACATTTTTCTTCAGAAAACGTTACGAAAACTTCTCGATCCTACACTGTTTTAATGATCTACTTCCATGAATTTAAATCGATATGCCATAAAAACAAACCAACCAACTAAGCAAGTCTGTACCGCCATTGATGCGCAAAGGGCTACATTAGAGTAAAAGTTTATCCAAGAGGAGAGTGAAGAGAAAGACGGACCACTTACAGGATGTGTCCGAGAAAAGGCATGAGAAGGATGGAAACACAGGTGTGAAGATATTTGCGAAAGCAGAGAGAAAAAAGAAAAGAAGATATACAGGGGGGATGTAGAAAGGTCTGGAGTCAAATGGATAAAAGAGGGGTATTGACATTGCATTTAAATTCATGGAGGTTGTAGCAAACGCTGGAGTAGAATTGTCGGCTGCATTTGGTTGATCTAACTGTAAATGTGTAGGACATTGTTGCCAGTCTGGTTGCAAGTGTAAATTGTTGTGGCGGCGGTACCAGTGACATAAGTTCGTCGGAGCAGAAGCCATGGCGCAAAATATATTTCTTGGTAACACCAGTTCAGACCAAACCAACCAGCCCACATAAAATGAGTCGATACCCACTTCAATTTACATTGATATGAAGGAAAATCCAGTCAACTTCTTCCCTAGAACTGTTTCATAGTGAACTCCCCCGAAGATCTTTAAGTCTAGAGTTAAATCAATTCGTACTATACACCTTTTCTCCCTCGGAACACACTTTCATTTGCCTCATCCAGTAACCCACTACCTTGAATTGCTCTTGGGTCTTTTACAGAGTGAACAATGAAAAGATATTATTCAGAGAAAACATTCTTTTACTAAATAAAAGGAAGAACATTTTGCTTGCAGTTGATTCCGTTGTACTTAACATATTAAAACTTATCTCGCATCGTAAAACGATTTCTTGTGATTTATTGAAGCGAAATAAAATATGAAGAGCCACATAAAACATCGCATTTTTAAGTCTCTCAAGAATTCATTCAAAGAGTTTAGGAAATGTTTACCATACACAGTTCTTTGATAGGTCTCTAACTACACTGCAAACTTAAATGCTGTACATTAGAAATTTTTCTAGCACAGCGTATATAAAAATATTCAAGAGAACAAATTTTGCTGCGCTTTGAATTTAGAAAAAAATTTTTGCCTTGCATTTCTTATAAGCTGGATTCTGATAAAAAACAGAAACATCATTATTATGGTCCATATTTTAGACAGAACACTTTTCTAGTAATTGTCTATATTTCTGAGATGAGAGAGTATTTACAGTATTTACATTATTCGAAATGATGTCCTCATCTTTGTTGTCATTAGTACGACGTTTCAACCGGTGCACGCTCCGGCCTTCGTCAGGGGCTATGAATTTTGAACCGAACCCTTTATTACACTCACTTGGGTAAGGACAGAGGGATATAGACGTTGCTACGAATTTCGATCTGAAAAAGCTCCTGAAGAATGCCGGAGCGTACAACGGCTGAAACGTCGTAAAAATGGCAACAAAGATGAGGACAATAGTCCGAATAATATACATAGTGAGAACATTTCTCGTTACGACGCCTTCATCAGAATAATGCCAACAATTCTCGAAATGCATTTATTTGTGAACACACGAATGCGCTTACGCATTTAAACCTTGGTTCACTCTTTGATTATTGCTCCAAAACAGTTATACATGTTTATCGTTCTAAAATTTTGAAGCAAACAATATTTAACTCATTAACATGTATACAATAACCACCTTGTTTTAAGGCTCTATCTAAAATGTTAACGGTTTACGGAAAAAAATTATCTTTAATAAAACCATTTATTGATTTCTAAGTATTTGATGTACATGAAATATCTACTAACAAATTATTTCCATTAATATTTGCCATATTTTTTATGTATGCGTTACAATCGCTTGTCTTCTCATTCCTTTATATTTCACGGATATATTTCGATTGTTTGATTGACTGATTCGTTTTATGGCTTATCGACCTTTTGCAATTTATTTTAAAGCCATAAAATATTTTTAGATTGTAAGAATATTTTCCAAATAATTTAAGACTCAGTAATACTAGTTTTTAATAATTAACCCATAGTTGGGGAGGAGAAATTGATTCATATATTTTCTAAGGGCATTTCCGTGTAAGTAAATAAAACGAACCATACAGGAATTAGAACATGGATCGCCTGTTAACAATTACAAGGAATTATGTATTACACCAACCACATATCAAAGCTTACAGTACTTGAGATTTCCAAGCGGCCAACCAACTGCGTAATTAGAAGGCTTGCCGTTGCTTTACTTAACAAGTGTTTCAGCGTGAAGTAGCCTTAAGACAAATATTTCAAGAGTTAACCGTATTCAAACAGTTTATGTAACTGAGTCAAGTTTTTACTTATGTATGCAAATACACGTAATAGCTTGAAATTAAATTGCAATGACACTCTCCAGTTGTACTCTTTGTAACGGTATTTTTTGTCGTTGAAGACAATTTTCTAGAAATTTCATTTATCTGTATCGAGAAAAACAAAGCTAACTGCCAAGTGCTTAAGTTTCGACTGATTTCTGAATCCGAATATACACGCGTGTTTACTTAGCTGCTGAATTTATCTAATATTGGACATATTTCAATTAGTTAATTAGACAAGCAATAAAAAACTGATTCAATTTTAAAATTTAGAATTTGTTTTCTTAGATCTAAATTATCAAGGTGAGGTATTTTCATTATTATCGTCCTTTCCATTCGCTATAATATATTTATCTTGCTTGTCATACGACGTTTTCTGCTAATGCCTACAGATTCGGGGCAAAATCATATGACCACCCAAACACATACTGACGGAAGAAGATGTCAGTTTTAAAGATTATCGATTATCAGTTTACACTTGTGAGTGACACAAGATATTGAATTTCATATGTTTTTTCTTTTTTGTGGGTTTACAGGTTTATGTTTGATTAACCTTCTTCACACAATCTAAACATTATTTGTTTTATTTGGATTATAAAAAGAATGATTTATATATCGCAAAAGATAGAAAATTTAAAGAGACCATATCACTAGGGTTTAGTGTTGAAAGTATAACCTCTTTAGTTCATATATAAGAGAAGTAGAGGTAGAGACATAGAGATAGAGATATGGGGAGGGAGAGAGAGAGAGAGAGATTCTATGTAATGTTAATGCGAACGTAGGTTTGCATTCAGTTGCTAATGATAATCCATTTGACCCTGTGTAAACTTGAAGGTCCTGATAAAATAGAAGATTGGCGAACGAACGAAATTATTTCATCGTCTTTCCGAAACACTTCTCTTATATTGTCCATGTTTATAGACGTTTTCGAAACAAAGGGGTTCATTTCGAAATTGTGTCCTGCTTGATGATTGGTTCACAAGTGTGATTTATTTGCCAATTCTCTCTGTCAGTGGTCAAGATATCTCCAGACCCAGATGTACTCGGATGAAACTATGTCTGGCACAAAATGATTAGATTTTGGGTTCAATCCATCACGGGATAATGTTTCTCGGATATCTTTTTCAGTTTTATTAATAACATTTTATTTTTTCCTTTAAAATACCAAATATTGACTTACCTACCGCAGATCACTTCAAATACTGAATTACCTCTCATGTTTCATTTTAAGTGTAGCTTTGATTTTGAGAGCGGTCTAATTAATTTTTTTGTATTTTCACTCTTGAAACCGGTCAAGTTCATTGCACTTATTCTTTCTGATTTTAATATGCTTTTCTTGCAAATCGACAAGATAATGTCGTTATAGCCTTGACAAAGATTTCCGGACTGACTGCTCTTTAATTTCTTTTTGACAATTCATAATGTTTTTGTACTTTTTTCTATTTGTTTTTTAAAATGGCAAAAATATTACTTTTCTATCACTACAAAGATACAAGTTATCCTCTAAGCAAAGACATCAGAATGAGAATGAGAGAGTTTTCAAGATTAAATGACTCCAGTCGTAAACGGAGTCAAGCTTATGATGACAGAACAATGGAGATACTTGGGAAATACAAAGACATATTTTTTTAAATATAAAAACTAATATGAGTTTAGTAGTTCGAACAGAACGACATATGAAAATTTTAAGATTCCCCTATCGTTTTGTAAATGATACCGTTGATAAGTTTTGACCAAATATAATGAAAGTTTGAGTTAAAAAATGTTTTTACTTAGTAAAAATGATTATCATCAAAACGTGAAGTAAAATTAGAGTTGATTTATTTCGGGAATCACCGTTATTTAACAAGAATTGTGTAATATAACAATCTGGGCCCACCCGAGGAAGCTGATGCAAGCGGGGGCGTTTCCGGTCGTTGAGAGGAACGGATGTTTGTTTGACCTTATTTCCGGCAGTAGCGGAAATGGCTACAAGAGGCAAACAGAACAGGTGTCTCTGAGAATTACGTGAGCGTGCGTGGGCGAGGCAAAGCCGGAAGTCCCGGTTTGGAGATTATAAAAAGACCTCGGCGCACGGATTTCACCAGACAGAGAGACAGACAGAGAGAGAGAGAGAGAGACGAGACAGAGAGACAGAGAGACAGAGAGCCAGACAGACCAGATGAGCAACAGACACGACGACCCCCCCCCGTCAACCCAGTAGAAGCGCGCTCTCTCAATTCTCTGTTCACTATTCTACACGGTCCATCGTCATTAATAAAAATATAACTTATATTTTTATATATATGCGTGTTTGTTGTTTATTGATATACAACAATTGTTGCCACTTATAAGACAGCCCTTCAATATCATTTTAGCAAATTATTCTCCACGTATCAAGTCCCAAGTCGGCATCTACACAGATGACACCACAATATACTCCCGCACCAGTAAGAAACTTGTCGTGGCGGTCAGACATAATCTCGCTGCTGACCTTGAAAGGGATCTACACTCTGTGGTGAATTGGGGCAAGAAGTGGCTTGTCAAATTCAATGCGTCTAAGACCAACCGGTTGTCTGTCAACCATAACAGGCAACCTCTCCTGCCTCCCATAAGCATGGACCAAGCGATTCTCCCTGAGAGCAATACACCACGCCTCCTCGGCCTTACCCTCTCTTCAGACATCAAATGGAACCACTATATCGAATCCATGGCTAAATCTACTGCTAAGACGGTTGGGTCACTATGTCGATCCAGGATGTTTTTTCCGTCTGAGTCCATCCTGCATATATACAAGTCAACCATCCGTCCGTGCATGGAGTACTGCTGCCATTTATGGTCAGGCGCCCCTGCCGTTCACCTCAGTGTTCTTGACAGGCTCCAAAGGAGAGTGTGTAATGTGATAGGTACTGATCTGGCGGCTCGACTGCAGTCACTTCCCCACCGTCGAAATGTGGCCTCCCTTTGTCTGTTCTATAAATACTTTCATGGCTTCTGCTCGGACGAAAAGTCATTGGTGTCTCCTCAACAGGTGTTTACTCGTGCAACCAGACTGGCAACAGGGTCCCACCCATTCACAGTCAGGTTAGCCAAATGCAGACAACAATTCTACTCCTGCAGCTTCTTCTCTCGCACTTCCCGCCTGTGGAACTCTCTCTCATATTCTTGTTTTCCTGACTGCTACAACCTTCAGAAATTTAAATGCAGTGTCAATACGCATCTATTAACCACTGGACTCTAGCTCTCTCCCCACCCCCGTATATACTTCCCTTTCTCTCCACCTATGTATCTGTCATCGCACCTGCTTTCTCAGCTTTCTATTGTTCCTTTCTAACTAGTTTGTACTCCTCATTCTTTTCTAATTAATCTTTTTACAGTTATGTAGCCCCCGGCTCATCAGTGGCATTTCTGCCTTGCTCGAGGTGAAATGATTAAAAAAAAAAATTGATGGCAAATATCTTTTCGAAAAAATCTTCAATCTGTTTTATATTAGGGAAAGACGGCCTCATGCACGTTTGTTTTAGATATCCAAAAAGATAATAGTAGTCGGCTCGTGTACGGTTAGATGACTTTAAATCGGTGGGAGTAAAACAAACTTATTGAGTTCCATTGTTTACTGTGTTATACATACTGTATGCGGACTTGCGGTTTGTCGAAGAACGATAATTTTCCTTTAATTTACTATATACGCTGCCATTGCTGTTAATGAACTCTATATTAATTCTTTCCTGCAAATTATGATTAGTAGTTAGAATGGTACATGCTTTACTAAAGTTGGTTCAACAAATGAGAAATAAATTATGATTCACGCTAATCGAACTATTTGCAATTATAATGTTGGTGATGGATTTGGTAGATGGCGTGTGCTAATTCTAAGTGCGTATACACTGAGAACACATTTCTGCATCTGTTTAAGAAGCGACTGGTCGGTATTGGGAAACGTGTATGCATAACCGCGTCGTAAGTGGTATGTAGAAAAGAGAGAATCTGCCAGCGGCAATATTCAGTCTGGTCTCGGATTCAAGAAAACAATACAATGACCCCCCTCTTAAAAAAAATATCCATGATATATAAAACCAAAATAAATAAAAGTAAAAATAGGCAAAAACAGAATTGAAGTCAATAATGTTAGCAATGGCGGAGAAGAACCAGTGAATTCAACAAAAATAAATATGTAGATAAATAACTAAAATAAAAGAAGTGAAAAACAATGAAAAGATTTGTTTTGAAAAAAGTAAAAAAAAATGGATGAAAGAAATAAAGAAATGTGTTGAAGTAGAAATGCTTTATTTCAAAATTGCGTGTCTCACGTGCTGGAATCGTTTTTCTTAAAACACCCGCAGACACCCTGAAACACACAAAAATATACACTCCCACACACTCAGACACGCATGGAAACATACACACATGCACACAGACGAATACACACACATACACATGTACATACATCCCGAGAAACACACACATAAACACACAAAAGCAGGCATTCACATAAATACACATACAGACTCGCATACCCATGGACGCACACACACACACACACACGCGCGTGCGCGCAAATATAGACTTAGACTAACATACACACGCATGCACACAGAAAAACACACATACGCGTACACGCACTTACACAGACAAACACACAAGCGCGTGCACACCAAAACTTTCACATACGCATATAAAAAAACCAACATTCACACGTATACACATACATCTAGAAAAGCACATACACTCACATATACCCAGTTAAACATGCACACACACAACTAGATAAACCCACTCACCTATACACCAGTATGCACCCAGAACCAACTACACACGCATATATTTATTCAAACACACACACATGCACACACGGATACCGAGACAAACGCACCTATATACATACACGCGCATACACCCATGCATGCATATACATACACTCGAGAATACACCTACGAGCACACACACTGATACATACACCAAGACCCACACAAGCGCACGCACACATCCAGACAAACACACATACATACGCACGCATGCGCCCAGATAAATATAGAAGCACACAAACACACATGCATAAAAGACATACATAAAAACAAACACGAATACACATTAAAAAACACACATGTATACATACACACACATGAAGCTGAGAAATACACGAACGCACCTAGATAAAAAAGAACACACACACGCACCCAAAGAATTGCCCACATATCCGCATGTTCTCTGACAAACACAATTACGCGTACACCTAGACAAAGACACATAGACACAAGTGTACACCTACACACGCATGCACCCAGCCAAACAAACACACACACATAGACACACATACACATACACAAACACGCACACACAGTGGAAATTGGATATATAATCACTATTCTTAAACGTAGTCATAATGAGTATTTCGATTTTAAAGTTTCGCCGTCTATTATTCAATCAATAAAATCCATGGAGTAGAGCTGTATTGAATATATTAACGAGAAAAGAATGATAAAATAATATTTTCTATAAAATGTAATCAATCTTCTCAATTAGAATGTTCATCTATATATATATATATATATATATATATATATATATATATATATATATATATAACGTGCAAATTATTTGAAACAAAACGAATAATATCTTCCTAAGATCTTTCACACTTTCTTTTATCACACATACATCGTCTCTTTGTGTTGTTTTTCTCTTCCGGCCGCTTTTTCCTTTACTGGTGGATCCAGTTTGTTTCTTCTCATTGATCCCATGACTGACAATTGAAAGACTGACAACAAAAATATCCTTGATCCCTCTGTAAGGCTGGCCAATGTGTCCGTGCAGTATTACAATTGTCTTACGCTTCTCTGGAATATATTCCATCACAGACAGCTAAGGCTATAAAACCCAATCTGCTATTAAAACTAATAGGTGGATGGAAAAGAGATGGATTAATCTATTTCTCAACGGTATTTGAGCGTAAGTGAATGCAACGAATTCAACTAGAATTCGAACTCAGCTCTCCAGTTTTTCATTCCAAACAGATATCCATTGCACCGGTGCAAGGCTGAATTATTCGTGTCGTTATCCATGTCAGTGGTCGATTCGGCAACACCAACCGTTAGAGGACGACCGAGGAAATCAAACAATTTGTGAGGGAAAGGAAAGAAGAGTGTATATTTAATGTGATCTACCTGTTTAACAAGGCTTTCGGGGTTGTACCTAACAGGACCCGTGAATAGAGAAGCATAGTTATCAGGAGTTTGGTTAGTATGCCGGTGAAAACTCAGATAATTAGTTAAGACCCTACAATCCGAGACAAAACTGCGCGGATAGTGATATCAGAAACATCGATCTTATCCTAGGTCTAGTGTCAGAATTACCACAAGGTGATTAATAATGAGGCTGCAAATATAAATAAATATCAATGCAAGAAGAAAACTGTTCAAATGCCACTGCAGAGAGATAACGGTAGGAAGCAGACCACTTTGTCAAATAGTTTCGAACCATTTGCCATGTCAAATAATTTCGACTCATGTACCTGATCGAATAGTTTCGAACCATCCACCTAGTCGAATAGTTTCGAACCATCCACCTGGTTGAATAGATTTGAATCATCCACCTGGTTGGAAAAGTTTTGAATCATCCACATGCTCGAATAGTTTTTAACCACCAACCTGATTGAATAGTTTCGAACCATCCACCTGGTTGAATAGGTTTGAATCATCCACCTGGTGGAAAAGTTTTGAATCATCCACATGGCCGAATAGTTTCGAACCATCAACCTGATAGAATATTTTCGAACCACCCACCTGATCGAATGGTTTCGAACCAACCACCTGATCGAATAGTTTGGAACTACACACCTGATCGAATAGTTTCGAACCACCCACCTGGTCGAATAGTTTCGAACCACCCACCTGGTTGAACAGTTTCGAACCACCCACCTGGTCGAACAGTTTCGAACCAGCCGGAATGTGCACTGATTTTAGATGTGATCGTAATGTCACATGGTATTTCAAAGCGGTCACCCATCTAAGTACTGACCAGGCTCAACGTTGTTTAGCTTCCGTGATCGAGCGAAAACCGGTGTATTCAATGTGATATTGCCGTAAGCCTTTAGCAAATGTAACCGGGTAAGAGAATCTAGAAAGTAGCCATAACAGACCGGTACTCATCGCAGTTTTATGCATTATGCCTAGACGTAGGGTTATGCAATAGGCGTAGTTAGTAAGCGTTTCAATAGGCGTAGTCCTTAGCTTCTCCGCCTTAGTTTATATTTATGGCTGAGACCAGTCAATCATATTACTGTGAGGAGGAACCAAGGTGTATGCATATTCATTGCATCAGAAACACAAGTGCACGTTCTTCTGCATTTGTATTGCCCGTTCTGTTAACATTTTGAACATAAATATTGCGTTCCTTGTTCCTGTATCCTTATCGCTACTCAGCCATAACTGTTCTAACGAGAACGATCTTGTTAACTATTACACCACGTCGAAGACCTCCATTTTAAATTAGTTATGATTTCGTGGGACTGTCATTCACCGAGTATATCTCTTGAGGTGCAGCGGCAAGTTTTTACTGAGAAATTGTCAGTATTTACTGCATTATATAAAAATATCGGTGACACATACTAATCTCCCACCCGCTTCTAAGCAATGAGATATTCCATAGATATGTAATAGTCTTAATAATCAAATATATGTGTTACTATAACAACAGGCATCTCATTAGAAAGCAGAAAACTTTTTTCTGCATTCCTGTCTTTAGTGGGCGGTTTTCGGATATTTTCAATCGTATTGATTCAAAACGTAGAATATACGACAGTTGAGTTAACATCACGAATAGAAACACGAGATTACACTTACAAAATGTATACCCAAAGAAATTACTGAATTATTTAAATTCTGTCGTCTTTTTTTACGGTAAGGATATGTCGGTAATTATATGTAAATTAGGTATTTAATAGACTTCGCAAGTCTATTAAGTTGACGAGTTGCTTTTAAGTAGTCAACTTTGAAAGACTAATTTAAACATGCCACAAGCTTACGAAGAGAATTTCGAACATGCACAAAAAATTAATTTGCGTTTCATATGCGATATCCTTTTAGTAACAGTCTACAGCTCTCCATGACCTTCAAACACACGCTTCATTAATAGGTTTTCTTGATTTGTAATTGTTGCTGAACTATTCATTCATTAAACTCACCGAATAGGTTACATACAAATTATCTCTCTTGCCATTAATATGTCCTGTGAGTGTTAAATTATCTGTGTCTTTTTTACTTATACTAGCAGTATAGCCCGGCGTTGTTCGGGTGTAATGAAAGCTTTAAAATTAATCCATATTCCTAAAGAATATTTGTGTGAAGTTTGGTGAGAATCGGATAAAAATTGTGGATTTGTTTAAAGGACATACAGACAGATAAACAGGCACGCACACAAACATCTTGCCTTATATATATATATATATATATATATATATATATATATATATATATATATATATATTATCAATTTTCTGCACTATTGTAAGAACTGAAAACTTGAAACTTCTGAATATCGTTTCTTAGGTCTTTGTCTATGAGTGTATCAAATTTGATTAAAATCGGACCACTCCTTCTATCACCCGATTTTTTCGATTATCAATTTTCGATATTATCGGGGGTACCTCGTCACAAAACCTAGCTAAGAACACTCGCAGACGCTTATAATACAATTGTGTAAATATTTAAGAAAATCGGTTCAGCCGTTTCGTAACGGATACACACACACAAAGTTCCACTTATAAATAAGTTTAGATTAGATCTTAAATATGGTTTTCTTGCACGGGGTAAAACGATTAAATACTTGTATTCCCTGTGTACTTCGTTAAAACTACCTCTCTATCGTTCTGCAAACTTAAGAGATTACCCCTCTTCAATGACATATCACATTTCTAGATTATTTCCCTCGCTTTTAAGGACGTATCAGCATCTGTTAAATACTTTGCTAATTACCGAAAGACATCTTTCTTTTTATTTTTCTTACATATCACCATAAACTGTTCTACTTATTTCCTCTTCTTCGGGGAGACGTGTTCGAATTCCAGTGAAAGGTATAAATTTATATCCTTCTCTCAAGAGTTAGATTGGCAAGACTTGTATCTAGAAAAACAACCGCTGTCATTCAAAAAAAAAGTGTCATTATTACAATCCCAAATACGTTTCAGCTTTAAATATCCAAAAACACATTGATAATTCATCATAAACAAATCAATCTATCAATAAATCCTTTTTCTACGCTAAGATCTTCTTCTATGTGCCGTGTCTCTTGAGGACGTTGGTGATCATGCGCAGCCACTTCTCTCTATTCCTTGTAGCTATTCTCTTGTTACCCCTCACAAATCCTTTTTCGGTCATCCATTTGCTCAAGTCCATCAAATATGTCATGCGTTACCTTTCCCTGTTTTTCTTTCGGTTTTGTGTCACATCAAAGCGAGGCTTAGAAAATCACCCTTAGTCTCCTCTTCCTTCTCTCTCTCTCTTTCTCTGTCTGTCTGTCTGTCTGTCTCTATCTATCTCTCTTTCTCTTTCTCACTCTCTCTCTCTCTCTCTTCGTGTTACGGCTTATGGCCATATGCCGAAACGTTTCACGTTCGATCACTGATGATAACCAAAGTTGAATTTGGCCAGTAACTAGAAGGGTGGCTGTTTTGGGAATACCAAACAGTCACCGTCCCGTGAGTATCCGATTTTCTAAGTCCTCCTTCCTCATTACATCTCCTAGAAACTTCAGCTGTCTTTGCCTAATGTTAAGTATCAGTTTAATTTTCGTTTCCATCCTATCCAAAACCTCATCTTTGCTAACATTTTCGGTCAATGGTGCTTTCTGTATCATTATGCAGAACCTCATTAATGTTCCTTCAAGTTTTTCTTCATCTTTGATGAGATTTTCCAGGATTCGCGGCCATATTGAAGGACAAACATCACATAGCAATCCAGTAGTCTTCTTTGTTTCCAGCGAAATTTAACAACTTCTATCTCGAGTATCTCGGGCACTGCATTTGTAAAAAAAATTATTAAAGTAATGAATATACAATATGATTGACATAGTTTCCCTAGACACTCTTATACATGACACGAAAATTGATTGGTTTTTTTGTGGCTATTTAAAGCTTAAACAAATATTGAGATTTTAAGAATGTTTTGGATATATTTTTTCCTCTTTTCACAAGTTTTGCTAATTTTTCTTCATAGCTGGAATGAGAACAGCGGATATGAGATTTCAAATTCCGAGCATTCATCGCTTACACCACCTGCACATCCAAGCTTACAGTACCTGGTATTCCCACACAGCCACCCTTCTAGTTACTGGCCAAATTCAACTTTGGTTATCATCAGTGATCGAACGTGAAACGTTGTTTCGGCATATGACCATAAGCCGTAACACGAAGAGAGAGAGTGAGAAAGAGAGAGAGATAAAGAGAGATAGATAGAGACAGACAGACAGACAGAAAGAGAGAGAGAAGGAAGAGGAGACTAAGGGTGATTTTCTAAGCAGCGCTTAGATGTGACACAAAACCGAAAGTGTTGGAGCGCCCAGTGAGTATCGTACTCACTATTCAGTCGTAAATCGATGTAACAAGACAAGCCGTCGAGGTGTCCAAGATATTGCTGTCATAAAAGTCGACAACTTATCCTAGATAACATGAAGATTTATTAAAAATTATCAATTGATTTAAATTGGCAGGTAGATAGTGTGATCTGTCAATTATCCACTTCTAAAACGCCACCATTTTATTTTCATTCTGCCGTATGTCGCTTAAAAAACGCCGCCATTTTAATTCTATTTTGATTACTAAAGGTAGGATTTAATCATATGTATAAACACGTTTCTTCTTAGAGTTAAAATATAAATCACACAAGAAGAAAATAACTTGTATTTTGAACAAAATGAGATTTGTAGTTCTTCTTATAACCAACAACACCAGGTGTTCAACCATTTTGATGAACAGACGAAGATGATAACTCTACAAGCAAGTGCTGAAAATTCTTCGGCCTACCCGACATCTTCAAAATGTGACGAGAAATTAGATTTAAGAAACTAAATACTTAAAATCAGGGGATAAGGAAAAAGTTATTCGAAATCAAGAAAAAATGAGGGAATAACGACATAAAATTAAAATCCATAATACCGTATGTTGTAGTCAGAGACCCGAGTTCAAATTCCACTTGAATACGTAGCATTCGCTTACGCACAAATACTCTTGAAAAAAATATCAATTCATTTCTTCTCCCTCGGCTATGGGTAAAATAGCAAGACAAATTGGATTCTATAGCCTTGGTTGGCAAAGATTTTACCATCAATCATGTCTCTTTCGAGACATGATCACCCATATGTGTATCACAAATGGCACTTAACTGGCTGACTGATACTGTCGGTCAGTTAAGTGATACACAGTTGCACGATTATATCTCTTTCTAGGTAGAAAGCTCTCCAACACTAGATTGCTGAGGAGACCATAGATCGTACATGTCAGCATTGACAAGGTTTTGGAGAGGATAGAAACGAAAAAAAAACAATGAGACTTAGCATCAAGAAAAGACAGCTGAAGTTTCTAGAGCATATAAGGAGGAAGGAAGGCTTAGAGAATCTGATACTCACAGGGCAGATAAAGGGAAAAAGACAGTGAAAAACAACGCCTGACATACATGATGGGCTTGAGTAAATGGCTGACAGAGCTGTGTGTTCAAGGAGTAGCAACAGAAAGCGTATTAAAAGCTACAAGGGATAAGAAGATGTGGAGGGCCATGATCGCCTACGTATTGAAAATACAAAGCAAAGAGAAGAAGAAGGCTGTCATTTCTTTCTGCGGTTGATTGGTTACCACCCAAAACTATAGAACGCAATCTCTTCTGCTATTTAACCCATAGCTAGAGGGAGAAGAGATGGATTCATACCTTTCACAAGGTAAGTGAATGCAACGAATTCAACTGGGATTCGGTCTTGGTTCTCCGATTTCTCATTCCGATATATCCACTACACAACAACGGGCGACAGACGGCTTTTTAATATCATTCGTTTTATTTTACCTGGAGACAAACTTGGTAAAATTATCATCTTGCTATGTCCGGCCATAGCTTGTATATCGAATCTGGATATAAAAAGTGTGTTTCTTTTTCTTCAATGTGCCCTGACCCTTCAGAACGTAGGCGATCATAGCTTTCCACGTCTTCTTATCCCTGATGGCTCTTAGCACGCCTTCTCCTGTTACACCATGCAAATCTCCTTCCATCATCCCCCTGATTAGATCCTTCAAATATGTTATCCGTTGCTTTCCCTTGTCTCTTTTTATTTCCATCTGGCCTGTTCGTATCAGGTTCTCCAAGCCTTCCTCCCTCATTGCATAACCCAGGAACTTCAGCCGTCTCTTCCTGGTGCTCAGTATTAATTTCCTTTTCGTTTCCATCATTTCGAAGACGTCATCATTGCTCACATGCTCGATCCATGATATTCGCAGCTTCCTTATGGTTAAAAAATTGTTCCAACTTCGTGCCGTTTATATCTTATATCCAAAACTTAGACAAAGATAATCAATTACTAACATAATTCCACATCCACGAGATATTCTGATCAATCGATGGCCATCCTGACCCAGCAGCTGCCTTCTTTAACAGATGAAAGGATAAAGTTAAAAAAATATTCACAAAAGTAAATATATTAATTTATCTATTCTCTCAAATGCCAAAAATAGAACATACTTTTGATGTTAAGAATGCAGAAAGGGTTGATTTAATTCATTATAAATCATCAAAAATAATTTTGTGTGTGGGGGGGATGTTTTGTGTTTGCTGGAAAGTTTGTGTGTGGGGAGTTGTTTAATTCTATGTGAGTACGTGTACATGACTGCACGTGTATATAGTCATGTGCATACATGATAATATGAATATTATTCGATTTCATATTATTATTATATAGCATTCAACTCTTTTTCTCTGGTATGCGCAGAGTTTTCATTCATAAGATTTCTTGAACAGTCCAGCCTTTAAACGAAAATAATTAAATATATTTTTTAATAAATTATGGAATGTCCACTCAAATATTAATAAAAATAATGTTCAAATTGAGTATATATATATATATATATATATATATATATATATATATATATATATATATATATATATATATATAAGGGTAAGGGACGAAACTCTGACCTTTTAATTTGCATTACCATACAAAAAAAAAAAATTCAAAGGCACAAAAAATGTTAATGTTATTTAAAAAAATTTGGGTTCAGAACGATTTTTATGAAACTTTTTAATTTTCGGTAGGCATATTGCTTACCGAAAATCATCAATTCTTTACTGAAAATAATCTAAGCACAACAGTTCTTTAAAGATTATAAAAATATTTTAAAAACTTAAATTATTAAAATAAAACAAAATGAAAACAATTCTTTAAAGTTTTATTATTCAGACTGTAATGTCCTTAATTTTTTTAAATTTATTCCAGCAATTAAAAGCTTATCAAATTAAATTATATCAGAGTTTTATTGCATTTTTTATTTTACTCTTCGGAGCAGCTTTTCGGATAGTGTTGTAAAATTTATGATTTATATTCCCCAATGAGTCCTGCGTTTAACGAACAAAATTACAGTTTGCAGATTTACGTGGAGGGAGTGGGTAACAGATGTAAAAAAAAAGTTACCAAGATTTTTAAAAAATAATATTTCAAAAATAATTTCATTCATTTATGAATATGTACTGAAAGTTTCATTAAAATCCGAGAATTATTTGATTTTTGCGAGAATTTTTAATTTAATGTCATCGAAAAAAAGTGGGTGATGTAATCATTACGTTTTCCATTGTAAACAGTCGTAACGTTTTGTTTAACCGCTAACTCGAATCAAAACAAAATTTTCTGACAAAATTTCGAAAATGTTAGAAGAGATTAAAAAAATTTTAAAATATTAAAAATTACTTTGATCTTTCCTCTTAATAATAATATAAACATTTTGATGGAAAACGTTTGTTTTATTAAATTTAACGGAATATTTCATCAGTATTTATTTAAAAATAGATGTTAATATGTTTCTTTTGTTTCCTGTTCGCTTTTGTTAGAGTATTTCTAAGAATAACTTCAGAGCAGATTTTTTTACATGGGACAAAAGAGAGATTTTTTCAGTAATCCGATTTTAAAAATTCAAGGATATTTTCATTTGTAGACGAGAACAGTGCTTTTTTTTTACGTTGTCCTTAGTTTTTGAAAACTGTTTGGATTTGGGTCGGTATATCATTGTCATATTTTCGAATTAATTTATTTTATTTCTAAAGTTTTCATTTACATGCTGTATTCTACGGATTTTTGTTGCGTTGCTGATCATCTTGAGCTTCGCGTGGATTATTAGCAATTATTCAAGTTTAAATGCTCCATGAGAGACTGAACAAATGACGGATAATTTTCTTGGGGGTTTTACCCTGACTACTTTTACAGTTGCATCGATAAACAACAGGGTTTTATATTATGATAATGCCTGATGATAATAACAGCGTAATTGTATTGTTCTATATTACGAATTGAAACAATATAAAATCGTTGAATGTAATGCATATTGATAATGCCAGTGTAAATGTATTGTTCTAAGTTATGAATGGAAACAAATAAAGTCCTTGCATATAACACATGCGGATAATGATCATGTAACTGCATTGTTCTAAGCTGTTAACAGTAACATTATAAAGTCCTTGAATGCAAACAATTTACACTGACTGCAAAAATTTAAAAAAAATGAGAAATACGTAAGTTTGTTAATGATACAATTTAATGCACGATATTTTAAAAATGTAGGCCGCTCTACGTTTTAGTAATTCCTAGTATTACCTTTTATTAGATAAAACAAAAACTATAGGAGAATATTATTCACAATGTTTCATAAATTAGTCAAGTCATATTAGTTTCTGTTTGAAATAAGAGAGGGTGTTTAAAAACTTTGTTTCTTTCTTTTCTCCTAAGTTACAAGCATTAGATGTTTAATCCAAAAAATAATAAAACATGAACAAAATAATCACGAAATTGTGATTGTAACACACCAAAGGTTGTCGAAAAGTTCTCTGCCCACTTCACTTACTATAATTAAACAAAAGACAAAATATCAGTTTATTTCGAATTTCGTCTTGGTCGGACTGCAAACTTTTGCGCGTCATAAAACCTTAATCAAAAGTTTACTTTTCTGAAAATATTCAATTGATAAAAGAAATTTAGTGTATTCTTAAGTATTGACATTCGTCTACTAAGTAAAAATATATTCTGTTACATAATTGTGAAAGTTTGGATTGAATTATTAACAGTAAACAATAAAAGGGTAATTCTTGCTCATTTAACAAGTTTAAAATATTTTTAGACGGCTGATTCCAACGCTTCCTTCTTATTTAATTAACGACAAACTTAAATTTGTATCAGCAATGGACACTAATTGAAATCTAGATCGAAAACATAAGACATTTTCACACTTGATGTAAAACTTATTTACAAACAAGTAACACCCCTCTCTTCAACCTGAATGTTTATTCAAATCCTAAATCAGATAAAGGATGTTACAGCGTCTTGTTTTAGAGTAAAATAACCGTTATCGATTCGAAAGTGAAATCGTGATACAGGCTAAAATTACGGCAACGGTAGCATTCACCTTTGTATAAATCTCCTCGGGAAAGCAATGAATCATTATCTCTTGCCTTTTGTCTCTATGTTTAATCGAGGTAGAGATATCTCTCTCACCTGGAGATGCAACGGTGTTAGATGTAAAACTTTGACATCAAGACCTTGGAGAATTCAACAGTCAAAATTTACCAAGGACGTACGACAATTTACAGAGAATAAATAATTTAAGAATTTGTGGAGTGAAATGGTGACCCTTATCATTTGATTAAACGCACGCACCAGGTCTGACGTTCCAGCAACGAGAAAAACATGGTTCCTCGGACCAATGTTCAACTAAATGCTAAAAGCGGGAAAAGTAATCTAACCAACCTACACACAATGATTAAACACCTCGTTAATCAAGATTCTGCCAAAAACAAATTTAAACTGATCGGATTTTCTGTTCAGAGTCTCGACAAAAATGTACTCATAATGTCATTTTGGCAAACACTGCGAATTCACTTAAATCGCTTTTTGAATTAACACAAGCTTCGTAAAAATTATCCAAGATTACATAAGAGGTTTATGCATTTATTAGAGTGAGACATTTAAAAACCTTAAGAAAGGTATATATTCAGAGGAGTCCACTGGAACTGCTATGTAACAAAACCGAATTTCTAATGGGAGTTCTATGCGTATATGGGACCAAGGAAATGACTGCTTATACATTTTTTCTCTTGTGGTCATTTAAGGTGCTTTGGATTACCACTGGGTTATATTGAAGACTCTAGAAAAGTATCGTATCCAAAGGTAACTTTAGCTAAAAGTATGGGAGAAAATATGGAAGATAATGGAAAACAAACGACTACCAAGTATACCAAGAATATAATTATTAACGACAGTTATTATATATATATATATATATATATATATATATATATATATATTTACATATAGATAATTTTTTGGTATTTAAGTCAGGTGAATTCTAATAGAGACGAACCCAAAAGAACTCAATGTACAATTTATTTAATTTGACACAGTAATATAATCTATAAAAAAATTAGATATTCTACAATTTCGTGGGTAATACATATTTCCCAGGCAAAACCAGGCAAATAGCTAGTCTCGATATGGCCACGTGAGTGTCTGTATGTGATTCTTTTCTGGAGGATTTTGAATTTTAACTGTTGTATCATTGACGAGCAGCAGGTTTTGGCTGCGAAATACGTTTTACCCATGAAATTGTAGAATATCTATAATTCTTTCTAGATTATATATATATATTGCAGAATAATTGTAGTGGGGAGTTACCCACTTAACTATGGACTCTTCCTACAAGTATATTAAATCATTCCCGTGGCTTCAGTTCAGCTCAGCACAGTCTGTCTGTCTGTCTGTCAGTCACTAGTAAGCAAAGTTTGTTACTCTGTTCTCTTGTATCTATTTTTAAATTAATATATGTTGTTAAACATACCACCGTGTTTCGAGTTATCATTTAGTGGTCCAATTACCGGTCCAAATCAACTGGCGACGAGGATTTCGAACATCAACTGGCGACTAGGACTTCGAACCTCAACTGGCGACGAGGATTTCGAACATCAAGGAATACCCTACGCAATAAACGCAGTTAACTCTACCACGAAATACGAGTTCATAAAAAGAATACCCTCCTCATTACCTGGCGAACGGGAACTTCGAAAAACTAAAAAACAGTTTCAGATCTACAGCAACGAACAAAAATTCGAGCTAGTGTACTAACAGCGACTGACCAAGTGATAACCTCTCTCACATTAAATCTGTCGACAAACTTCGAAGTATCAAAAATACCCCATCTAAACCAACCTGCAACTATTATAACAAAATAAAAATAAAAAAATAAAACAACTTCGAACGAATTCAAGTCAGAACGCCACATCAGGAAATAATCTATAAGTCTCTTCTAAAAAATTTGGCGACGTAAAAAAATAAGTGTGGGAAACTTCAATAATTATGTGTCGCATGAAAAATCTTCTACGACCTCGGAAAAATGGTATTACAAGAAAAATATCTGTAAGTAGATTTTTTTTGTGCCCTTCTTTTTTTGCGTGCGTCTTACAAAAAACTGTAACTACAGTTAGTTTCTTTTTTCTTCTCAGCTTTTTGGGGTAAAAATTGGGCGTTTAAGTCTGAAATAAAAAGATGGAAGATTTCCAGAAAGTATTAATCCAATTGATGAAAGCTGAGTCAGATTATCAGCAAAAAAGGTGAGGAACGACAGCATAAAACCAAAGAGCGGTTACTTCTACAACAACAATAACCGAAGCAACTGTTTATGGAACTTCATAAACAGCAGAAAGATTTCCAAGAGCAAGCTTTTAAAAAAGTGAGGAAAGCCAAGGCAAATAAAAAAAGTTTTGTACAAAGCATTAAATGTAAAACAAACGATACTGCTTTTTCCCAGGGCGCTATCTGGAGTACCATGGACATTTTCGAATATGTACCCAAGATGAAAAACCTTCGATTCTTTCTACATGCGGTACGAAGATTTATTCAACGTTGGTCAAATTCAAAAAAAGTTCTTCTATTACTAAGAAAATTGGGTACGGCAGAACACAGTAGATTCCTTGACTTTATCCTCCACAAAAGGACAACGGACTATCGGAACTATTTGGGCCTAACACGTCATTCTTCCACAAGAGATGGTCGTGTCTAAATCTATTCAAGGAGGATCAGCAGGACTATCTGGCATTTGCGGCTACAGTAAATAAACACTGTAATGATTCAAATTAGCAGATATATCTGCTGACGAATTCAATGTCTGATTCTTGCCCAGGGTTTAGTCTCAGTTTGGGACGCTGAAATTTGACGTCTATTGCCGAAAGAATTAGAAAATGAGCCGGGTCTAACCCTCCAAATCTTAGCAGAGGACTGCCAGAGAGTCGTATCTGTAAAATGTGACTCTAGAAATATTGAGGAGTTGGGAGTCGCTCATATAATAAAAATAAGAGCAGACCAAAACACTACTCCCCGGAAAAAGAGAAAAGTAAATCTATACGACCAAAATATCGGGAGAAGCCTACTACGAATCGACAAGAAAATTCACCTTCAGGTCCGTGTTATATCTGCGGAAACCTACATTAGATGAGGTTTTGTCCATCCAAAAAGAAATAAACCTCTCAAAATTGTGGTAAATCTGGCCATATAACATCACGCTGCTGGTATGTTAAAAAAATTACAAGACCAAAAAATAAAATTAAGCAGACGCAGTCAAGTGATAAAGAAGATGAAAATTGTTGTAAATACATAATTGTGCAAATATTTAAGAAAACGATAAAATTCCAGCTCAACTCTGGGTCCGATCTTACGATTATTAAATTGTGACACTCGTCTGCCCGGCTGGTTGGTTCGATGGTTCGGGAACGGAGCCTGCTGCGATGATGATGTCGAAACGGCAACAATTATGTGGACGACTTTGGACCACTCGTAGTGGTGATCTCGTCACAGTAGCTGGTCCCAAGCTGTGTTTTGATCTCAGAAAGTTCCCTTGTGCAAATCCGGTAGTCGTATTTCTACCATATCCAGACCGGAAACTTGTGTACACTTGTAGTAAAAATAAAATAATTACGGCACAAAAAGTAAATAAATGAATATGTTCGAAGACTCCTAGATGAGTTACGAAAGAAAGTCTTTATAATAAGAAGAAAAATGATTAATTACAAAAGCAGAAAATACAATTGTTAAGTTCAAGTTTACAACAGATAGAAGAGCTTTCAATCTTTAAATAAAAATATAATCCTTTCTAAGTTCCATTAAAATGATCAAAGCTTTCAATTTTTAAAAATAATCAAGCTGTCAATTTTCCAGATAAAAAAATGTCTCTTCGGCCTTTATCAAACTTCACACAGACAACCGAAAAACGGTGCGACGTGGCGGCTAACGGTGGGTGGGGGTCGTTTGGACTTTGTCACCTAAACATCTCTTACAAAATCTGATTTTTCTTGATGAGTCACCATTTTTATAATCATCTTCAATCCTCTGGGGACCTATCCAACTCGAAGCTTTTGACCAATGAAATTATTTTCCACCCACAAGATTTACGGGGAGGCATGAATGAAATATTAACAGTTCACATGACGTAATGTCCTTCTCTCTTTTTTTTTCTTTCAATTACATCATCTGTTTTTCGATTTTAGTATCTGTTCCCAGGAATAACTGTTTAGAATCTAATCTTACCTGACTTAATCAAGAAAACCCTGACATTTTGTTATGGCTACTTCCATTTTACAAACTTCCACTTGGCTCAAAACAATTCGTTTCGTATACGAAAAAAAGAAGAAACCATATTTTTCTCTTTTTTTCCAATTATCAGACAATTTGTCTATTCCCCGGATTTTACAAGTACATAATAGTATTAAAAATCTCTTTTTTTACGTAAGCTCACATCGCGGATTACAATAAAACACAGCTAACAATACCACTAATATCAATTTCTCTCACTCCGTTGTATTAAACCAAAAAACAAAAATATACCCATGTGGAAATAGTGTTACAACCTCCCCAACATACCTTGTCATTTTAAGCATTTAAACGGCATTAAAAATTCAAAACACGATTTCAACGTACAACTTTACAAGATCCTCTTTTTTTTTCATTTCTTTTCTTTTCAGCTATACAAATTCAACAAAGAAAAAGTCTTTTACTAAAACGTCTCTACAAGCAACTGGAAAAGGTCATTTTTCACTTTTAGTTCCATGTACATTTTATTCAAACTAGCCTTGCAAATTCAATAAAAACTCCCTTATCAAAAAGTCTCTGCAGACAACTGTAAAAATTTTCTTTATTTTTTCATTCTCGGCCATCTCTATACTTTATTCAAAGCTAAACATGCAATTTTAGCAAATAGTTCAACAAAAAGTCTGTACTGTCAACCTGAAAAAGAATAAAATTTTATGTGTGTGTGTGTGTGCGTGTGTGTGTGTGTATGTGTGAATAAATATTTATGTATATATATTTTTCATTCATGATTTGTCCTTCTTGGACACTGTTCTTGTCTGCTCCGATGGGGTTAGTTCCTCAGGAAAGTAGACACTGTATGGTAACTCCCACCTTTATTTTTAAGTGCAACTCGACAAAATTTTCCAAAATCTATTCTAATTTAACATTTCCATATAGCCGATACTATTATAGTAAAGAATGTTAAAATACCTAACGCTATATAACAAGAAACTGTATTTTTCTCTTTATTTTCTAATTATCAGCAACTTTCTCTATTTTCCGGGTTTTACAAGTAGATAATAGTATTAAAAATCTCTTTTTTACGTAAGCTCTCATCGCGGATTACAATAAAACACAACTAACAATACCACTAATATCAATTTCCATCACTCCGTTGTATTAAACCAAAAATCAAAAATATATCGATGTAGAAATAGTGGAGGCGCTTGAAAAAGCCAACTTTATTAAGAACAAAGAAAACAGCACGTTCTGTAACAGGCGACAAAATTCATATTTTAAGTGAAGTATTTTTCCCTGTAACATTAAATTGAATAACAAAATTTAAAGTCTTATGTTATGAAAAGTACAGAAAACTTATTTGGAACAGATTGGATTGAGAGGTTCAGTCTGTGGGACTGTCCAATAAGTATGTTTTATCGTAAAATAGAAAGTACAACCTGCAACATCGAGGAACTGAAACAGGAACTCAAGCAAAAATTCCCTGAAGTGTTTTAAGGCGGTTTAAGAATATCTACTAAGATAAAAGATAAAGCTAAGCCCGTGTTGAAAAAGAAAAGAACGCCCCGTTTGCAGCGCTGAACCAAATCAATCAAGAGTTAGACAGGTTGGAAAATGCAGGTATCCTGTCTAAAATAGATTTCAGTGAATGGGCTGCACCAACTGTACATTTAAAGAAAAAACAAACCAAATTAGAATATGAGCTTATTTCTCAACGGCATTAAACGCCGCACTAAAAGACCACCACTATCCTCTCCCTAACCCCGAAGAAATATTTAATAAATTAAAGGGTAGCAAATCTTTTTCTAGAATTGACATAGCGGATGCATATTTACAAATATATTTTGAGGAGAACTATTCCAAACTTCTTTGTATAAATACATATAGAGGTTTGTATAAATTTAATAGACTGACTTTTGGAGTCAAGGTCGCGTCTGCTATCTTTCAGCAGGTTATGGACACCATGCTGGGCGACCTTGATTTCGCAACTGCCTATCTTGATGATATTCTAATTACCAGTAAATCGGTGAAAACACTCGGGAGATCGTACTAAGCGTATTTGACAAAATTCAAGAATACAGCTTCAAAGTCAGGGAGGCTAAATGTGATTTTTATTTCACACAAAATATTTGTAGCATATCATTAACAAAGACCGTCGACGACTGGATCAAGATAGAGCTACGGCGATTAAGGATATGCCGGCCTCGGATAACGTGCAAGCACTACAAGGCTTAGCAAATTTTTACCAGGCGTTCATTAAAAACATGCACAATCTGCGAGGTCCCTTAAACGAACTACTAATGAGAAAGACAAAACCTGGGAATAGACAGCCGAATGCCAATTTGCATTCGAAAAAATAAAGAACACACTCACTTCAGAACTTTCTCTCACTCACTATGACCCAAAGTTGGACATCATATTGGCAAGCGATGCCAGCTCTTATGGCCTCGGCGCCTGCATTTTGCACAAACTTCCAGATGGAAGGAGGAAACCGGTCCCGCATGTGTCTCGAACTTTGCTACCTGAGGAAAAGCAATATTCGAAAAGGGGGAACTAAGTATCATCTTCACCGTTACCAATTTTTACAGCTATCTACAAGGCAGATATTTTACGTGATATACTGACCACAAACCGCTGCTGACTATATACGGATCTAAGAAGAAATTACTGGTGTACACCATGAATAGACTTATACGGTGGGGTACAATACTGCTGAACTATAATTTTAAGATTGAGTACCTGTCTGCCAAGAACATCTGCCACGTTGACGGTTTGTCTAGACTCGTTCCAAGAAACAAATAAATATTCCAAGTTTCGATAATCGCGACCTTATGAAGGAACTACGAGATACGACCATGATTGCGATCCCGTGAGAGAAGGCTTCCAGTAATACTATCAGACATCAAAATAGAGTCTCTAAAAGTCGAGTTTATCCGTATTACCAAGAACAAAATTTACAATAAACACTCGAATATGCCTGAGGTTTTTTTTCACTGTGTCGATGTTTTGTTGTATAATGAAAGAGTTGCGATACCTAAAATTTTGCAAAAGAAAATCCTTCAGGACTTTCATTTGGGACATCCCGGAAAAAAACGTAGAAAAACTCTCATTTATTGTTACGTCTACTGGCCAAACATGGATAGAGATATAGCTGACATGAATGAGGCATGAAAAGGGGGCGCGTTCGCAGCTAAATCTCCATCAGCTATGTGCAAAACGTGGCCGAAGACTGACCAGCTGTGGCAGAGGATTCACGTCGATTTTGAGGGTCCATTAGATGACCATTACTACCTCATAGTCGTCGACAGTCACACGAAATAGCCGGAAGTTCTTAGATGCAGAAGACCCACCACGGGGTGCACAATAGCTTTGTTCATTAACTTTTTGCGCATTTTGGCGTTGTGGATTGCGTGGTGACGTATAAAGGAACGCAGTTCACATCCAGTGAATATAAAGTGTTTTGTGAAACGTTCCAGGTGAAATATATTACGACCCCGCCATATCACCCTAGGTCCAACTGACAGGCGGAGCGATTCAGGGACACCTTGAACCGAGCATTTAAAAAAAACGCAGGGAACACCAATTGATAAGGCGCAGCAACAGTTTCTGCAGGTGTATAGAATTATACCCAAAACCAATACGCCAACGAGACTTTCACCCGCAGAAACGATGTTCGCAAGAAGGATAAGATCAGTATTTGATAAGCTCATTCCAAACGCGGCAAAATTAAAAGAAAACGGTTACCCTCCCAAGAAAACGCTACTCCTGTGGTGAGAAAATATTGTTTAAAGTCTATAAGGACAACATGACGTTTTGGGAAGTAGGCACAGTAAAGGAAAGAGTGGGAGATCTCGTATATATTTCAAGGCCCCAAGAATATACACAAGTGCCATCAGAACTAATTGAGGAAATGTCGGGCAACTGATATTAATGAATCACCACCGACCAATGAAGAGCCGATAGACACCATCTTCAAGATTTTCAATCTCGAGGCATCCCAAGCTTCACCAGAAATATTGCAATCTGGAAGGAAAAGAAAATATGTGGATCCTTTGATCGTTGATCCAAAACCAAAGGAATATTAAACAGCTTTTCGCGAAAAAGCTCTTTGAAGTGGGTGTTGTGGGGGGTTAGTCACTTACCTATGGACTCATCCTACCAGTATATTAACTGTGAGATAATTACTCTCGTGGCTTCAGTTCATCTCAGCACAGTCTGTCTGTCTGTCAGTCACTAGTAAGTTATGCTTATGTTACTTTGTTCTCTTATATCTATTTTCGACTTAATATATGTTGTTAACCATACCACCGTCTTTCGAGTTAAAATTTAGTGGTACCATCACCGGTCCACATCAATAATAATGAATGGAAGTATAATATTTAATAGAAATAAATGTCTTACTGTGGAGCCGTTATTAGCAAGTAGTTTTTTTTTCAGAAAACTACAACTGTAAGAAGTTTGATAATCTCTGTGGGAACTACCATCTTATTGTTTTAGGTTAATGAAATAAGCTACGTAAAAACTGAGCGACAAGAAATTATTTTTGGAACCGAGGAAAAAAGTACCGGGCTTTTACGTGATATCTGTTTTCCTATATCTCAGCGAATGCTTAACAATCTTCTCATAGATGAAGTTGAGAATTGAAGCAACACAAAGGTGGTTCTGCAGAAAGTTGCTGAGGATACCATAGACCGAACGCGTGAGCAATGACAAGATTTTGGAGAAATGGAAACAAAAACAAAAACATATTTAACATCAGGAAGAGACAGTTAAAGTTTTTGGGACACGTAATAAAGAAGGAGGGTTCGGAGTATCTGATACTCACAGAGCGAATATAGAGAAAAGAGACGGTTGAAAATACCTTGTGAAATACGTGATGGGCTTAAGAAAATTGATGATAGACACAGGTTTGGGAGAAAGAGCAAGACAAAGTATATCATGAGCTACAATGGAAAGGAAGATATGGAGGATCATGATCACCTGTGCCCTGAACAGACATGCACATAAAAGAAGAAACATTATTATGTCAATCTATACAGCAACGCGCATTTTGATGTTGCAGTGACTTTATATCAGGATCGATTCTATGGGCTAACTTATGAGGAGAGTTTAGGGTTACATAGGAGGAGAGGGTTGACAATAAAAACAGATAGTGAGTGTCAGATAATGTGCAAGAGATGGATAGGAATGATTGTGTGAAAACAGTTCCCTGAGAATAGACTGAAAAGGGAGAACAAGATACAGGGAAGATGAGGAAATGGTAAGAGAAGTATGGGAGATAAGTGATAGCATTTGACCTTGCATTTAAACTCTTGGAGATTCTAGATATCACAGATGCAAACATACGGAAAGGTGTTCCACAGAGAGGAAGTGCGAGAAAAGAACCCGAGAGTAGAAGTGATGGCTGCATTTGTATATATTGACTGTAAAAGTAAGGGACCTTGTTGCCAGTCTGGTTGATCGAGTAACTCCTTCTAGAGGGTGCACCAGGGAGTTAAGCTCTTTGGGGCAGAAGCCATGAATATATTTGTAGAAGAGACAGAGGGAAATGACATCCCGTCGGCGAGAAAGTGGATGGAGTACATTGCAGATTCTCTTCTGGATCCTGTCGAGAACACCGAGATAAATAGCGACTGACCAGATATGTCAACAGTATGTAATGCATGGGCGGATGGTTGATTTGCATATGTGCAAGATGGACTCAAGCGAGAAAAACTTTCTAGTCCGACGCAGTAATCCAAACTTCCTAGCAGTAGATTTAGCTATTGATTCAATGTAGTCGTTCCACTTGTGCTTGACTGAGAGATTGAGGCCGAGGAAGCGCACTGTTATTTTGAAGAGTCTAGTTAGATACATGTTAATGGGGGGCAGGAAGGACAGTCTATGGTTGTTGATGGACAGCAGCTTTGTTTTGGAAGCATTAAAGTTTACGAAATTTTCTTTACCCCCAGTCCACCATAGATTGAAAACCAATCTCAAGATCAGCAGCGAGATTATCTTTGTCCGCCTTGAGAGATTTCTGCCTTATGTGAGAACAAATGGTGGTTTCGTCATCGTAAATGCCTACTTGGGATTTGAACAGGTCAGGGAAAACGTTGATGAAGATCAAAAAGAGAGTCAAGCCTAAGATGGAGCCCTGGAAGACACACTCTTTTGTGTGATTGGATCTGGAGGCGTGTCTATTCAAGGCGAAATTCATTTTGCTGATTGATAGGAACGATGAGATCAAACCAAGCAAGCGTCTAGTGATACCGCAGCTCTGTAGCCTGCGCAGATATCCAGGACAACAGATCGAGCTTCGCCGTTTTTATCGAGGGCCCGGTATCTGTATCCGCTAATGGTCGTTAGCAAATAAGCATTAGACCTGGCGAAGCGGAAGCCATAGTGTCTGTCCGAAAATAGTTTGTACGCGAGGGGATATTGAACTATTCAGCATTGATGATAGTCTCGAACCTTTTGCCGAAAATCGATAAAAGGCTGATAGGGCGATAATTAGAGGGGTCCTAGGGTTCTCCTGATTTCTTAAATACAGGAACCAGAGAAGAGGGCTTCCAGCAGTCAGGAAAACAGGAAGCAGAGAGGCAGTAATTATAAAGTTTAGAGAGAACAGAGGATAGGTCAGATGCACATTTCTTCAAGACAATGACCGGGATTCCGTCGCACTCCGCTCGCATTATGTGGGAGAAAGTTTTGAAACTATCTCTGATACAAGAGAAGGTGTTATGTAAACATCCCTCAGAAAAATCGTGTGCAGATAGTCCAGTCGAGTCTTATCATAAGTTGGAGGAAAATCTGCGAGAAAAACGCCCGGCGTTGTCCGCTGTGTCAGTGAAGACCTCAAATTTATTGATTAAGGGAGGGATGGAGTTTTTGCTGTTGTTCAGCACACATTTGCAGAGCCACCAGCAGTTTTTGAAGCCAAAATTGTGGGCTGCTCTACGCTGCCTCATTCTCTTATCAAACAACAACTAAGCGTTGTTCAGAATTTGGAAAGAGATTTGAATGGCGGTTTGAACAATACAGTCGGACTGAAACGGACGTCCTGCTAAAAGAGAACTGAGTAAACCCCGATCAGAAAACATTGTTATTAAAGTAATTGTAAAATACCAGCCAACTGTTGAGTGTCACCAGCTTTGACTTGCTTGAGAATATTGTATTTATTCGATATCTCCTGCCTCCCATAAACATGGACCAAGTGAATCTCCCTGAGAGCAATATACTGCGCCTCCTCGGTCTTACCTTATTTTCCGATCTCAAGTGGAACCATTATATTGAGTCAGTAGCTAGGTTGGGTCACTGTGTCGGTTCAGGAAGGTTTTCCGCCTGAATCTATCTTGCACATATACAAATCAACCATCCGTCAGTGGAATACAGTTATCATATATGGTCAGGTGCCACCACTTTTCATCTCAGTGTTCTCGACATGCTCCAAAGTAGAATCAGTAATATAATAGATAGCGGCTTAGTGGCTGGACTCCAGCCACGTTCTCACCGATGGGATGTGGCTTCACTCTGTCTGTTCTGTAGACATTTTCATGGCTTCTGCTGCGACGAACTTAAGTCACTGGTGCTTCTGCCACATGAGTTTACTCGTGCAGCCAGACTGGCAACTGTGTGTCAGCCATTCACAGTTAGATCAACCAAATGCAGTTGACAATTCTACTCCAGCAGTTTTTTTCTCGCACTTCCCGCCTCCATATTCTTGCTTTCCTGGCGGTTACAACCTCCAGGAATTTAAATGCAATGTCAATACCCATCTCTTAACCACTTGATTCTAGTTCTATCTACATAACCCTGTATATCTTTTCCTTTCTCTCTACTTATGCAACTGTCATCACACCTGTATTCCCATCCTTCTATTGCTCCTTTCTCTGACACCTGTAACTGGTTCGTCTTTGTCTTTAATCTCTTCCTATCTAATCTTTTTCTCTTATGTAGCCCCCTGCGCATCAGTGGTGTTACCGCCTTGCTTGGGGTGAAACGTTTAATACATATATATATAAATCTACACTGGCTTAAATCTGGTTTTCATTATATACCTATCCCTCGGTTGTATGGACCAGCCTCATCAAGTGATAAATAGCAACTCTGTTTGGCTATTCTGAGATCAACAACACAGCGTGGGAGTAATCGACCGAAACTCAGAAAGATTGGCTAGATTCAGACAAAGATCGTGTTATACTACCAGTCGGAAGCAGCAATCAGAAATCTGCCAACCTGACAATGAAGAGACGTTGACATCGACCACACATTTCACAGAAAAAAAATGCGGGCGCACGAATACTGTGGTCTTAGATAAGAAATATACCCGGGAACCAAATCCTAAACAAGGAACAAGTGATGAGCATCTACTCCTGTTCAATAAAAGTGGAAGAAGTTTGAACCGGGCGATAGTAGAATCTATCTACTCCAATTTAAAAATATTAAAGTTTAATTTACTAAGATTTAACATGTTAAAATCAGAAAATCACTTCTGTAGAGAACTTGGAATAGCTTTAGCTGAGAAATCAAAAACAAAAAACCCAAACAGCCGAGATTTGGAGAGACAGGGTACCAACAAAATGATGGGGTCTTAGAAAGAGAAGAGAAAGGAAAATATCACAGCCCAGAATTGGAGAGGCCAGTCAAGTGAAAATGATTATTCATTTCTACGGACAAGTTCACTTTCTTTGGCAAAAACCAAATCGAGCGGTGTGATTAAATTTAGTCTTAACTACTCTATACATGCCACACTGGCTAGAGAATTTGAGGGTTGGGGGTGTCATTCATCTAGTAAAGGGAATCGCAGGTACATGTCGAAACAGAAAAAAAAATTAAATTTCGTCCCTAATGCAAGAGACTTTTCTAAAAAGTTAAAAATCCTCGTGAGAGCAAACATTCATTTAAGAAATCAAAGACAAGAGACAAAAACATGATTAGAAAAAAAGACATAAAAATAAAAATAAAAAAAAATGAAATCCACTTACATTTAAAGAATTTAAACAAAAATGAAATTTAACGCTTATTTTGACTGGACACTAACGAAATGATAAAGTCTTAGAAAGAGAATGGAAAGGAATATATCAAAGCCTAAAATTGGAGAAGCCAGTCAAGTGAAAATCTTGATCCATTTTCACGGACAAAAAAACAATTCGTGCGAAGTGATTAAATTTAGTCCTAACTACTCTATATATGCCACACTGGCTGGAAAAGTTGCGGATTGGGGTCGTTCATCTAGGAAAAGAAATGGCAAATGCATATCGAAACAAAAAAAGTTTAATCCATAATGCAAGAGACTTTTCTAACAAGTTAGAAAATCTACGTAAGTGCAAACATTCATTTAAGAATTCAAAAATAGGAAAAAAAAAGCAGAATTGGAAAATAAGTAAATAAATAAATAAATAAGAATACATGAAAACCATTTACATTTAAAGCAATGAGCCATATTATTCTAACGTTAGAAAATATTATGTACTATTTGGAAGCGGGAGGCTATAAAAATTACATTTTTTATTAATATACAATTTTTGGATATGCGTGTAGTGTAAAAGATAACGGCACGTAAATTGGAATCGGCGAACCGAGTTCAAATTACACTCCGGTCAGTTGCGTTCAATTTCTGACAAATAACATTTGAAAAGGTATATATCTATTTTCTTTTCTAGCTTTCATTAAATTGCAATGTAGACTGGGTTCTTTAGCCTTGGGTAGTAATCATACTAAAATAAGAAAAGGGATTCAAAATCAGCGGCCGGATAATACTCCAGTATGTTTCCAAAAATTTATGACGATTCAAATATATTAAATAGAAGAACATAATATTGAAAATCTTGATCGGCTGTCCAAAAGGCACATTATACTTTTTAAAAAATTACACGCATAAATCTCAGACTTTAATACCATTATAAATCTAATCGCCTTTACTTGAAATTATTTATTTTTACAAAAATAATTTGGATATAAAAAAAGAGAAAATTTTGAAATGGAGAAAAACAAATTTATTTCTTGATTACTTTTCTACAAATCATATTGGGATTCCAAGTTTCAAAGTAATTTAAAATTGATCAGATATGAACAGGTCAGACACTAAGTAGAAAAAAAAATTCTAATTAATATTTAAAAAAAGATTAATTGCTAAACGTTTACGAAGGGCAGTATCTATTTTTCCATCCCCGAGAGGATTCAGATTAGCAGTAACCATAATCCTGTACAATTAGAGATAATGGCTTAAGTAATTTGCATATAAATACGGGTGTTCTAGAGTTAGTTTAAGAACCGATATTTACTTTAATGCAAAAATCCCTCTTCATATAAATCTTGCCCAATTAAAGTTCAAAAGAAAAAATAAAGTTCCGTAGCAGCAAGTTGAAATAATTGCTTTCATTAAGAAATATCAAGACGAGCCAAATTATTAAAATTGTCAAATGACATTGGCTACTCTTAGACAAAAATGCTGATCATAATTCAAAATGCCTTTTATTTGTCTTTTTTTATCAGATCAGTTCCGGCGTACACCTAATTTCAGATTCATTCATACAGGTAAAACGTAAGAAAAGAAATTCGACCACTGGTCTCTACCGAAAAGCCCATAGATGCAGATCTGATCTAGAATTGTTTTTGGAAGATCGAGAAACTTCATTCGTTTAAACTAAGTGTTTTACCAGAAGAAATCTAGACCCATTTATCTTCAGTTTTCGTATATTTGTAAGTGTAATTACATATATGTTAAATCAAAAAATACATACCTACGGACAACAACGAAATATTAAATTTATTTCAGATATCTTCAGGGACACTTCTGACTATTACTATTGTGCTTTTTGTTGGGTTATTTCCTCGACATATAAAACAAAAGTCCTGGGTGGAATTTCTGGGTGGAATCTCTCAATATACCCATTGTTTACAGTATGCATGCCGTTTAAGAAACTGAATTTGGGAATGAATTAAATACATTTTAAAAGACATCCGGTATCCCATTCTTTGATATGCTGTGAGCCTATTATTAAATCAGCAGAATTTTCAGTTCTAGGAGACGGCACAGAATTTTGTATAAGTAACAGGAATCAATACCAAGCCAGCCACTCAAGTTATTGGTATACTATTAATACAATATTTACCTTTTGCCTAAATATGCTATGCGCATAACATAAAAACTTGCGTTAGGGAAAATTTGATTCAAAATCTGTATACTTGATTTAGTCTCCAACAAATGCATTTATCTCAGAAGCACAACTGTTTTCGTTTTTTGTCTGTTTTATCTCTGTTTTTGTGTTTATACGATTTATGTGTTTATACGATTTCTCTTTCAGCTTTCTATACTTTTTTTCCGTTTCATTTGTGGAAACGTCAATGCTGCGAATTATAGCTTGGATTTTGCTTAATTACTATTTACATTATCAGATTGAGTTTGTTTAACGGCATATCAACCAAAATGCCAAAAAGGTGGGTTTTTTAAGTTATTTCTTTAATGTTCGGTTATGGTGGGTAGGATGATTTAGTCAGAATTTAGTGAATGTTTTTTGTTTTTCTTTTTTTTTTTAGAAAACTGAGAAAGTTTTCTAGTTTTATATTCAAAAATGTTTTGCAGAAAATATTTTTCCTTCAAAGCTGTTTTAGTATAATAGTTTTCTTTTCAAAAATGTATTGTTGGAAATATAATTTCTTCAAAATGTATGTTATTCTATAAAAATCTAATTTTATGTATATATTTAAATATTCTATGGATATAAAAGTGTATTTGTATACTTTCATAGTGTTTTGACCTCAGTTTGGGGGTTAACTATTTGCCAATAGCTGGAATCCTAACAGTTGCTACCACTCGGGGACAGGGTGGACTTGAGAACAACAGCAATTAAGAGGTAGTTCTATGCTCCTCACAACCTCCCAATCAGAGGCCTTGCTGCCGGATGCTGTTTAGGACTTTACATTATCAGTTCAACTGATTTCAGAAACATGACATATTTTAAAATTAATGAAAGGGCTACAACATAAGGTAGGAGCTACGAAGTTGAAATATCAAATGAAACGAGTAACAAATTTAGATATCTGATAATTCTTTAACGGATGATAGAAAATAGGACACTGAAATCTGAACTCGTGTTGGAAGAGCAAAAGAAGCCTTCCAAGAAGGCTTCCAAAACTAAATTATGAATTTCCGCCTTCTGTTAAAGCAATTCCCAGGTACTTAGATTTCTCTTCATCCCGTATTTGGCATTTTTGGCTCCTCTTTTTACTGATAACTGTTGTGAGAACTCTGCTTTGTATATGTTAATGAACTCGACTGAGTATACATATAATCCTATCATAAAGAGGACAGCAGTTGAGGGTTGAGAGTTTAGAGTAATCGTAGAGATCCGTGAGAGTTATCGGAGAGTACCGGAACTGATACGTAAGTTACCGAGAGATACCGAAGTTACCCAGAGATTACTGCATCAGAATTCCGACTATCTCTGAGCTTCACTTAGCGAGAATAATATACACGAATATACTATTTCCAACGACTTTTATATTTTTATTTCTTACTAATAGTATTCCTGGATTTACTAACCTGCTTTCAAGTTCGTATATTAAGTTCCATATAACTGTTGTGAGACCGAAACTTACCTATATCATAGACTCTTCCAGTACTATATTACAATGTGAATACTAGTATTATGAGAGTCGCGCCACGAGCGCTGCTATGACGCTGTCAGCACTCCGTCTTCGGGTAGAGGGCGCTCTCTGCTTCCGAGCAGAGAGCAATAACACAGTCGTGGTTCCGCCGAAGGGTAGAAAAAATAGGAAAAATAGACAGACATTTTTGGCCGGGCCATATAGCTCGGAAATCACAGTCATAAACTGACCATGTGTCACATGTTGCCCTTACTGGGATGGGCAGGTAAATAATGTAGCGCCACGGGCGCCACTACTGACTGTCAGCTCTCAGTCTACTGGTAAAGGGCGCTTTCTGCTTCCGAGCAGAGAGCAATAACCCAGTCGTGGTTCCGCCGAAGAGTAGAAGCACGACTGGGGAAAATAGACAGACATTTGTTGGCCGGGCCATATAGCTCGGAAATCCCAGTCATAAACTGACCATGTGTCACATGTTGCCCTTACTGGGAGGGACAGCTAAATAATGTAGCGCCACGAGAGCCACTACTGACACTGTCAGCTCTCTGTCTTTGGGTAGAGGGCGCTCTCTGCTTCCGAGCAGAGAGCAATAACCCAGTCGTGGTTCTGCCGAAGAGTAAAAGCACGACTGGGCAAAAATAGACAGCCATTTTTTGGCCGGGCCATATAGCCCGGAAATCCCAGTCATAATTCATCATGTGTCACATGTTGCCCTTACTGGGAGGGACAGCTAAATAATGTAGCACCAGTAATGCTACCTTTGTCACTGTTAGCTCTCTGCCTTTGTGTGGAGAGCGCTATTGCAGTCGTGGCTCCGCCGAAGGGCAGAGTCACGACTGGGGAAATGTAAACATATATTTTTGGCCGGACTATATATATGGCCGGAAAGACCCACATAAAAATAACCTAGTGTCACATTTCGCCTCAAGTCGGAAGGCCAACTAAATATTGTAGCACCAGTAGTGCGCAGCCGCGTACGACTACCAATATCTGACACCACTGGATAGTAAGCTCCGCTTACTCTCACACTATTCTTTTAACCTTTCTTTTCCTCTAACCTGTGTTCCGTGTTTTCCTTCCGTGACCCCCACTTTGCTCCGCGTCAGTGGAGACAGAGGATTCGAAACACGAACCCACGCCGAAACCCCAAATCTCCAGTCCCAAATCAGTAGGGACAGATGAGTCGTTTAACTCCACTGGTTTCCACATCAGTGTTGAACTAGTATTTGAGCTGGCATTACTACATCAGCGAACGCAACGCAGTACACAGGTTTTACAGATAATATTCCATGTTACTCAAGTATGTGCAAAAAATAAACGAACAACAAAGTATCGAGAACGACTTCTTACAAAAAACCCAGCTTCTGCGCAAAACAAACTGATAAACTCAAGAAATCGAAGTACTACGTTTGACTCAAGTTCGAAAAAACTATTCACCAAGTTGCGAATTCATCAAATTGTTTAAAATTGTATGGAATTGATTTGAATTTATACAAATCCCGTGCATAAAATTACCCTCCCCTCAAATACATTGAGGTGAGTTTTTCTAAAACAAAAAAAAAGTTCTCCCAAAAAAAAAGGGAAAATTTTAAGTGATATTTTTCTCCCCACACTAAAAAAAAAAAATCATTTTTTTCCAACAATTACAAAAGGCTCCCCCCCCGTGAGGGAAAGAAAAGAGAAAAGATGCCTGTTTAATTGCAGATACTTATGCAAATGAATTGTTGAGCGCCTGCCAATAAATAATTTTTCTCCTTTCCTGGCTGAATTTTTTTTTTTTTTTTTTTTTTTTTTGCTAGATGAAAAAAATAAGTGTGTAGAAAATTTAAATAGTCACATTGAAATTCACGGAACAGCGGTATCCCGAAAGATCTAAACCAGTAAGTAGTTCTTCTTAATTTTATTAATTTTCTGTCCATTCTTTTTTACAAAAGAAAAAATATGTCTAGATTTTCTTGTGTACCCTCCTCTTAATACACGGGTTTTCAAAGCAACAGTAATTGCTGTCATTTTTTCTATGATTTTTTATCCCTTTATTCTACATATTATAAAATCGCTGTCATTTTCTTTATCTAAATATGGAAGAATTCCCAAAAATAATTGTCCAAATGTTAAAGGTCCACCAACAAAAATCAGATGAAAGAAAGCAGAAATTAGAAGAAAGGTTCCTCAAATTACTCTCGGACCAGCAAACAGAACAGAAACTTCAGCAACAAAAAAAAACAAAAAAAAAACGAAGAAAGACAGCAACTCTCCCAACAAAAATCAGACGAAAGACAGCAACAATTTTTGATGGAGTTACATAAACAACTAATAGAATTCCAACAATTTACACTTCAGAAAACAGAACTACAGCAAAAACCACTTGAAGAATTACTTGTAAATTCATTTAACGGCTCTAAAAACCCTGAAAAATATACGACATTTTCCCAGAGTACAATCTACAACTCGATTGAAACATTCGAATACGTATCAGAGAAAGACAAAACATTCAAGCCTTTTTACAGGCGCTATGAAGATATTTTCAACGAAGATTGTTGAGAATGGTCTAGTGAGAAAAAGGTACGTCTGTTATTAAGAAAACTGGGAACTATCGAACATAGTAGGTTCATAGACTACATATTACCCAAGAAAACTACGGACCTGAATTTTTCAGAGACTATTAAGCTCCTTTCAGAATTATTCGAGCCTAAAATAACCTTGTTCTACAAACATTGGAAATGGCTGAACACAGTCAAGGACAACCAACAAGCAACGTCAGTAAACAAGCTCTGTAATGATTCCAAACTGGTCGAGCTGACTGCTGACAATTTCAAGTGCTTAATATTCGCACAAGGTCTAGTATTAGTAGAAGACACCGATGTCAGACGTCGGGTACTTACCAAACTGATAAACGAACAGGGATTGACTCTCCAAATATTGGCAGAGTATTGACAAAGAGGAATTTCTCTCAAAACGATCGAGGAATCAGATGTAGCTCAGATTAGAAAAATCAGAAGCAACCCAACATCTTATTCTCCGCAAAAAGACAAAAGGCAAATCTCATGTTCTAAATCCCGCAATAAACAAAACACGAATAGGCTAACGAAACCTCCCGGACCATGTTAGCATTGTGGAAAATGGCATTGGATGAAATTCGGTCCATCCAAGAAGAAAACATACTGCAACAATTGCAATAAAAATGGTTATAACTTAACTCAGTGCTGGTGCGCCAACAAAACGAGGAAACACAAATGTAAAATAAGGCAAGCCCAATCAGACGATAGGAACTTAAGAAAATATCTGACTGTCAATATTTTCAATAACTCTATAAAATTCCGGTTTGATTCGGGTTCTGACCTATCGATCATCAACTGGCGTACTTGGCGAAAGTTAAACAAACCGACCCTATTAAAGACGGATAAAACAGCAACATCCGCAACTTGCGAGAATATTAACATCTTAGGCGAGGTGATCCTTACAGTAACACTAAATGATGTTACCAATAAGCTTAAAGCCTACGTACTAAAAAATTCAGATAACCTATTCTGGACGGATTGGATAGAAAAATTCAATCTATGGGATTGCCCAATTTTCACTTTTTGCCGAAAAATAGAAAGTACAACGTCCAATTCGGAACATCTCAAAAAGAAACTCAAAAAACAATTTCCCCAGGTTTTTTTCTGGTAGCCTTGGGAAATGTCCTAAATTAAAAGCTAAGTTCAAGGTGAAGGACGGTGCAAGACCAGTCTTCAAAAAGAAACGGAATGTCTCTTTTGCTGCTCTAGAGCAGATCAACAAAGAATTAGATAGACTCGAACAAGCGGGTATTTTATCAAAAACAGAATTTAACGAATGGGCAGCAACTACGGTCTATGTCAAAAAGAAGTCCAATCAAATAACAGTATGCGCAGATTTTTCCACAGGGCTAAACGATGCCTTGCAGGATCACCATTATTCCCTCTACAACAAATTGGATGGGGGAAAAATCCTTTCCAAAATAGACCCCTCAGACGCATACTTTCAGATAGAGGTGCATGAAGAAATTTCCAAATTGCTCTGCATAAACACTCACAAAGGTCTGTACAAATATAACAGACTGGCTTTTGGTGTCAAGGCTGCGCATGAAATCTTTCAGCTGGTCATGGACGCAATGCTGGGCGACCGTGACTACGCAACAGCCTATTTGGATGATATACTGGCGACCAGTAAAACGACGGCAGAGCACCGGAGCCATATATAAACGTATTCGAGAAGTTACAAGAATACGGACTTAAGGTTAAGGAAGCAAAGTGTGACTGTTCCATACCAGAGATCAAATACCTAAATAGAGACGGTCGTCGGCCGGATCCAGAAAGAGCCAATGCGATCAGAAACACGCCGGTCTCAGTTAACATTCAATCGTTACAAAGCTTCCTCGGCCTTGCTAAATTCTACCAAGCTTTCATTAAGAACATGCAGAATTTGAGAGGACCTCTCAACGAACAATCTTTGGTTCCAAGAGAGGTCTACCGGTATATACGGCAAATAGACTACTTCCTTGGGGAACGATTTCTCTTGAATTATAACTTTAAGATCGAGTTCCTAACGTCTAAAAATATTTGCCATGCGGACAGTTTATCGCGACTCATTCCTAAAAATACGGACGTTTTTGAAGACTCCATCATTGCTACACTAAGGACAAATTATGAAATCAAAAATATGATTGCGAATACAATTAGAGAGCTCCCAGTTACTTTTCCCGACATAAAAAGGGAGTTTCGAAAGGATTAATTCATCCAAAGTATACAAAACAAAATTCGCAACAAAGACCTAAATATGCCTGAAGTTTTCTCCCTCTGTGAAGATGTTCTACTGTATAGTGACCGAGTAGTGATTCCAAATTGCCTACAAAGAAAAGTATTCAAGGATTTTCACATGGCACATCTGGGGAAGAGCCGTACGAAAAAGCCTCATGCGCTGTTATGTATATTGGCCAAATATGGACAAAGACATAGCAGACATGATAGAATCTTGTAAGGGATGCGCGCTTGCAGCAAAATCTCCGACCATGACGTGCAAATCATCGCCAAACACATCCATGGCAGAGAATTCATGTGGATTTTGCAGGGCCCCTAAACAACCTGTCCTACCTTATTGTTGTGGATAGCCACTTAAAATGGCCTGAGGTCCTGCAATGTAAAAAAAGAATTTGTGTAGCGACAGATAATGGTACTCAATTCACATCAAGTGAATTCAGACTTTCAGTCGTATCAAGTGGACCACATTACAACGCCTCAGTATCACCCCAGGTAGAATGGTCAGGCAAAGACACCTAAAAAAGGCACTATGGACATCGACGGATAGAGCATTACAACAGTTTCTGCAGGTGTATAGGATAACCCCTAATCCTAACACGCCTATGGGACGCTCGTATGCAGAAACAATGTTCGCAACAAAAATCTTTTATAAACTCATTCCACAGCAAGCGAAGTTTAAGAAAACCGTCTCACTCCCTAAGAAATACTTTAATCCTGGCGACAATATCCTTTTTAAGGCTTACAAAAACTACATTACATTCTAAAAAGTAGGCAGCATCAAACAGAGAATTGGCGAAGTGTTCTATATTTTCCAGGGACCGAAAAACACCCACAAACGCCATATGAACCAGCTCAGGAAATGCCGTTTGAATGAATCTGAGAAATCATCACAAAATATCTGCGAAGAGCCGATCGACGTAATATTCGAACATTTCGATCTTGACACGCCCTAAGTCTCTCCGGAAATACGACGCTCGTGGAGAAGGAGAAAATTTATTCAACCACTCGACGTGAATCCCACGAGGAAAAAGTATTAACAGTTTTACTTTTTTTTGCCTTTCAAAAAAATAGAGGAAAACTCTTGGAAGCGGGGGTGAGACCGATACTTACCTACATAATAGACTCTTCCAGTACTACTTTACTATGTGAATGGAAGTATTATGGGAGTAGCACCAGTAGTGCTTCTATTGACGCTGTCAGCACTCTGCCTTCGGGTAGAGGGCGCTCTCTGCTTCCGAGCAGAGAGCAATAACCCAGTCGTGGTTCCGCCGAAGTGTAGAAGCACGACTGGGCAAACATAGACATTTTTTGGCCGGGCCATATAGCCCGAAAATCCCAGTTATAAATTGACCATGTGTCACATGTTGCCTTTACTGGGAGGGACAGCTAAATAATGTAGCACCAGTAGTGCTGCTATTGACACTAACCAGTCGGGTCCCGCCGAAGGGTAGAATCACGACTGGGGAAAAATAGATAGATATTTTTTAGCCTGGCTATATGGCCGGGAAGACCCACAATAAATAGACCTTGTGTCATATTTCGCCTTAAGTGGAAAGGCCGACTAAATATTGTAGCACCAGTAGTGCGCAGCCGCGTACGACTACCAATATCTGACACCACTGGATAGTACGCTCCGCTTACTATTGCACTATTCTTTGTAACCTTTCTGTTTAATTTTTCTTTCTTTACCTCTAACCTGTGTTCCGTGTTTACCTTCCGTGGCCCTCACTTTGGGTCCACATAAGTACCCTACTTTTCTATCTCTTAATCTGTTTTTTTGTTTATTATTTTGTGTGGTTCTTCAACTGGAATCCACAAAAAATAACCAAGCATTATGTTTTCTTGTAGTTTATATGTAGTTTTTTCGCTTTCTTCAGCTACCTTCTGTGAGAAGTCTTGTAGATTACTTTTCGTGTCTTCTATCAGCAATGTATCATCTGTTCTCTTATATTGTTGAGGTTGTGACGGCCAATGATTAATGTTCGTATAACTCTTAGGCCTCTAAATATTGATTCATTGTTTAAGTTGAATAGATCCGATAAAGACACATAAATCCACCTGCATGTCAGTGAATGCAAGTTGATCTCCCCACAGATGAAGAAGAAACATTTAATAACAGAGATGTGGTTTTACAGAAGATACTACTTATACCACCATCCCAGGGTATGTTAAATGCGAAGAAGATTTAACGAAAATAAGAACCAAATGGACTCGTATAATTAGAACGGATATAGTTGAATATCATGATGATGACAGATTGGGTTACAATTTTGACTTCCAAAAGACATATTGAAGACAGTGTGAGAATAATGAGAAAAAGCAAAGAAGAAGAAAAAAGACAAAGAAGAAAAAAGGGGATAATGAGGAAAGAAGTGGAAGAAGAAAATGTAAAAAAAAAAAAGAATACAAGAAAAATAATTAAAATTTATTAAAATATTATTAAACAAAATATTGGTAAAATTTCAAGACATAGTTGGACAATAAATGTCTATTTCAATTTTTCATTTTTTTATTAGCAATATTTGCCATAACTTATTTCATTCTTAAAGATTTCATTATGCGACTCTGGGTTGTTCATTATGTTGCAAATAAACATAAATGAATGTGTAATTAATGATATTTATTTTTTTTTAATTTCAGCGATATAAATATTGCCATGAGACATGAGGAAGATGCAGTTTTCTAGAAGGAGATGAAGCCTTGTAAAGATATTGAGGAATTATAATGCAAACTACTTGGAGTGATCATGAAAGAATGATAAATAACTTATAAACGTTGACAGTATAGAATCTAGCCACCTAAAAAAAGCAATTGCAGCAGTAATCATTTCTTTATAAAGAAAAATTCGGAAGCCATTGATTGTGTAGCCACTGGTAATTCCGGTGGAAATTTACAAAATCGTTCTACGAAAAGAAGTTCCTCAAGTGAAATAGATTTTATCGCGTTTTTCGGTACTGATAAAGGCTTCCTTCTTAAACTTTTGCTTTTAGCAGAATCAAGTGTCAACATATGTCTTATGTTATTACTTTCGTTCTTTGAATTCGTTTTGGTTTTGGCTGATTTTAAAAGTTCTCAAGTAATATGCCTTTTGTTCTTGGGTTCAGTTATTTTTAATTCTGTAGCATCATTCCATGAATTACGGGATGTGGTTTTTAGTATGTTCTTCAGAACTTCTAAAGAAATAAAAACGATTGTATTCAGATGACATTTTAAATATTTCTTAATACGTTTGACATGATGAGAGTCTAGATCAGAACTTTTTCTTATGTCAATGTTTTGGTTTTGTCCTAATGTTTTGTGTCTGATCAAAGGAGCCATAACCCCGTCCATTTTCTTTTTTTTGCTTAATTGTTTAACCTTCAGCACGAAATTAGTTATAACTAATTCAAATTCAAACACCGAGTTATCCGAAGTGTTTAGTGTTTACTAATTGGACATTCGGATTTTTTTTTATTATGGATTCACGGGGGCTGCCACGACTTATTCCATTGCAGTTCCAGATAGCTTTAAATATATCGCACGAAGACATTGTGTAATGAGCATAATAATTGAATTGATCAGCGATAAAATATTTGGAAATTGCCGAAGGAAATAACGGTTCAGAATGTTTTTTCTAAATGAAAACCTGAAAGAAAACAAACTACGACTTTTAAATAAAAGAAATGATAACCATGAACAATTTAGAAAACTGAGATCTTAAAAATATGAAGTGATTAATAGAGAGCTATATTGGATCGATTTGATGTCTGGGCTAGTGTTTAAGTATTTCAGGTAAATAACACATTAATATGGATCACAAGATAACACCTGGAATGTTTAGGTCTAGTAATGGTAATAATTTTTTTGAATCTGTTCAAATTAATGCGCTTTAAGATTTATTTGAAATAATCTTGTAATTATCTCCAGTATAATTATTTGGTTTTCAATTCTAATAAAAAGGAAAATCTCCTCATTACATTATGCATAAACATTACGGTAAATTTTTGTTTTGTTCCTCGAAGGCCTTTACCCCTTCAAATCTTTCCAATTAATCCTTAATTCCGTGAAAATCTTTCCAATTAATCCTTAATTCCGTGCAAATGTATATGCTGAACTCAAATCCATAATTGTCTATAGAAGAAACGTACCTTTTGTTCATGTTATCGACCAGAAATAAATCGGACTATATCTCACCCCTTACCACTGTTCGTATTTCTGATTCACCGCTGAATGACCTGAATTTGTTCTGTTTACTCACTTTGGCAGGGATTACTCCGCGATTTGTTGTGTTTCGGAACTCATTTTCCGCACATTAATCGCAAAAATCCGTGACTGCTGATGATTGCCATTCACGTTCCGCCAATCGTCACTCCACTTGAGGTCTGTTGTGAGAGTTAATCCCAGTAAGCTCAGTGTTTTGCTTTCACGGAGATTAGCGTGATTCATGCTAATGATTGTCTGCGATGGTTAATAGATAGCAGCTTTGTGAATTATGAGTTAGTATTGTCGAAGTTTTCGAAATATAGCATTGAGCATTTGATTTATTAATTTTCCAATTTTTTAAACGTTTATTATCCTGAAATTTGAATAAAATGAATATGACATTAATTATAATTAAATTGTTCTTATTTTTCTCATATTACTAATTTATTGCCATTTCACGCTCGTAATTGGAAATGGTGCTAAGTGTGGTGTGATATTTCTATTTCCTCCTAAAGCAAGCTTGAGAAATACTGTGATAATATGTCGATGCCTGGGCACTTTATGATGGGAGGTCTTTGAAGTTCAACTCGGTTTATGATCAGAAGATAGCTTATTCTTTTTTTGGCGATCGATCTTTAAACTGACGTGTTTTGGTTATCATGATCTGCAAGGACGTCTGATTCATATCGTTCGTCTTTCGATGTCGTTATGTTTGCTAGCTCTGGTGGTGTTGGTCGTATTTTTGACTGTTGAAGACGTTTTTTTCTTTAAGCCTTTGATCGTTTTATGATGGAGTACACGTCATGTTTGTGTGTTGATCGAAAACCAGGACATAAAAGTTAGTCATCGTCTGTCGTTGTTCTTGTGGACGCGTTGAAAATAATCATAAAAGGTCATTCAGATCGTGATGTGAACATATAACTTTGCGTTTATTATAGTATAGAATGTTTTTTTAATTCTGATGTCAACATAAACCACATATATTTAAAAAGTTTGTATGTTTGTGTGTTTCATCACTTACACATTATTTTTAGAGATACTCGTATTACAATAGACGCTCTGTTTATTAATTCATTTTCGTCTACCTCTGTCTATATTACAGAAAAATATATTATAACACTATTTACATCGTTTAGATGGTTGTATTCATCTTTATTTTCTTTTTCACGACGTTTCTTAGGTTGTATGATCTGGGCTTTTTCAGGATTTGTTTATGCTTCTGAAATAAAGTATTTACCTATGTATATTATTTACATTGTCCGGGCTGTTGTCCTTGTCTTTATTGCCATATTCTCGACGTTCACCTCTGCTGTGTACAGGTTTTGAATTCACAACGCTTTTGTGTCAAGTCACTTTTAGATTACTTAGGCAACTCTTTTATCCACGTGGTTATTGTCCTTGGGGAAACTGAAAACTGAGATATCCAGAAAATCTTGATACGGGAAAATAGAAAAATCTACACAAGACAACCATCCAAACAATGTAAATAATGTATTAGTCGATATATTTCGTTTTCAAGACTTAGTTTTTTTTTTAAGTAGTAACTCTATTTTATATCTATATTTCAATAGGATAGTTCCCAGAGCTGCAAACCTTTTGCTGTATGTGCCGGAACACTCTTCTTTATCCATACATTGACAATGATGAGACAAGGTCTGTTTGTAGTATTATTTCTCTAACATGTATGAATTTATGAAACTTTCGGAACGACAAATCGGGTTGCCAATTTCGAATTCCAGTTGAATTCCTTGCATTCACTTACGCACAAATACCCTTAGGAAAAGTATTAATCCGTCTCTTTCCTTTCATTTATGGGTTAAATAACAGAACAGATTGGGTTCTTTAGCATTGGTCGGCAACCAGTCTACCGCAGAAAGCAATGGAAACCTACTGCGTGATAATCTTCTGCCCAGTCAGTCATGTCTTTTTCGAGACATGATCGCCCAAAGCGTGTATCACGTATGACACTTAACTGACTGACTGAATATAATAGTTGGAATCATGATTTCGATTTCTTTTCAGTATAAAGGCGGGGATCAGTTTTCTATAGTTATGAAGTAATAAACTGATCTCCCTCTAATTACTACTTAATATAATAAATCTCTTCTCCTTCTAGCTATGAGTCAAATAACACTGATAAGATTGGGTTCTATAGTCTTGTGTGGCAACCAGTCTAACGCAGAAAGGAATGGCAACCTACTACGGGATAATCTTCGGCCCAGTCAGTCATGTCTCTTTCGAGACATGATCGCCCAAAGCGTGTATCACGAATGACTCTTAACTGACTAACTGAATATAATAGTTGGAAACATAATTAAAACTTCTACTGGGCATAAAGTGCGTGATAGGTTTTCTATTGTTATTAAGTAATAAACTGATCCCCCACTAATTATACTTAATTTAATAATGTAATATAATCTATCTCTTCTCCCTACAGCTATGAGTTTATGGCAGGACAGATTGGGTCCTATAGTCTTGGCTGGCAACTAGAAAGTAATGGCAACCTACTGGGGGGTAATCTTCTGCTCAGTCAGTCATGTCTCTTTCGAGACATGCTCGCCCAAAGCGTGTATCACGTATCTAGTTGTAGCCTTTTTCAGTTGCAATTAATGATCATGAAACATGAGATAATGATTTAGTTTTTCCATCCTCATAAGTGTGTAGTATGATCACTCTCATAACTTTCTTATCTATTTCTCTGGATTGTATACAAATTAGCTAATTGAATTAGCAACAGCATCTGAAGTAAATAAATCTAAAGTTTTTTCTTCTGTACTTTTAGTAAAATAGCAGTATAGCCCGGCGTTTCTCGGGTGTAATGAAAACTTTAAAACTAATCCATGGTCCTGGAGCTCATACTCTTTGGACGTTGGCACGAAAGACTAAAAAGCAATAGTTGTTTCCAGTTAAAGCGAAACCGTAGACTGAAAGAAAAATGAATGGACGTAAGTCAAATTTCGATTTCCTGGTATCGATATCAAATAGGTTTTTTGTCGTAAACTGAATTTTAAAGGCTAAATAATGCCTCTGAGTAAATGGTATCATGGCTGAAACTAAGAACTGCAATTATACCTACTTAGAGCCAAACCCGAAGCCAAACTAAAATTAAAGGGCTGGAAGAAGTGATTTTGATCAGACCCGGTATATATGATCGATTTTCTGCACTATTGTAAGAACTGCAACCTTGAAACTTCTGAATATCGATTTATCCGAGTATCGATCTTCGATATTTATCGGGGGTACCTTGACACAAAACCTAGCTAAGAACACTCGCGGACGTTATAGTAAAACAGTGTGAAATCTCAAGAAAATTGGTTCAGCCGTTTCGGATTTTATAGGTAACGGATACACACACACACACACACACACACACACACACACACACACACACACACACACACACACACACACACAGACACAGACAAAGTTAATTTATAAATAAGTTTAGATAATTAAAAACCTTCTGTTGTTTTATGTTGTAACCGTAATTGCTGTTCATGTTGTTTTTTTTGTTGCTGCAATTGCTGTTCTTGTTTTTATTTTTGTTGTTTTTGTTGCTGTTCTTTTTTTTTGTAGCGCCAACATTCGAATCAAGATAGATTTTAGTAGTTCTAGTTTCTTTTACTCCGCTAAATATTTCGTAGATTAATTTGTGAATAACTTCGCCTATTTATCGAACTGTAGTCTTGCGAATATGACATCTCTTTGTTGAAGTAGTATATATTATTAAACATGTAAGTTACCAATTTTTTTCGGTTTTCTTGTACAAGCTTAACGAATATACTCAAGATGCATGGATAACTTTTCCACCTTGGTATAGAAGATATGATCTTCAAAACTGGTTGTCTACATTAGAATGATGGGAAGAAAGTTAATTTATTACTGAGAAAATTCTCCCTGCTGAACATTAATGTAGGTAAATGTTACTTTGCCACCGACCCAGGAAAGATAAATTTTGATGAGACTTTAGTAAGACTATCGAACATTTTCGGGGATAGGATCTCATTATTGAATACACATTTTCACTTCTACTGCAGTCGTAAGATCTTCCGTCAATCAGTCAGTTAAGTGCCATACGTGATACACGCTTGGGCGATCATGTCTCTTTCGAGACATGACTTACTGGGCAGAAGATTATCCCGCAGTAGGTTGCCATTGCTTTCTGCGGTAGACTGGTTGCCGACCAAGGCTATAGAACCCAATCTGTCCTGTTATTTAAGCTATAACTGGAAGGAATTGACGGATTAATACCTTTCCCAAGGGTATTTGCGCGTAAGTGAATGCAATGAATTCGGCTGGAATTCGAACTCGGCTCCCAAATTCTCGTTCTGAGCCGATATCCAATGCACCACAACGCACATCCCGTAAGTACTTACATGTAATTAATTCCGGATTTATTTAAATGCCTAATATTCGTACGAAACTTAACTTCTAATAAGGACACGAAAATAAGATCCGGGATACAGGCTAAATTAAAAATGCATTCATAAATAACTTTCCAGAGCTGAAAGTATCAAAGTATTATAAAACTAAAAAAGAAAAAACTATTCAACAAGTCGGGCTTCTCGACAAAATACAGCGAAGTATCTGTAATATGATTGATACCGACTTAGCTGACCGCCAGCAGTCACTCTCTCACCGGCGTGACGTGGCTTCCCTGTGCCTCTTCTATAAATACTTTCATGGCTTCTGCTCTGAGGAACTTAAATCACTGGTGCCCCCTAGGTATGAGTTTGCACAAGATACTAAATTGGCAACTAGGTCCCACCCTTTTACAGTGAAACCGATGCAATGTAACCGCAATTTCTACTCCAACAGCTTCTTTTCTCGCATTTCTCGCCTGTGGTATTCCCTTCCGCATGCTTGCTTCCCCGAGGGCTATAACCTCCAGGAGTTTAAATGTAAGGTCAAGAGACACCTCCTAACACACTAACCCACACCCATTCTCTCCAACTCTCCCTCTAACTCGTCTATCGCCCTGTGTAACCCCCTGCGCTATAGTGGCAGTGGAATGCCTTGCTTGGGGTGACATGATTACAAAAAAAGTGCATAGCGTCCGACCCTTTAAGATAAAACGACTATAGACATATTTTTAACTCATAACAGAACATTAAATAAAAAGACAATACCTAATACTTGTCACGGTTGTGGAGGTAAGTATTTCAAAGTAATTGATTGTTTGAAGAACGAAAAAAATGCTATGAAGTTGCGAGAGTAGATCACACGAAAGTACTTATTACAAATACAAAAAATGGAATAAAAATAAAACGTATGTTAACAAAGTAAATACAAGGTTTAAAGTAAAAAAGCACGAAGAAAAAATTAACATGTCTTCGAACGTATCGTTCACTGAGTTAGAAATGAAAAATGGAAATTTGTTTTTCTAGAAATTAATAATGTAAATATGATACTATAACTAAATACAGGATCTGATATCACCATTATAAATGGATAAACATGGAGAAAAAAGGTTAAAACAAATTTATTAACTTCTGAAAAATTTACTGATGTAGCTTTAGGAAATAAATTGAACTTTATGGGTGAATTCGCTTGTAAAATTTCTTTTATAGGAAAAACCAAGAAAGCAGTGTTATCTGTATTAAAGAATATTTCTAATTTATTTGGAGCAGATTAGATTGCATTATTTGATCTTTGAAACTTTCTAATTAACTCTTTTTTGCAACAAAATAAATATTGTTACCTCCAGTGCTAATATGTCAACTGAAAAATTAAGAAGGAATTGAAAACAAGTTATTCCAGAAGTTTTCTCAGAAAGTTTAGTGATATGCACCAAAACTAAAGCTAAGCATGAAGTAAAAGAAAATAGAACAGTTACATTTAATCCAAACAGAGTGAATCTTTTGCAAATTTACAACCAATTAATAAGGAATTAGAGAGAAAATAAAACTTAGGTGTGATGTCAAAAACAGATTTTTCTGAATGGGCATCACCAACAGTTTACGTTAAAAAAAGAAATGATAAATTCTGCGTATGTGCTGCTTTTTCAACAGACCTCAACTATAGGGAAATGTTTTGCCAAATTATATAGTGTTAGGTTTCTTCTAAATTGGGCCTATCTCACGATTAGGTCCTGGGCATAACGGTAAACTGCATCTGGCAGCAAGACCTCAAATTGGGAGGTTGTGAGAAGCCTGGAACCACTTCTTAATTGTTGTTGTTATCAGGGCCACCCTGACCCGGGGTGGTAGCACCTGTTAGGACCCCAATTATGGGAAAATAGTTAACTCTCAAATTGCAGTCAAAACACTAAGAAAATATAAAAAATAGACCTTTATAGAAATAGATGCATAAAAATAGACTATTTAAAAAAATATATATACATTATTGAAAGAAAAATATTAACAACAATAAATTTTTGAAGAAAATTTATTGTCATAACTCGTTTTTGAAGGAACAAAAATATTCCCCGCAAAACATTATCGAATACAAAACTAGAAAACATTTTCATTTTTTTTAAAAGGAATAAAGACAAAAGATTTTCATCAAAATCTGACTAAATCAACATTCTCACGATAACTGAACACTAAAAGAAAACCTTTAAACCCCACCGTGATGGCATTAAATAACCCACTGAGGTTGGTATGTCTTAAAAATAACTCAAACTCAATTTAGACGATTACTTACAAGTTCTAGTTGACAGAGTCCTCAAAACAGTTAACTCTCATAGAGAACTATACAAAGATAACCGCCTTCTTTTTGGTATAAAGATAGCACCAAGCTTATTCCAACAGATTCTGGATACGATGCTTAATGTTTTGGATTAGGCACAAGCATATTTAGATGATATACTTATTAAACGACGTAATACCCAGAATCAACAACGGAAGATGTAAATATAGTATTTGTGAGAATTCAAAAGTACGGTTTTAAGACACACTGACAGAGAGTCTTCGGAAAGCGGTACCTATGAAAATATGGTACGACACTTTTGACGTACCCAAGCCATCAGAAATAGATGAACGGAGGTTTTACAGTAAGAATCTTTTACAGGAAGAAATATAGACTCAAGAGGAAGTCATCTCTAAGGAGGGTTTTCAGATATGAATAGAATGTCCTTGACTACACTTAAGCTTGAACACGAATTCCCAGAGAACAAAAAAAGCTAAGCTTGTTTTTATGTAACTAGAGCAATCAAGGTGCTGGGATCAAGTGACAATGTAAAAATTATATATATATATCAACTTATTTATAAATGAGAATTTGTCTCTGTGTGTGTGTGTGTGTGTGTGTGTGTGTGTGAGTGTCTATGTGTGTGTGTATGTGTCCCCGTTACATATAGATTCTGAAACGGCTGAACCGATTTTCTTAAAAATTTACACAGTTGTACTATAAGCGTCTGCGAGTTTTCTTAGCTCTGTTTGTGTCGAGGTACCCCCGATAATCGGGTTATAAAAGGAGTGGGCCGATTTTAATCAAATTTGGTACACCCATAGACAAAGACATAAGAAACGTTATTCAGAAATGTCAAGGTTGCAGTTCTTACAATAGTGCAGAAAATTTATAAGATATATATTTATAAAAGGCAAGATGTTTGTGTGTGTGTCTGTTTATATGCCTGTATGTCTGTATTTTTTTCAGCCCTTTTATTTTAATTTTTGCTTCGGGTTTGGCTCTAAGTAAAGTATGATTGTAGTTCTTAGTCTCAGCCATGATACCATTTACTCTGAGGACTTATTTAGCCTTCAAAATTCAGTTTACGACGAAAGCAACTTTTTTAATATTGATACCAGGAAATCAAAATTTGACTTACATCCATTGATGTTTCTTTCAGTCTACGTTTTCGCTTTAATTGGGAACAACTATTGCTTTTTAGTCTTTCGTGCCAACGTCCAAAGAGTGTGAGCTCCAGGACCATGGATTATTTTTAAAGCTTTCATTACACCCGAGCAACGCCGGGCTATACTGATAGTATATATATATATATATATATATATATATATATATATATATATATAGGTACATAATAAGCATTCAGTAGAAAAGAGAAAAATCTTGAATATTCTTTGAATGTTTTATTTCTAGTATATGTGATTTATCCATTTCTTCCCTCTCCATTTATGTGTTAAAAAGTAGAACCTGCATCCTTAAAAATAATTGTCATCTCAAAAACATCATACAATCTAGACATTTTGTGGCTTTAAATAACCAACAAAAGATTGATAAGCCATAAAAATAATTCGATATCAACTATATATTCTAATATACATTTACTTCGCTCTATATGCTTCTTATATTTCTCTTTATTTTTCTATTTTTCTTTTTTGTTTCCATTTTCTAAATTAAGAAAATATCTTTCTTCCATTTTTACTCTGTCTGTTTAGACACACGCGCATTGGAACAGTAGAAAATGTCTTAAAGAAACTAAGAAAAATCTTAAGATATGCGAATATGTCTTTATAAATAAAGTGAATATTGCCGGATTATTACATCCTATCTAATCTCGTATATGAGAGTCAATGTTGAATAGTGTCATAGCAGATGTAGATGAAATTTTAAATGATAAATATGTGGTTCTAAAGACGAATTCTGAAAACACATGGGGCAGAAGAGGCGACAGAATGATAGAAACCACGGGAAAACGTTTGCTTACAATAAAAAAAGAAAGAACTAGAATTCTGTAAGACATTATGAAGAACGAGCACAATGTATATATTTCACAGGACATATTTAATGTAAAAAACCGGACAAAGAATTCTAGTATCCTATTAAAAGAATTTACATGGAACAGTCTATTTTTTTTTAATCGTGTCACCCCAAGCAAGGCATTCCACTGCCACTATAGCGCAGGGGGTTACATAGAGGGATTGGGTAGAGGAAATGTCAGAAGGAGGGTGATAGACGATTTAGGATGTACATAGGAAGAGGGTTGGAGAGAGTGGGTGTGAGTTAGTGTGTTAGCAGGTGTATATTGACCTTACATTTAAACACCTGGAGGTTGTAGCCGTCGGGGAAGGGAATTCCACAGGCGGGAAGTGCGAGGAAAGAAGCTGTTGGAGTAGAAATTGCTGTTACATTGCATCGGTTTCACTGTAAAAGGGTGGGACCTAGTTGCCAATCTAGTATCTCGTGCAAATTCACATCTAGGGGGCACCAATGATTTAAGTTCGTCAGAGCAGAAGCCATGAAAGTATTTATAGAAGAGGCACAGGGAAGCCACGACACGCCGGTGAGAGAGATACTGCAGGCGGTCAGCCAAGTCGGTATCAATCACATTACAGATTCTTCGCTGTATTTTGTCAAGAACCCCGAGAAGAATAGAAGGGGCACCCGACCAGATGTGGCAGCAGTACTCAATACACGGGCGGATGATGGATTTATATAATTGCAGGATAGATTCAGGCGGAAAGAATTTCTGGGACCTGCACAGAGAGCCGATTTTTCATAGCTGCGGATTTAGCAATAGATTCGACGTAGCCATTCCACTTGAGGTCCGCTGAGAGTGTCAGGCCAAGCAGACGTAGTGATTTACTCTCTGGGAGGCAAGCCTCTTCCATGCTAATGGGATGGAAATGCGGTTAAGTGTTACACGTGATACACGTTTGAGCAATCATGTCTCGAAAGATACAGACCTTACTGGGAAGAAGATTTTCCTGCAGTAGATTGGCATTACTTTCTGCTGTAGACTGATTGCCAACCAAGGCTAAATAACACAATCTGTACTGCTATTTAAGCCATACCTGGAGAGAGAACGGACATCGGTATTTGCGCGTAAGTGACTTCAAAGATTTCAACTGGAATTTGAACTTGGGTCTCCGATTTCTTGTTCCAAGCTGATATCTACTGTATCTTTACGCACATCCATCCTTTATATTTATAGATGTTGAAAAATGTCACAATGGGAAAAAAAACACTAAAGTTAATTAGTTTACCAAAGTGAGGAAGCTATGGAGAGCCATGATTATCTACGTTCTGAAACAGCATGGAATATTATATATGATGACCAGTTAGAAGTATTAGCAGAATAATTATTTTCTTCGTCTCTTTCTTTCTTTCTTTTTCTTCTTTCTTTCTTCTCTATTTCGAAATTAAGCAATAGCTAATCATTGCTCAGATCAGAAGCACAAATTCCTCTTGCCTAACCAAACCCCTGATCAGCGCCATTCACCCAATACAAACGTGCACCGTTCACTCACCTCTCACCAACTCTCGATTAAAGGAGCCGCTTGTTTTCAGATCTAATCTTGACCTAAAGCGAATGCTTAAATCTATGATCGATTATGAAGAAGTTTTCTCACCTCCTTGAAATTTGTTCGGTCGCATCATCGAAGTCACGACTCTCATTAGATCGAATAAATATAAGAACACATATTGTTCATTCTTCCTCAGTGGTATTAAACTGTTAGAAGCCGAAATGTATTTGAGGACAAAGAATATTCTGTTCAACATTCAGATCGTACAGCATTTAACTAGCTGACATAACGGATGTGCATAGCTCTAGAATATGAAGACAAGTTTAATGACTACTCCGCAACACATATCACAGGCAGTCAGGCGAAATTAAGAGTTCAGTTGAACAGAGCTTGTTGCCTACCTCGATACCATCTCGCAACACAAGCCAGCTGAGCGAAGCTTCATCGCTGCAGAGACATTTAAACAAGAGCATCTAAGATCAATGTGAGCAATACTTCTATTTCTTAAGCCCGACTTTTCCAATCGGATCATCTCCAAACTTTTTCCGAACAAATATAAGATACAATGTTTTCTAGGACAATGCCCGGATGTTAGAGACCAACCTAAGCATCTGCTTTTAGTGTAGGAAGACATCTGCAAGTTGACGTCAGTGGAAAATACAATAATCTAGTTCGTGTTTGTCATATGAATGTGTTTTATAAGAACTTTTTTTAATCATATTACCCCAAGCAAGACGATAACGCCACTGATGCGCAGGGGGCTACGTAAGGGTTAAAAGAATGGAAAAGAGAAAGCCGGAAACCACATCCTAAACAGGGAACAAGGGATGAGCCTCTTCACCTGTTCAATAGACGTGGGTGGAGTGTGAACCGGGCGATAGTTTAGTCTATCTACTCCAATTGAAAAAAATAAAGAGAGAAAAGAGTGAAAAGATTGGAAAAGAGAAAACCGGAAACCACATCCTAAACAGGAAACAAGGGATGAGCCTCTTCACCTGTTCAATAGACGTGGGTGGAGTGTGAACCGAGCGATAGTTTAGTCTATCTACTCCAATTGAAAAAAATAAAAAGAGAAAAGAGTGAAAAGATTGGAAAAGAGAAAACCTGAAACCGCATCCTAAACAGGAAAAAAGGGATGAGCCTCTTCACCTGTTCAATAGATGTTGGTAGAGTGTGAACCGGGCGATAGTTTACTCCAATAAATGACTTCAAACTATTGCGGCTTTATTAGAAATAATATACTATTTGTTCTTAAAGAATTATATTAGGAATTAATTTTTTATATATCTCGGAATATGTTTGTCATGTGAATGGGTTTTATAGGAACTATTTGATCGTAAAGAATTATATTAGGAATAAATTTTTAATATATCTCGGTATATGTTGAATATTTTCGGCAAGGTTATGGTCCTATTTCTCAATGAAATTTGCAGATTTGTGCTTATTGAACAAATTTACATAAAAATGTAATTCATTTTCATGAACAATTTAGCATAATTGAGGCACATATAAATAATACTTTATTTGGGCAAATGTTATGTTAAATCCGAGTAGCATTGAGTGTCATAAAGTGCATTTCTATCGTTTTTCGTAGGGACTGGGGTTAAAAAGGAAGGGTTCACCAAAAATTAAACTTAATACATTCATTAATATGTTGTGTATACGTAATAAACAAATCACACAGGACGCAGAACCATGCATATATCAAAGATATATAAACACACATCTTTTATGCGAAAAAACAAAACAAAAAGAAAACAACGCAATACACACACAAAATAAAATATGTACATAAATATAGCTGATTTTGCTTGAGGAAATATACCGAAATCTATATTTTCCAAGCCCAATGTTATGGCATCAACTAAAAATGTAATGTTGGACATTTTGCTATAACATGAATAATTGATAATTTTATTATAAAAAGTATTACTGGTAATTCTACTTGTAGTATACAACCGCTAGTTATTGACAAACAGCTAGGAACTCGTATATATAAAAATATAATCTTATATTTTTATTCTTCGACGTTGATACTTGTGTAGAGCAAGATTGCAGGCGGTGAGAGTTCGGGCACTAAAAGAATCTGTCGGGAGTCGGAAGCCAGCGGAAACCATTTCAGCTAAAATTCTAAAATTTATATAGTTTTATAAACTCCGACGCAACCCACATGGCCACGCCTAGTCACTCACACAATACTTGTTTGTCATTGTTCACGGCTTACACCCACGCATTTTAGCTTTTCAGGTTGCCACTTGTTGAATTTATCTACAGCCGGAAGAATCCGTCAGTTACATCCGCCTGTCCATCGCCGAAAGAAGGTAATATATTTCATACTATAAAATATTTTACTGTTGGCCATATTAATATTATTATATTTTTTAAATATACGCTCTTAAATAGGCGCCGGAGGGATTCGTCAAGGAAATAACTTGACTTATTTCATCAGGGAGTTTCGAGTCTTTCAACATCATACACCCCATCAGAAGGCCGACCCAAACAAGTGCGATCGTCCCCTCATTAACTCTTCGCAATCAAACGCTAACAAAGACTGCTGACTTTATACTACCTTGGACGACCTTAAACCACGTCTTTCGTGCACCTTTCGTTATAAACAAGGAAGAGAGTACTGGATTGCTATGTGCTGTCCGTTCTTCAATATGGCAGTTAACGTGGTTCTACAGAAAGATGCTGTGGTTATCATGGGTCGAACATGTGAGCAATGATGAGGTCCTAGAAATGATGGAAAAAAAGAAGATTAATACTGAGCATCAGAAAGAGACAGATGAAGTTCCTGGAACATGCAATGAGGAAGGAGGGCTTGGAGAACCTGATACTAACAGGCCAGATAGAGGGGGAAAAGAGACAGGGGAAAGCAACGGATAACATATTTGAATGACCTAATCACGTGGATGACGGAACGAAGTTTGCATGATGTAAAAAGAGAAGGCGTGCATATAGCCACCAGGGATAGGGAAACGTGGAAAGCCATCACCGCTTACGTCCTGAAGGGACATGGAACATACAGGATGAAGAATTGTGTTTTGATGAGAAACAATCCACTGCGGGAAGTAACTTTAAATGGTCCACGGTGGGACTGGCGTCTCTTTTCTTTTTCTTTCTTTGGCGCAAAGGGACAGCAGCCTCGTTGGATAACTGAAGAGATTATTTCACATTGTTAATCTTAATTCCATATATTGTTCGCTACACATAGTTTGACGATTCACTTTATTAACTCCGGTGTTGGTTTGTACTATAAAATCTATAACTTAAAACTATTAAAAAAAAATAAAACGATGACCGACACACGGGTAATCAACTACACTATATACAAATTGCAATAGCAAAACTACGAAATAATTGTGTGATTTGGCGGCTAAATTTTTAAAAAAGTTAAATAAAATAAAATAACCTTACAAAATATTTCATTCTGATAACTGTTTAAAAGAAAATTTGGTACACATAAAAGACAAAACGCATTACGATGAATATCGCGTTTAAAACCACTAAATACATCAAAGAATAACATGTAAGAAAATGAAGTATAACATACAAATATATACAGCTTTAAACAACACATGAGATGTTCACAGACTACTCCTGTACAATTCAAGTTGAGTATTTAGACATTTAAAATGGGATTTATATTTCATTGAAATTTATATAATTTACACTCCTCTCTTCCGATCATTTTTTAAAACTATTTTATGGCATTGGAATCCAAGAACTATTTAGTTCAATCCATTAACTGTCCTTTCTGCTGTATCAGTTACAGTTTGTATTACCTTTCGTTTTTAGCTCACACCAAGTTTAATATCAGTTAGAGCTTTGCAACGAAACCTCTTGCGCCCACTTTGATTGGAAGACAGTTTGCTTACCATCTATGTTTTATACTAATCGTAAATAATTCATCATATTTAATCTCTTCTGTCTATGGGCTTCATCTGCGTTTTCTTCCCAAGGAACTGTCAATTCTCACATTATTAGTTTCTTTATATTGTGTGAGAAAAATACTATATGTGGGCGTAATGATGTTTGAACGCTGTGGTCAGGGAATTTTAGTCTTTTTCCTCAGTCGGTCCTTAATTTCCAACCTCTTACAAATGACAATGTATTTGCTGTGTACTTTATCTTTTACTTTGGTTTCTGTCGAGCTTTAAGAAACGTTATAAATCTTTTATCGGGATTTGAAGTATTCGTAGTAATAGCCATGCTGGATACGACTAGTAAATCCCTTAATATTTGATCATGTCTCTATCTATACCGACCTGTTTAGCAGGTACTTAGGATATATTTTAACCGCGTACACAATGGGCAATACCGATTTATACCATACGTGGAGGCTAACAAGACTGGGAAGAGTGTCATATATTGTCTGAATTAGGAACCTTATACCGTTGTCATTATGACATATTATTTTATCTTCCCTTAAGTTATGGACTGCTTGTATAAGATAGGTTCTTATTTTTTTGTATAAGAAAGGTTCTTGTTTTCTTGTATAAGAAAGGTTCTTGTTTTCTTGTATAAGATAGGTTCTTGTTTTCTTGTATAAGATAGGTTCTTGTTTTCTTGTATAAACTATTGCCCGGTTCACACTCCACCCACATCTATTGAACAGGTGAAGAGGCTCATCCCTTGTTTCCTGTTTAGGATGTGGTTTCCGGTTTTCTCTTCTCTAATCTTCTCACTCTTATGTAGCCCCCCTGCACATCAGTTGCGTTACCGCCTTGCTTGGGGTGATATGATAAAAAAATACGATAGGTTATTTTCTTTTGTCTACTCAAACTATAGGAAAATACCCTAATATAAGTATGTACTGCTGGTAAATCTGTTTTATATAAAAATGTATTGTTGATATTTTTACGATAAAACTGTATTTTTAAACATTCATAGTTTTTTTCCGTTGGGGCTTCACTAATTGCCCATAGCTTGGACTCTAACAAGTGCTAACACGCCGGGTTTATGTAGACCTGGGAACAACAACAGTTAAAGGTGGTTAGATACTCATCAAATCCTCCAATTTCCCGATCAGAAATTTTGCTGTCTGGTGTAGATTATCGTCATCCCAAGGATTGTACTCACACATACAAAAACGATAATTTTTCAAATGAATGTGATATGAAGTGATTTTTAATAATCAATTGAAATATTCATTAAACTCATTGATTGATTCGTTTCATTAATATGACTGTTATTGTTGCAACAATCGAACGGGTGGGAATCGGTCGCAGGCACCCTTGTGAGATCTGCTTCTTTGTAGTTGTCTTTGTTATCATGCTGTCTCGCTGTCAGCGAGTCTTGCGGAAAATTGTATCGAAATTTATAAACAGTTTCCATGGACTTAAATCAAAACGGTCATTAATTATAAACTCTGCAATAAAACATTGAAGTATAATTACTAAAACAAGGAATGTGTCATCAACTGATCTTTAGTCTCGGCAAACAGTATTTGGAGAAAAAATATTAAAACTCTGTCTGTCTGTCTGTCTGTCTGTCTCTCTCTCTCTCTCTCTATATATATATATATATATACATAACATAATGTATTTCAGTGATGAGGTAGTATTTACATTATTTACAGTATTCGGATTGTTGTCCTCATTTTTATTACCGTGTTTACGACGTTTCGGTCATTGTACACCCGGCCTTCTTCATCCGGAAGTGACATCACACATGTAATGAGAATGATATGCCCCTGTGATCGAAATAAAGTGTTTGGTTCAAAGTTCCTAGCGCCGGAAGAAGGCCGGAGTGTACAACGGCCAAAACGTTGTAAACCTGGCAATAAAGATGAAAACAACAGTAGGAACAGTGTAAATAATAAGATAACGATAAATAAATTTTTATTTCTTAAGAACATTTTTGGAGAAACGATGTATGTGAAAGTAAAAATATTTCATGTGACGCGTTTCTTCCTTTAGCACTTCATCAGTCTATTTTTTTCTTTCTTTTATTTATTTATTTATATTTTGTTGATACAAATACACATGAGCAGAAACCAGAGACGTTTAGACAATTTAAAAATATAATTTTGATGTTCTGGATATATAATCTAACGAATTTTATTTAAATTCATTTTTTTTTTGTTTCCGTCATCTTTGATGTTAAGTATTCAACAGAAAAAATGCCAAGACAGAGGAAACGTTGTAAGAACCTGGACCGAAATTTACTATGAATGAACTAGTGATAAAAAAACACTTTCTAGTCATTTTTATATCAGGGAATTATTTTCTCGTTTAATATATATATATATAATGATAAAAACCTTAAAGACAGCGAATATCAATCATCGAAAATTAACTTTGTGGAAAAATTCGGGAGCTCAAAAAGAAAAAATAGAAACAGAAAAATCATATAGTATAACTCTCCTTTTTATCAGTTGGTTAACTTTAAACTGGGGCATAAATTTCTTAAACTAATAGATAAGCATTTTTACAAAAATAACCCTCTAAAAAATCTTCAGTAGGAACACAATAAAACTAAGCTATACCTGCTCCAACAATCTAGAAAAAATAATTAAAGTACATAACAGCAAAATATCAAAAGCACACACAAAAAACAACTCCAACACTAATACCAGTCTGTCCCATATTAACAACCTTTGTAACTGTAGAAAGCCAAACCAATGCCCTATTTCTAATAAATGGTTCACGAAATTCCTAATATATATGTCGTCGATTTCATCCATGGAGAATCCCAAAGATGAAGAAATGTATGTCAGAAACACCATGAACGTATTTAAAAAGCGCTTTAACCATCACCACTCATCCTTCAATAACAAAGAAAAACAAAACATGACGTCTCTTTCCAAATACGTTTGGAAGTTACAAAAACGAAAATAAATCACTTAAGTTATAGTTAAACTTAAGTTAAATGGAAAATCCTCAAACAAGCAAGAACATCTAAATCAATAAAGGAATCATGTTTTCTTTGTCTTCAAAATCAAATTGTAATCATTAAATACATGAATAGCAAAAAACTTTTAAACCGGAGGCATGAAACCAAACTAAACTGCAAACACATTAAAGATCTAAATTGCAATCATGCTAAAAATACTACAAAAGCCAAAGCTAGGACCCCTTAGAGACAATAACCTTTATAGTATTAACAACACTCTTACATAGAATTTTAATTATTACACACAACAAACTGTGATCTAATTTAACGTTTAAAGTGATTTTCGAAATTTAAAATTAAGGTTAAATATACAAAATTAGATTAATTATAAAAACTGTGTTTAAATACAAAAATAAACCTATAGTTGTACAAATAACCATTAAAGATAGGTCCAATCCTATTCCTCCCCACCCTTACATTCTTTAGTCTCCCCCTCTACTAAACCTGAAGAACAAAGTCCAGCCACGAGGTCATAAAGCTATATCCCATCTTCTAATGTTAAATCTGTCTACAAAATTCCCGACAAATTCATTAATCAAACTATCCCCCACCCATTCCCTCTTTTTAAAATGCTAACGGACAATTTACAAGACTTATCCCCTTATCACTAACTCCATCTACATCCCACACACAACTCACCAAATATAAGAAAAGAAGCTTTCCATTCCTTTCCGCAGTACCACCTGAGGAGACATTGTAATTTCGATGTCGAAACAAAATGTACACTTTTGTAGTGGAAAAAATTTGTACATGTTCTAAACTATAATTTATATATACATATATATATATAGTTTGTATAAAAATACTACAAAAGCCACAGCTAGGACCCCTTAGAGACAATAAACCCTGATAATATTAACAACACCTTTACATCAAATTTTACCTACTCCACACCACAAACTGTGATCTATTTTAAAGTTTTATATAAAAAAGTGATTTCTGAAATTTAAAATTAAGGTTAAATATACAAAATTAGATTAATTATAAAAACTGTGTTTAAATACAAAAATATTGTATAGCTGTACAAATAACCATTAAAGATGGGTCCAATCCTATTCCTCCCCACCCTTACACATCCTTACTCTCTCCCTCTACTAAACCCGAAGAATAAAGTCCAGCAGCCACGAGGCCATAAAGCTTTACCCCATCTTCTAATGTTAAATCTTTCTACAACATTCCCGACGCTTTCATTAATCAACTATATTCCCTATTCGTCCCTCTTTTCAAAATTCTAACGGGCAATTTACAAGACTTATTCCGCTGAAGCTAACCCCCACCAACATAACACACACAACTCGCCAAATATAAGAAAAGAGGCTTTCCATTCCTTTCCATATCACCTGATGAGACATTGTAATTTCAATGTGAAACGAAATGTACACTTTGTAGGTAGTATTAAAAGAATTTGTACATGTTCTAAACTATAATTTATAATAAATATTCACCGCTCTATATTATATCTCGAGCACTATTTTAAATGAATGTTTTGTACGCATTAAATTATGTTCGTTCCTTATTCACTCGGATATATATATATATATATATATATATATATATATATATATGAGAACAATTAAGGCAGACATTATTTCTTGGTAAATCGGAAGTATTTAGAGCTCTCTTAGAGAGATATCCTACCACTCTATGTACAGGATACTCCTTTGGATTCTTCTATATCTACACCGCATGCTGATATATATATATAACGAGTAAACCAAAAATCTCCTACCCCGACAAGATCATTTTCGCGAATATTCGTCGCATTAGGGTTGAATTATTTTCTCTTGAAACATTCTCTCTAAATCTTTAAATTCCTCTACTGCTTTCAATAAATACTCTGTTACCTCATTTCTTCCTCTATACCGAAGAGATTCCAGCGCACATATGCACGACCTCGGTGCATATCTTCGGAAAAGTCTCTTTATTTCAAACGGAATTATTTCTTTAGCTCCTAGATTTTTCTATTATTGTTTTAACTTTTTTCTTTAACGCTCCTCTCTTTCCCAGGACTGTAAATTATTAAACTAGTTTTTTGGTAATATAGAAATGACTCTTTCTCTAGATCCATCTGCTAATTATACTGAGTTTAGTGATATTTCTGCTCATCACTTCAAGGGGTGTAACTATTCTAATGTTGCCATCATTGCCGGTATTTAAACTTTCTGATTCTTAATTGTTCAGTCTCTCAAATAAATAATGGATTTCGCTACTCGTTTCCCTAATTAACCTTTTCGACATTCTACTTCACTTGTCTTGTTCTTTACCCCCTCTCCTAGCTCATATATCGGGTCACATCTTTGTCTTCATGACAATTAGCATCACGGTGTAGTACGTATTGATATTTCTATGGAGTCGTCTAGTTGGAAGAAAAATCATCTTCAAAATATTTTTTTCTATTACCAGTATGCTGATTGGGATTCATTTCTTGACTTTGTTTAAAACGCCTCTTAGATTGATATTCTTAGCCTTCCTATTGCGAATTGTTCCACAGAGATTTCTCTCAGCATTGATAGTTTTTTGCCTTCTCACAAATTTTACGTAAAATTAAAGCCTCCTCTTTGGTTCACCCCAACCTTTTCAGCCACTATAGTCTACAAGATCACTTTTTCCATGTGTATCAAGGTGATAGTCCCGATCACATTATATAATTTCTCTCATTTCATGCAATATTTTTTATCAAATTGCAAACTGTTAGCATTTTTATATTCTATAATATATATATATATATATATATATATATATATATATATATATATATATGAAGCTACATAGATAGCTAGATATACACATATCTATGTATATATTGTGCATATTATTCATATCGCTTTTATATATATTCTTTGCCACCGCACCGTTGTATGATTTGCCTTTTGTGAAAATGGCCAAACCTACGTCGGAGGCAATGTATGCACATCGTGCCAGAAGGAGAAATTAGCTATTATGATGTCCCCAGAAAGAAAAAAAATACTAAATGAGAAATCAAAAATAAAGTCCAGATGTAATCATACCCATAAATAATTACTAAGATCATACAAATATGGATTAAATTGTTTTAAAATCCTTAAATAAGTCCTCCCTAAATTAATGCAATTAAAAAACAGTAAAATCAGTCATTGTAAATCGCCTGAATATACCGAAAGTTTTGAAACCTAGGTTGCAGACAGAAATAATGCCTTTTCAAATTATATATATATATATATATATATATATATATATATATATATATAAGTTTTATGCACACACACACACACACACACACACACACATATATATATATATATATATATATATATATATATACATATATAGAATAAACTATCGCCCGGTTCACACTCCACCCACGTTTATTGAACGAGTGAAGAGGCTCATCCCTTGTTCCCTCTTTAGGATGTGGTCTCCGGGTTTCTCTTTTCAAATCTTATGTAGCTCCCTGCGCATTAGTGGCGTTACCGCCTTGCTCGGGGTGATATGATTAAAAAAAATATGGAATTTATGAAATCAACCTGGATTTTTTTAAAGAAAATCAAAATGTATTTATATTTGATCATCTTAATCAACACTGACAATAAATTTTAATTAAATTCTATTTTTTCTTCAAACCTAAATAAAATAATCATGAATCATATTTTTAATTATATATATATTCATTATTTTTTTAAAATTTGGACTTATTATTTGTCAACGTATTTTTTTTTCATTTCTTTTCATATTTCAGATTCGGAAATTGGCATTTTGTCAATTACGCTTCTTATGCACAAATCTCATTGATTGGTTCACAGATATTTATTTTTAAGTTTTTAGGCCATCATTTTTTTTCTAATTAACCACACTATTTCTAAATCTCAAGCGTGATATGGTCTTAATTTTTTTCATTTGTTTTGTTGAACCGGAGAGAAGCCTTCTGTAGAGTGAATGTAATGTAGTTTCTGTCTCTTTTAAGTAGTTTCTATGTTTAGACATTATTCAGGAATCTATCTTATGTCTACCTAATACATAAGAATAAATGAAATAATAAAATTCTATCATCAAAAAACGCAAAAGTAAATAATTGAATAAATAAATTCTAGCCAAAAAAATACAAAATTACATCTAACTTTATTTCGCTGACCTACACAAAAATGAAAACAGCATTCTTCACACACACACACACACACACACACACACACACACACACACACACACACACATACGCAAACATATGCATATATATTAACTAAGGTTGTCGTAAACCCTAGCACAAGACAGACAAGCGTTTCATCACGCAGTCATCCTATTACACATTTACTGTCTAAAATATACCTCGCACATACATCTAAAAAACATTAATTGCTTTAACACACGTGACATGTATCTGACCAATAAGTACTAACCATAAATTATAACATTACAGTATGTATATTTGTTTTTTTTTTAATTTTTCTCCAGATTTCTGAGGAAGGCTTAATAAACCTGAAACATATTAGACTGAGATAGGTTTCCTATTTCTTCTTTCTTGTTTTATCATATAATATGTAGGGTTATACTACCACGGTTTTGACCGTTCCGGCTTCGTCTGACGATTTGTTTTTCACCTGACGAAAGTCAAAACCACGGTAGCCTACATGTTAGATCTTCATTTTCCTTATAACATGTATTAAGCACTTTCTAATACAACTGTTTAAATATGACCCATAACTGTTCAACAGCTGTATATATATATATATATATAGTCATCCGCAGACAGATCTGTTTTTCTGTATCACAGCTCATCAGTACGGTCAGATTTTGATTGCTTTTTAACCTAGGATTGAAACCCGACCAAATTGGCGTCTGTCGGCGATTCCACACCCGAGCTATGGGCGTTTGGTAGAAGGAGGCAGACATTTTAGCGCGTATACTTTCATCATACACGCCCAATAGCTGTATGTGTTCTAATTCATTGCTGAATGAACTATGCGTAGATGCTAGAGTATCTACTGTTTTCAAAGCCTACCATTCTTCCAGAGTGATCAATCAGGGTGTGAGAGCGCAAATATTGTCATCCGCAGACAGATCTGTTTCGCTGTATCACAGCTCATCAGTACGGTTAGACTCCGAATATATATATATATATATATATATATATATATATATGTGTTTGTGTGTGTGTGTGTGTGTGTGTGTGTGTGTGTGTGTGTGTGTGTTGCGTAAACCTATATGAAACACAGTCATTGAAAACGAATGTAAGGATATTCGAAAATAATCATGAAAAATAATATAAAATCAGTATGAACTTAAGAAAATTGACAAAAATTAAAATATACTAATTTGAAAATTCGAAAAATTTAATATGAATTTGTTTTATAAATCTTGTAAATATTTATTATTTAATCAAATGGAAATAAGCGTGTGCAGGTGTGTGTGTGTGTGTGTGTGTGTGTGTGTGTGTGTGTGTGTGTGTGTGTGTGTGTGTGTGTGTGTTTTACTGGAAAGCTCTCTATCTTTGTATATATTTTTTCTATATATGTATTTCTCTATTGATTGATCAATATGGCTATATCTATATAAAACCGACGCATGCAGTTCAGGTTTTATATCTATATAAACATCGTTTTTCTCTCCTCGCCTAAATACATTCATAAATTTATGAGATAAAGTGTTTCTTACAAATATATGTACTATATAGTCACTACGAATTATGAGCTAGTTTCGCAAACTCACAGATCATCGAAGTCCACTTCTAAGAAGAGAACACTTAAGTTACAATCTAACCGTTCCAAATACCATTTAGAGTCGATATTTCACTAGCTTTTAATGAATTCGTTCATTGCATTTCATATTTTGCCTGCAATCCAGAACGAAATAATTCTAAACAGAATGAAGTAGATTTTAATTCATTGACTCTTTTCTGAAAGTTTTAATTCCCGATCACATGCCAAGTTTATAAAAATGAACTCACGTAAATATTTTTTTGTACAATAGTACGAATCCATTTATATTTTGAAGTCAGTTTCGATGTAAGGAGACGAAAAACACGAATCGCATTCTAAGGCTAATGTTTCGCTTCGTAGCAAATTGCTGACTCGGGTAAAGATAAACAAAAAATTGCCTTTTCAATGTTGAAATTCATTATCTTCAGTAATAATAATTTTTTTCTTATATTCTTTTATACTCAGTAAATTCTACTTGTAAGTGACTCTGCTAAATTCCTTGGGGTGAAATAATAAAGACAGTAAGAAAGAATCACGAAAATTTACAGATATTGGATGTCAAAATTTTGGTTTGAATGTTTATCAACTGAAAACATATACGCTGGACATTAGCATAGTGATGACATAGATATTCATAATTGGGATAAGATTGATCTTCAATCAAAAAGTCAGCATCTTCTGCCAACTGTTTCAAACTATGATCTAAAATCCAGGAATTAAATTCATGAAATTTCAGGATGCAGACTTAAAAAATACAAAAAAGTGAAATAGCTAGGTATATGGATAAGTTATACAAATATTGAGGAGAGAGAACAATAAAAGAACATAATTTATGATACAGACGACTACGACTACATTTAAATTTTTGGAGGTCAAACTTGATTGGAGAGCAAGAAGCCAGAAGAGAATTCTGACTGCGAGAATTTCTAGAAAATATATTGCTAGCATAGAACTTGCATTTATAACTTGTCATTTCGAATGTAAAATATTAAGATATAGTCGCCAATCAAGTCATCTGCTTAAATTCAAAAAATCTAAATACCATAAAATTTATGTACCATAGACTCTAGGTACCACAGAATCTAGGTACCACAGAATCTAGGTACAATAGAGAAGTGATAATCAAAACAACAATATTGAAATTAATTACATAAAAGGCATAGAAAGACACTGAAGACTAGATGCTAGGTCAGGACAAATAAAATTGCAGATTCTTCTTTCTTCATGTATTTCTCAATATACAAAATGTAATTTAAAAATAAAAAAAATGTTTTTTGTTCTTTTAATCTTCTGATTTCAATGTTTTCCAAATCCCTTTGTTTGCAAGTAAGCAGGTAATTACAGCCATTATTGTGGTTAGGAAAAAGATTTAATTAACCTTCAATTATATTACATAATCGGATTGGATAATCTTTGTATAAAAAGGAAATATAAAAATTAGGACGTGAATAAATTTAAGAAAACAGAAATAGAAAGGTACCGGTGAATAAAATAAGGAGCAAATAAAAGAAAGAAATAAAGATAAATATCTTGGAAGCAAGTAAAAGGAAAATAGGAAGGAGAATAATGCTGAGCAAATTAATAGAAAGTTAAAACGAAGAAAGGAAATAAAAACGGAATTAAATAAAGAAGAATAATCGGCGAAAGAATATAAGAATCATTTAAAAACGAACATAATTAGAAAGAAAATTAATAAGAACACAAGAATAACAGAACGAGATTGAAGAATATAAGAAAGAATAAAAAGGAGACGGAAGAAAGAGAAACGGAAATAAAATGCAGTGTACTTTGACCTCACGAACAGACAAAAAAGGGACACAACCAAGGCTTCTGTAACCTGTTACGTACTACAGCTCTAGAATTAGATGTGTGTCTTGGTCAAGATAACCTGACAGAGGTCAACACTCTCCAGTTTCGTTGTAATATTAGTGCTTTTATCATTCTAGACTGCTTGACGACTAGAGAGGTCCTAGTCTCTCCTGCTATTTACCCAGAGTGAGAAGAAATAGATTCATATATTTTGTAAGTCTTAAGTAAATATAACGAACTCGATTGAACTTCAAATTCCGCCGTCTGATTTTCCCATACCGTGGCCTTTGTCTATTGCACAGCCCGCATTCATGAAATAAATTATCACAGGGCGTTAATAAAGAACATGTTAAGCGTTAATAAAAAAATGTTAAGTTATTATTCCAAGAGGAATAATATTAAGAGGTAACAGAAAGATAAAAAGAAGGAAAGAAAGAAAGGAAGGAAGAAGGAAAGAATTATGTCAAATTAGAAAGCTAGAAGGGACGTTAGATATAAAGACAAAACTAAAGAAAGAGAGATAGACAAGAATGAAAGACAGACAAGAGACAACGAAATATAGACAATAAAGAATGAGGTAGATAAAAAAGAAAGAAATAATGAAAGAAATAAAGAAATATCTGAAGAAAGAAATAGATATTAGAGAAAGAATGATAGAGAAAGAGAGAGAGAAAGACAGAAAGAATGATAGAGAAATAGACTAGAATGAAAGATAGAGAAGACAGAATGAAATATAGACAATAAAAAATTGGGGCAGATAAAAAAGAAAGAGAAAAAGAAAGAAATAAAGAAATATCTAAAGAAAGAAATAGATATGATAGAAAGAATGATAGAGAGATAGAAAGACAGAAAAAATGATAGAGAAATTGATAAGAATGAAAGATAGACAAGACAGAATGAAATATAGACAATAAAGAAAGAGACAAATAAAAAAGGTGAAAATGAAAGAAATATCTAAAGAAAGAAATAGATATGATTGAAACAATGATATATAGAGAGAAAGAGAGAAAGAATGATAGAGAGATAGACAAAAATGAAAGACAGACAGGACACAACGAAATATAGACAATAAAGAATGAGGAAGATAAAAAAGAAAGTGAAAATGAACGAAATAAAGAAATATCTAAAGAAAGAAATAGATATGATAGAAAAAATGATAGAGAGATAGACAAGAATGAAAGTTAGACATGACAGAATAAAATATAGACAATAAAGACTGAGGCAGATAAAAAAGAAACAGAAAACGAAAGAAATAAAGAAATATCTAAAGAAAGAAATAGATGTTCGTAACTATAAAAAGAACGAAAGATAATGAAATTGAGAGAAAAAGCCAGAATAGATAGAAAAGAAAATGGACAATGGCAAGATTAAAAAACAAAAACAAAACGATAACTGACAAAAAATGACGAAAGAAAAATATAAAGGAATTAATGAAAGAAGATTCGCTTTTGAAGAAACATCAATTAATACCAGTTTTTTTTTCTTTATTTCCAATTAGGGAATTATCGGTTCTGTCAATGTTGTTATGGTTTTATTTTTTGCAAAGCCAATGCTAACCGCAGTCTGAAAAAGGTGGCATATAAAATATTATTTCTTCCTCTTTTTTTTTTACCAAATCATTAAAGGCAATTAAAAGAGACGCTGAATCCCAGGAAAGGTTGAGAGCAGAGCCTAAATGAAATTCGTTTAAAAAAATGTGTAAAGATCAGATTGATGCTAAAAAATGATTCTTCAAGGTTGCCTTTTAAGTGAAAGATAGCTGCTGTCAAAAGTAATACTGCTTTCATTGTAAACCGTAGACGAACTGTCAATAATATGGAAGTCTACATTAACGGAAAAAATGAAACATAAGTTTTCCAAACCTTGTAAGTCAAACGTTTCACCTTAAGAAAGGCAATAAAATCACCAAGAAAAAACGATTGCTTAATAAAAGAATAGGAAGAAAATCATCACTGAGTATTCAGTCAGTGAAGTGTCATACATGGTTTGGATGATCATGTCTAGAAAGAGATATGACTGACTTTGCAGAAAATTTTCCCGCAGTAGGTTGCCATTACATTCTGCTGTATACTAATTTTCAACCAAGGCTTTAGAACCCAATTGTTCCTATTATTTAACCCATACATGGAGGGAGTAGATAGATGAATATCTTTTCCAAGAGTATTTGCGCGTACGTGAATGCAATGAATTCCACTGGAATTTGTTCTCAGCTCTCTGATTTTTCGTTCCGAGCCGATATCCACCGCACAACAACGCACATCCACCTCACCACAGATAGATAATCGCCATTCTTATCTAAATCTTAATAGATTGTTTCGGCATTAACTGTCAAACATATTTAGATTTGATCTAAGAAAGAGAAAGCCGTCTTTTTTATCTGAAGGAAGACCTTGTGATGTGAGATGCTTAACAAATTCGGATTTGATTAGAGGCTCTGGGACATATTAAAGTGTGCTAGAAGTCTAATACATCGATAGATTGGAGGTTCAGAATATTTTTCAGAGATCAGGAAAAAGAAAAAGGTGACATGAACAATAAAAAGAACAGAATTCGAAGAGACAAAAATTAGATGATCGGCGTTGTATTTCAATTTTGAATCTCGTAATCAAACTAAAACTAGAACACTAGAAAAACAGTTTTTAGCAAAGAGTGCGAGAAAAGTAATTTCAACAATGAAATAATGAAACTTAAATTAGTGAAATTGCAGCTCCATCGTACAAATCTCATTCGAACAACTACTACAGAAATATTTATAGTAAAATTATTAGTTTGGTTACGGAGACGAATTCGAGAGGTCAGGCCAGAAGCGATAACCCTGGTGATTTCGTTAAGAATCTCCAGACATTAAACAGAAAATGTATATCAGCTGTAACAGCAATATTTGATGCACAGACGAATGGTAGCCTTATAATGATGCAAGACACCGACGAGAAGAGTTATCTAACACGACATAGTGAATCAACTTTTCTAGCAGAAAGCCAATCAACTGATTCAATATAATCCGTCCGATTGATGTCAGTGGAAAATGTTAGACGGATAAGGCGAGAGAACTTTATCTCAGTGAGGTTAGCGTCAGCAATGATAATGGAAGAAAACAAATAATGTTCTTGAATATGCTTAATAGAGAGCATTATTTTAAAGCCATTAAAATGAAGAAGCCATTTCTTTTTCAACTTCACAACAGATTGTAGTTAATTTTCGAAATCATTTGATTTTGTTTAATCTATAAGACATTCTATTTAGGCAAGAATAAATAGTTTTGTCATCAGTAAATATACTGGATCAGGAAACCATGACCGGAAGCTCGTTAATAAAAATAAGGAACAGAGTGTTTCCAAGAATACGGTTGTGGGGACATCCGCATTATTGGAATGATTGTTCCGGGAAGATTTAATTCTCTCGCTTGATTAGAAAGATTGATTTAATGACAGAACTAATGGACAGAAGCACAATAATCCTTTAACAAGTGAAGAGGACATGCATGCCAATCTCTGTCAAACGCTTTCGAAATATTGAGATCAACAAATTGATCATCGCCATTCTTATCTAAAGCTTAATAGATTGTTTCGGCATTAACCGTCAGCAAACATGGCGACGGTTGATCTAACGAAGAGAACGCCATCTTGTTTGTCTGAAGGAAGACCTTGCGACGTGAAATGCTTAACAAATTTGGATTTGATTAAAGGCTCTAGGACATTTTTAAAGTGTGCTAGAAGATTAATACGTCGATAGATCGGAGGTTCAGAATATTTGCCAAAGATCATGAAAAAGAAAAAAATAAACGAGATTTCCAAAAAATCCAGAAAGCAAGAAGGCAAGAAGGCATATATCAAAGAGTTTGAAAAGTAAAGCGGCTAGTCCAGGAAAACATTTCTTAAGGTCAGTTCCACAGATATTGTCGTGTCCAGTAGAAGAAGACAGGAGAGGATTTACACATATTTAACTCACTCTTAAATAGCTACCTGTAGTCACGAGAACCAGTCCTGAAGAGATATGCAATTACTCGCTCTATCAACAAGCAACGACTTAGCTTTTTGGGAGAAACTTTTGCACATATTATGAACGAATACATTGATTTATTGATTGATTGCCTGATTGATTGATTTGTTTCTCGCGACTTATGAACATTTGTGAGTTTGTTTAAAGACGAAACTTACTTTTGGTGATGGTAGAAAGTTTGGGGAGTAACAATGATTGTCTGATACAACTCTTACTATTCAACCCATTGCGTAGAAGTGTTTTCATATCTTTCCTAAGGGTATTTGCACGTTAGTGAATATAATGAACCCGACCGGAATTTGAAATTGGATCTCCGATTTCTCTTTCCTAGCCTTTATCTGTTATATCACTCGTACATCCAAGCATGACTCATCTGGTATTTACCAGCGGTTACCCATTAATGTTCCGTTTAAACGTTGCTTAATATTGGTGATCAAACGAGAACCTGTGTTTAAACTTGATATTCCCGGAAGCCTGGATAGATTCCAAGATGCATCTGTTTTGATCAAAAAGGCACATCGGTACAGCTCGAAAAAGTAGTTCCTGTGGGCTATATTTGATGGTAGTACAGTTATAAACACGGAATATTGTGTCTTCAGCTTGTGTTTATGAGAAAAAAATTCTTAGATTCTAACGTTCACCTAAAAAAGAAATTTTAAAGGCACAACCTCCAATAGATTCAACGCGACGAAAATCACGAAATGTATCATTAAATGTAGCTAAGAAAAAAACGTTTTTGTGCGTAGAAGATCTGTGCCTAAGCGGCGTTTCAACTCTAATATTAACAGAAAATACCATGTGAACCTAACAGCAAAACGTACAGAGATGCAATCATAATAAGAATCAGGAGAAGAGATAAGGAATATTTAGAGTGTGGAGGCATAATGCTTGTTTGTAATCTTCTTCTTCTATTTGCCATGTTCTTTCACGACAGAGTCGATCATGGCTCTCCACATCTCCCTGTCCCTGGTGGCTCTTATCACGCCTTCTCCTGTTACACCATGCAACCCTCGTGCTGTCATCCACCTGATCAGGTCCTTCAAATATGTTATCCGTTGCTTTCCCCTGTCTCTTTTCCCCTCTATCAAGCCAGTTAGTAACAGGTTCTCTAAGCACTCCTTCCTCATTGAATCTCCCAGGAAATTCAGCTGTCTATTCCTGATGCTCTGTATTAATTTCCTTTTCGTCTCCATCCTTTCCAAAACCTCGTCATTGCTCATATACTCGAGCCATGATATCCGCAGCATCCTTCTCTAGAACCACATTTTAATTATTTCAAGTTTTTCCTTCATCTTCGAAGATATTTTCCAACATTCACTGCCATATTAAAGAACCGACATCACATAGCAATCCATCACTCTACTCTTTCTGAAATTGTCCTGTTTCTTAATAATTTACACAACTTCTAATGCTTCTTTCTCCATACCAATTCGCCTTCGGATCTTTGTGTTGCTCTTTCCGTCTTCTCTTAAATCATTAGACTGTGTTAAAGTGCCTAAATGCATTTTGTTAAAAAGGTAATTGCTTCGACAGATTTTGTATAATATATGATTATCTTGGCAGGTCTAGCTAAAGAGATTAATACCGAGAAAGGTTTTTCTTACATAGATAAGGACCTACGTAAGTTTCGTTAGGTTTATCAGAGTCTCGTTAGGTTTTGTTCAAATCTGGACACTGGCAAAATGTACATTTTCTTGAAATAAAATTTTCAACAACATTTAATTGAATTGGAATATTAACAAATAACATCTTTAACAAGATTTCCATTATTTGTGATGGAAAGGTTTATGCGTTCTGCAAGATTCACGTGAATTCGATGCAATAACTCCATATTACCATTAATTTTAGCACATTCACTACTTGTGCATTCAATAAAATGTATCATATCTGTGATTTTAATTGTATACCTCTTCTCTTTTAGCATAAGTTAGAAAAAGAAGTCAATTATTTCTTCTTTTGACATAACCATATTTAATGTGTGTAGGCAAAATATTATAGTTAATGAAATGTTTTATGCGTGCAAACTTTATGGACACTCTGTGAATCAGTCTCTCTGTGGCTTTTTTTTAACTGGATCAGTGACTAGGCAAATTATATTGATTATTAATCTGTTTGTAAAATAATGTCCGATTTCAGAATCAACTTTCATTTCTGAATTAATGTATTTAAAGAATGTTTAAATTTGAAAAAATAAAAACATTGAACGTTTATATATTTTTGCCAAACATTTTCAGGATAAAAGATTATTTATGACCTAATGATAAAATCTTAAATGTTCGGCGGCTTTTTCTTAACAACCTAATGCCTTTTGATTTTAAAAAAATTGTCAAGCTTTTTGAAAAAGTGGTAAAGCGTGGACAGGAGGTCATGGGAGGCGGTAAATGTAACAAAGTCCAGTATCCTAAGTCGGTGATCTTTTGCAGTGACATATTGACAACACTTAGCCGAGCTTTATCATGAAACAAAATAGGACCCGTCGATTGACTAGTACCGGTTTTATTTTGCTTAACTGAATGTGTATTTCATCCTGTTGTGGGTAGTAAACTTCCTTCTCTGATTAGCTTCCAGAAATCGCTAATGAATAACGTCATTGACATTCACCATAATCTTGTTAGTGGAATTTCGATCGTGGAAACGATTTTGGTGGTTCAAGATCAAGATTCAGAACTGATCGTTTACGATTGTCATAAACGGTCCAGTTCACATTACATTCACCATTCGATCAAGAAATGAACCATTCAAGACCTAAAATGTAGATGAAGAATGGGCGAAAGAAAAGACCACAAATAAAATATAAGAAAACGGACGATTCCAAAATAAAAATTACTGGTTGGGAATACTAACATCAAGCGATTACAAAAATTTCAGTACTTAGGTAGTGTTCTAACAGAAGACAAAAAGCGCGATACTAAGATCCCAAGTTGAATTAGAATGGTCAAGGACGCATTCCAGAAATTGAAAAGAGTCTTAACAGACAGGACAATTTCGTTAGAAACACAGAAGAGAATACTGGATTGCTACGTTATATCTGTTCTTTAATATGGCAGTGAACAATATCATCAAAGAAGAAGGAAAAACCTGAAGCAACTGAAATGTGGTTCTATAGAAGGGTACTGCGAATATCATGGATCGAGCATGTGAGCAATTAATGAGGTTTTAGAAAGGATAGAAACAAAAAAGAAAATAATACTGAGTATCAGGAAAAGACTGCTGAAGTTCTTGTGACATGTAAGGACGAAGGAAAGCTTCGAAGAATCTGATACTCACATGTCATATAGAGGGAAAAAGAGACTGCAGAAAGCTACGAATGACATATTTGAAGTCCTGAGTAGGTGGATAGCAGAGCGAGGGTTTGGGTATGGTAACAGGAGAAAGTGTGCTAAGAGCTACCAAGAATAGGAAGACGTGGAAGGCATGATCGCATACGTCCTGAAAAGAAGGTGGCACATAGAAAATAAAGAATACACTTCTAAATGTCGGAACTTTCACTGTGTTTATGCGCAAGTTACTTCAACTTACATGTTTTTAAGAGATAAAGCGATATTTTTAAAATGTTAGTACGCTTTACTTGAGACATTTCTCTGACATTCTGACGTGAGCTTTTTTAGATTAGTGGTTCCAGATGTTGATTTCTAATCGTATATGGATATCTTCTACCACCTTGATCTTCAAGATTCTTATCCTCTACTGTGGAAATTTAGAAAAGAGATCTATATCGTTTGACCAGAAGTGGATCGTTCATCCCATCAATCCTTTATATGTGGTAAAGTTGGCAGCAGATTGAGAAGTATTTTGACCATGATTTAACCCATGCAGAAAAGTAGATGAATCTTTTTTTTTTATTTTCAAGTTCATGGAGTAGAATATTTTCAAATGTTTAGGTGTATATTAGTTGTACATATATATAGTTGAATTCGCAGGGGTATAAAATATTTGGATGTGCAGGGGGGTATATAATGTTGAAAGTAAAAGTCTAGAATTGATTGATATTAAATTAACAATAACTACACTTTAATAATTAGGAATGAGAAATATATGTTGATGCAAATATTATAATATATTAGAGCACAATTAATAATTAATTCTAAAATCAGCACTATTTTCCGATCAAGCAAATAGACAAAATTCTGTACAGGCTTTGTTAAAATAGATTAGTGCTGAGACAAGTTTCGTTAAAGTGATCAATGCCTGGTCAAATTTTTTTTTAAACAAAGAAGTTCCGAAGCAAGCTTTGTTAAACAGCAATGAAAACAAATTTAGTAAATGCAAAAATTAAAGAATAGAAAAGAGTGGTAAAATTGCTGGCAATTGACTCAGTGAAATAGAAACTATTAATATGTTGAACTTTGGTCTTATAAGATTATCTACTTCGGCGTCAATACATATGTTTTTCCAATAATGTCGTACACCGGAGTGTATTCCGCTGAAACTACGGTGCTGGAGGACGAATAAGTTTTTATCTTTGCCTCCTGAAAGTTTTACATTCAATGTTTTGATGTCAACTAAATAATGGATCACATTTACAGAGACAAAATGGCTACACCACTAAAGCAGCGATGTATCCGTTCATTGTAGGGTTTGGAATAGATTTATCATCTACAGGGGAAAAAAAAGACTGCTTTGGATTTGAAAGTCAGAAGTCAGACGCCGCGGTTTGCGCAGTGTTTTTTATTTGTTTTATTTTCATAGCGATCAAATCAGATGAGGAAGAAAAGAAGGAAAGGAATTTTCCAATCACATAATTATCTGCAGACGATGTGATTGAAAATAAAAATAGAAAATAAAATGTCATCTCCATTTAATTTTCCCCAAAATTGCCGTTATTTGATTTACTTTATTTGAATTAAATTAGAACCATCATTCATTCTGTCCTGATGAATCAAATGCATACATAGCATCGCCATATATACACACATACGAACATACATACAGACATACATACACACACATACATATACGTGTGTGTGAGTGTGTGGGTGTGTGTGCTTGTGTGTGATTAAAGTGAAGGATATTTTAAATTAGTGCCGGTGTACATATATTTTCATATATTGTACGTATTTGCAATGTTCTTGCCGACCTCGATATCTGCATGTACGATTTCCATTTCTTTTTAATATGTAAGTTTGTAAATCAACAAATTCGATACGCCATTTACTCTTTTTATTTTCATTTTGCTTGGTTGATTTTTGCAACTGATAAATTAGCAAATTTTGTTCTGAAGCGTATGTTCAATTATCGCTCTGAGATAACAAACACAAAGTTATTTTCTGTGGCACTGCTGATCTTTTCAGTCATAAGTAACACTCAGTTACATTTGAAAGAGGAGTTCAAGATAGAACATGACGTATTCTCAACCTTAATTTATTTCGCCACAAATCTAAATAAGTTGCCCTGTGGCTGAAATATTTCATTCTTTTCAAACGATATCAGAGTTTGAGAGCATGGAGAGGTTCATTTGTCTAATGCGGATATTTTTAAAGCACAGTCTTTCTTCTTGTTGAAGATTGTTTAATAAAATTTTCCTATGCTCATATTTCCGTTAGCCTTGCGCCATAATTAAATACAATGCGTAAATATCTTACTAAATATGCGATGGAGTAGAAATATTTGTTATCGTTAATCATTTAAGTTTGGGAAGGTTTGACTATAGAAATAGAATTTGAAAAACACTTTTTAGATTCAGAATTTGGAAAACTGACAAATTTATACCAGTGATTCCTGGCACTTATAGCTAAAATATTTTGTAATATTTTAGAATCTACTGAAAGCATATTTTAAATATAATTATTGTAAATACATAAAAAAAAGATTATGCCCGATGGAAACGGTGATCAGTCTGTGTCTAGGTGTCTTTTATGTAGTCATTCCCGCTAAGAACGGTGCACAAGCTGAAATTCACTCTGAATTCAGGACCCCTGAATATTGAAATAGCATCTCTTAAATATAAATATCACTTACAAGTTATTTTCGATGATGAAAAATTTTTGTTATTTTTTTAAAATTAGGAGTTAATGCAAGTAGCATTTATATCCAAACTTTGCCCCTAACAGAAAAATGCAATAATAACCATTCAATAAGTTGAAACTATGAATTACAACATGGAACAATATAGCTAAAAAAAAAATAGAGTACAATACCTAATTTTTAATTACCTCTAATTACATGTAGATCCCAATGAACATATTACGGTGAAACTCTAGTTCTCGTCCGAATACCAAACTTAAGCAATTGTCAGTATTTAGGTGAATGGCCGTTTAGAAATACCAGCTCAGGCAATCATTGATATGCAGTTGGGGTAGTGGATAACAACTGGTGTTGGAAATCGATAAGCCGAGTTCGAAATCCAGTCATATTCAATTATTCGAAAATACCGTTAGGCGGTAATGAACTGAAACGAGACATGATCTCCAAAACATGTCACTTCCGCCCCTACAAACACACATAGGGGCCAGCAATGTTTGACAATTGTTTCCTCTTCCGCAGACCAACGTCTAACAAAGGACATTCCTAGGCTGAGAAGATGAAGACTTGGACACGTTTATGCGTAAATTTCGAAAATGAGTCTAACAAAATAAAAAAAAAAACTCGTAGGGAACAGAATTGAGTAGAAAATATCGGCAAATTTGGTAAGTCTGCTTGAGAATGAAAATATCATTAGATCAGTTAAATGCAGAGGTTGTTTTTTTTTTCATTCAATCGAGGATATAACAAAAAATACAAGAATATGTTCATGTTTCTGAGATGAGGTATTGTAAATATTTAAAATATTTGAAGTGTGTGAACTGTTGTTTTCATCTTTATTGTCGTATGCACGACTTTTCGGCCTTCCCCAGAATCTGTCTATATTTCTGAGATGAGGCAGTGTGAATATTTACATTATATATATATATATATACATTATATGCGTTATTATATATATATATATATATATATATATATATATATTAATGAATATACTGTCCTACGTCGATGCCACGGTTCGGAGTGAACTTAAATTCAAATGTATAAAACTGCCAGTTTGTCATATGCACATGGTGATTGCATAAGCATGAAACTCTGAGTTTTGCCATTGATGTCAATCAATATATATATATATATATATAAAGAGAGAGAGAGAGAGAAAAACAGAGAGAGAAAGAAGGGGAGAGAGAATTACTCTCTTCATAATGCATTGAGAATTGTTTTAAAACACTTCAATAATATTATATGTATTTTTATTAACTCATGTGATTATATATATATATATATGAAAATACATATATATATATATATATATATATGTATATATAATTGATTTTTATAAAAATAGAGAAATCGACTTGAAGAAGCTACATTCACTGTTTAACATTTCCTTGTTTATGTGAGTGTTGTTATCTGAGGTTGCAGCCGTATCCCATAGATTCATATATATATTTCCCATCTCTTGTTGTTACAGGTTAATCACAATATTTACTTCACATAGACTTTCTCTCTCTCTCTCTATCTATATATATATATATATATATATATATATATCCCTGTATATGTGATTGAAGTATTCCGAACAAGGTAAATAATATAAACAGTTACGATAACTCATCTCAGAAATATAGATATATCTTGAAGAAAGCCGGAGCGAACAAACCGCTCAAACGTCGTGAATATGACAAGAAAACATGAGTCTGAACTATGTAAATAGTACCAATAGTTGCAATACAAAATCTTATAAATATAGAGATTTTGAAGAGGGCCGGAACGTACAATGACTGAAACGTCGTGATTGTAATAATAAATATAAGCACAATATGTCGAACAATGTGAATAGTGTAAATAGTTACAATACCTCATCTCAGAAATATAGATACTGGAGAAGCCCTGGGAGTGCAACAGCCAAAACCTTGACATCACGACAATGAAGGTGAAAAGAACGCTCTCATGAATATAAATAATAAAATAGTTATCATATCAGAAATATATACAAATCCTGAAGAAAACCAAGACGTCAATAATATGACTATAAAGATAAGGACAAAAGTCTGAACAAAGTAAATAATGTAAATTGCAACGATAACGCCTCATAAATAAAGAAAGATTCTGACAATGGTCGGAGCGTACAGCGACTGAAACTTCGTGGATATGACAATAAAGACTAAAGTTCCTGGGCATGCAATGAGGAAGGAGGGCTTGGAGAACCTGTTACTAACAGGCCAGATAGAGAAAAGAAAAAAGACAAGGGAAACAGCGGATAACATATTTGATGAACCGGATCAGGTGGATGACGGAAGGAGAGTTGCATGGTGCAACAGGGGAAAGCGTGCTCAGAGCCACCAGGGACAGGGAGATGTGGAAAGCCATGATCGCATACGTCCTGAAAGGACATGGCACATAAAAAAGTTTCGAAGAATTGTGAAGAAGAGAAAATGTTCATATTAAAACACACACACACACAGAGGGAGAGGGAAAGAGAGAGAGAGAGAGATGGAGAGAGAGAGAGAGAGAGAGAGAGGCAGAGTCCCTCTTGTCTGAATAAAGCCGGTTTCAAATTACACGCTGATATATTAATTAGCCTTTAATGAAAGCAGGAAAATTATAAAGAACTCTTTTCATCTCAAGAGCTAACTACCTTAAAATATATTTTATTCATTTTGAACCCAACCGTATAACCTTTATGTAAGAAATGAATTGTCTTAAATTGTTTTAAGCATTTTAGAATATTACTTTGTATCCACTGATTTAATATAAACATTTTCTCTTCTTGACAATTCATCGAAACTACTAAAATATAATGTTTGATTACTTGTCCTGCAAAAAACTATTGAAATTTCTCATGTGTAAATTTTTCTGTTGGTCAAAATAAATTTTCACATAAGCTTACTAAACTTTGCTTTAGTCTTTTCTTCAGCCAGCAGCCAATCCCTTTTTCTAATGTTCAAAATAAATTTTGCACAGGCTCGCGAATTTGATAACAGTTAATAAAAGAGTATTAGTTTTATTTCGTATTCACCATATATCGCAGCAAACTGTAAAATCTCATATTAGCATTCATCTTCTTAATTCTTTCTTGGTTTATTAGCACCTAGTAGAACTACTAGGCAGTTGATATCAGTCGGCAGTTAGCCGAATAGTAAGGAGTCAGCTTTTTAGTGGAAGATTACCAAGTTCCTAAGATTTTGGATACGTTAAGTCTATTAGCAACCGACATAGCACGATTATAACTTTCAGTGCAAAATCTACGCCAGAACGCGTTGTCTTATTTCCCTCTATATATTTTTATTGGTCGTGCGAATTTACACAAGAGCGTGTAGCAACAAAATAGAGCAAATAGCTCTTATTTTACTACTAGAAATATTATAGAATTATTATATTTATAGTGGCAACTAATTATGTTTATGGCATTTCACCAGCGAGGCTTACGCTCATATATCTCTGATAAAATCTAATAAATTAAGGTATATATGGGAATAAAAAAAGGTGAGAAAAGTCAATGATCTATGTATATTCAGAACTTATGTGAAATAAATATTGTGCTTAGCCTTTCACATCGAGAAACAGGAAAATGTATTTGAAATTGTTGGATACATCTGCAACCTCATATAGCAGCTCCCATAGGAGTCAACAGGAAAATGTCAAGAATTTAGCTTCGTCAAGTCGATTTCGTTATTTTTACGAAAAAGGTTTTACGGACAAGTTTTACAAAAACGTAATAAAGAACAAGATCCGTACGGAAAGCTAAAAAATATCAACCCAAATGCGCCAGAACCTGTGGGGAATCGATATGCTAAACACAAGGTGTGTGCTGAAAAGAAAACAACATTGGTAAAATGTTCTAAATCAATTCGTCGAAGACAACAATTATTTCGATAAAACGAACAACATTTTGTGTATTCTATGCCAAGACGGCAAAACTTGAGCTGCAAACAAAACGACATATATTTTGTAAACCCTTCCATGAAACGACGATTATTCATTCGACGACGGGGTCCCAAAACTTGTTATCTTCTCTCTCATAAATGTGCCTGCCTTTTTCACAATGATAAAACGACGACATTCTCAATTAATAAAATGATGACCGTTATAGGAATACATAAACAAATATAGACAACATATCTTTCATTTGCTCTTCATGTAACGTAGTTGTGGACTAGGAGGTTGTGTCAGAATTGCCAGCTTACACGCATCGAATCAGCTAGAGACCGCGCTCGTCCACGCTTTTCCCAGTGTCTTCTTTGGTTTGGGTTCCGATGTCAAATCTCACTGCGTACATTTTGCTACTAATCTGTCTCTTATATAAGGGACTACATCATCTTTTAGCACATTATTTATATAATTTCAAAGTTGACATTATCTGACTTTGGCTACGCTTTTTTTAAATAATCAAACATTTTCCTGACAAGGGGAATTTTGCCCTCATTTTTAACTTTGACAACACACAAATATTTATCAAAACAATGTCTATTTTTCTTTTGTTAACCCGTTTGCATATTTTTGCTGTTTCATATAAATACACTTTTTCTTAAAATGATGCACCAGCTCAGATAATTTCAAAGAAGAGAATGGAATAAGTGACACCGAAATCCGAGTTCGCATTAGAAGAGCAAAGGTTGCCTACCAAAAAGCTGAATAAAGTATTGAGAAATAGTTCATTGTTTTAAAAATCATAAAAACCTTCTGATTTATTAAGTAATATTAATTATCTTATACTGCAATGATTTCTTGATAACCCCTTAGAAATAAAGAGAAAAAAGTGAGGCAACCGAAATATTGATCTTCAGAAGTATTCTAAAATTCAATGAACGGAGGCAAATGGAAACAAGAAGTTGACAACAAGTTATCAATCTGATTTTCTCAAAATCGTGTATGGTCATCTGTACTTACAAAAATGCCATGTTTATACATATGCTAAAAATTTTAAATTCTTTTTAAAATATTGCTTTTTCATTATTTGTATTAAGCTTTCCATTTGTGATTAGTTCATATAGTTTCTACTTAATAATATAATCTAAAAGGCTGAAAATACAGAATTTTAAAAGATTTAAAACTTAAAATTCTAATTAAAAAGAAATACTAACAAAAAAAAACAATTTTTGTGAAAATTCCTTATTCAGACAAAATATTTTTCTTAAGATAATTCTGTCCTTAATAAATGTTATTTTTAAAAAGCAATTAAATTAATCTAATATTGTCATAGTTTTAGTGTTTTTTATTTCATGATCCAGAATCGATTTTCGGTAAGTGATTTTTCTATATGACAAAAAAAAATGGATGATTTAAATTCGTCAAGGATTCCTGCTTTTAACTAATATAAATATAAAGAGACCGAAATTTTAATCTATCGAAATTTTGGAAAATTTATAAATTTGTCATAACCATTTCACTCCAAGCAAGGTAGTACTGCCCCAGGGGCACAATGTGTTATATAAAAAGAGAGTGAAGAGAAAGAGAGAATGGTCACAGTGGGGTGTCGAAGAATGGGTAAGGGAAGGATGGGAACAATGGCGTAAAGGAGAGCTGCGGGAAGAGTATAGTGGAAAGGGGGAAGATCAAGATACAATGGTTGTTAGGGAAAGGATTCTAGTCAATGAGATAAGAGATGGCAATTGAAAATGCATTTAAATTCTTGGAGATTGTAGTTGTCTGGGAAGCAAGTATAGGGAAAATAGATCTACAGGCATCTTCGTTTTGGAAGCATTAAAATTTACGAGCAATTTCTTACCCTAGTCCACCACAGATTCGGGGTCGTTGTCAAGATGTGTATCGAAGGTTCGCTTTATCAGCCTCGGTAGATTTCGTATCGAGGCGAGCATTAATGTTTTTGTCGTCAGCATAGATGCCTACTTGGGATCTGATTACATAAGGGAGATTGTTGAACATCAGAAAAAAAGCGTAGGGCCTAGTGTAAAACCCTGAAGGACGCCGGCGTTCGTATGATAGGATCTGGAATCTTCACCGTGCAATAATAACTTCATTACATGATTTTAAACGAACGACTGAATTAGATCAAATTAAATTAAATAGGTAACAGATATAAAAATATATATTCCTATTTTAATAAATGAAAATTAATTAATTTCGTGAATTTGTAAATAACCCTAAAAAATTTCATTAAAATCCGACAATTATTTGATTTTGCAAGAATTTAAATTAAATTGTGTTTTCAGTATTTACATTATTCGGACTATTGTAATCACCTTTGTTTTCATTTGGATGACGTTTCGCCAGTTGTAAGCTCCGGCCTTCTTCAGATGCTAGGAATTTTGAACCGCACCATTTATTATAATCACTGGGGTAAGGACACTTGGATAGAGACATTGGTTAGTTCCTGTGACTTGACCCAAGGAATTGTGAGTTCAACACCTGTCTAATAATAAGAGTTAACAGGAAGTTAACGGGAAAAGTCTTTGGAAAGTTCTTGAGAAGTTCTTGGGAAATTCATAGGAGTTCTTTAGAGTTCTATTAGAGTTCAGTAGAACTAATAGGAAGTTGATATTAGTCGGTAGTTTGCCGAATACTAAGGAGTCATTTTTCAAGTTCCTAACATTTTGGGCGCGTAAAGTCGATTAGCAACCGATATAGCACGATTATAACCTTCAGTGCGAAAACTAATCCACAACAGTTAGTGTGTTTTCTTTTCATGAGATCTGGTTTCAGATGACACTATTGTCGATTTGTCAAAAAAACAAAAAACGTTTTTTGATACGTAATGATTAATTTTGTTTAGTTTCTTTTATATAAGACAAAAAACTCGCGAAATCCCGCTCTACAAGTGTGCCAGAAGGCAAGTTCAGAGTATTGATGTTTTCATTTCCCAGATTCTTTTAAGAATAATTCGCTTCAGCAAGAAATCATACCATTTTATAATATTAGCATGACGGAGCGATTGATACGGGTTACAACTTTGGAATATTCGGTAGGTGAAACCGTTGGAAAAATCACCATCACTAGTTAATATAGCAGTGAATGCTAGAAAATATCATTGATGATGAAGGAAAAGCTTGAAACAGTTGTAATATGGTTCTACAGAAGGATGTTGCGGATATCATGGATCGAGCATGTGAGCAATATTCCGGTGTTGAAAAGGATGGGAACGAAAAAGAAATTAATAGTGAGCATCAGGAAGAGACAGCTGATGCATGCAATGAGAAAGGAGGGCTTGAAGAATCTGATACAACAAGTCAAATAGAGAGAAGAAGAGACAGGCTAAAACGCGAGTAATGTACTTGACTGGCCTGAGCAGGTGGATGGCAGGACGGCGGTTGTGTGGTGTAACAGGAGAAAGCGTGCTAAATGCCAGCAAGGATAGAGAGATGTGGAAAGCCATGATCGCCTACGCCCTGAAAGGATGAAGCTCATAAATGAAGAATATATATAGTATTAATGAAACTGCTACTGTGGGTCATAGCTAACCTCTACCTCACGGCCAGAGGGTAACTCGCACATTACGGCAGTGATGTAACGATAGGCATCTACTAAATTTATTCATAATAGCTAGCATCAAAAAACGGAGATCACTGATTCGCATTCGGTGCAACCATGAGTTTAATCGCTAGGATCAATTGTTACGCTAGGATATCGAGCCGTCTTGATGGAATCTTGGAACAAAACATAATTTTTCCGGATAAAAGCATTTTCATGATTGCTGCTTAAAATAAAACTAGCAATGTAACTTTCATTTAAGGTAAAGCTTTCTTAGAGTTTATTAATGACCGATTCGCTTATTGACCCAACCATTAAGAAAAACACACGTTTTGTTTTTCTGTGTTTTTGATGATATTGTATTAAGATATGAAATGATATGCGTGTTTATATCTTGAATATATGTATGCCGAGATTCTCTTTACGACACAATTTCCTTTCTTTATTTGGCAATAGAATATTTTCATTTATGTACCATTTCCTTTTTGTATTAATTGTTCCTACGACCATCTACTCCAGCTCATTAAGAAGGCTACCATATGCCAATCACTCTTTCTTAGCTCACTCAATGTACCTTGTACGTGTTAGTTTTTCCAATCCTTCTTTTCACATTATATTTTCACTCCATATAAAATCTATTCTATCTGAGGAGAGAAAATGTCCGTGTAATATATATATATATACATATATATTACATATTTACGCTCTCACCCACCCTGATTGAGCACTCTGGAAGAATGGTAGACTTTGAAAAACAGTAGCTACTCTGGCATGTACGCATCGCTCATTCAGTAAAATGAATTAGAGTACTCTGGCTATTGGGCGCGTATAATGATAATATACGCACTAAAAGGTCTGCCTTCTTCTACCGAACGCTCATAGCCCAGAGGTAGAATCGCCGACTGACGCCAGTTCGGCCGGGTTTCAATCCTGGGTTAAAAAGCAATCGGAGTCTAACCGTACTGATGAAACAGATCTGTCTGCGGATGACAATATATAATAATAATAATAATACTAATAATAATAATTATAGCAACAACAATACCAATAGTAAAAGAACTAACTCTACCGAAACTAGTATTAATTAAGCTATAATTTAAATTGTCTTGTAAAACCCACCGAGAACGAACTCGGAAGGGAAAAGAAGGGGAAGTAAAAAAAGAAACAAACGAAGTACATGAACAAAAAGTCAAGCACTCGTAAGAAAGAAAAAAACCCAAGACGAAAACCCGAACACTAAAGCGCTCAATACGAAAGTAGAGCAAACAAAGACAGAAAATCTAAGCAAGAGCCAACAACCGACCACGGTTTCGCCTAACGGCTCGTCAGGAAAATTGGAGCTAATTTCCCTGACGAGCTGTTTGGCGAAACGGTGGTCAGTTGTTGGCCCTTGCTTAGATTTTCTGTCTTTATATATATATATATAATTTTTTTAAATTAATATATTTTATATTGCTACACAGAAATTTCTATGTTTCGTGATTTTTACCTCGTCATCACGCAATGTTAGATGTTAAAAAGACTTTCATTTGAAGATAAGAAACAATATGATTGTTATTTACAAATGTGGGAAGATTTACAGATGTGGAAAATTTATGTGTGTATTCAATTTAACTAATCAGAATAGAGATTAAATTTGAAAAAAAGTTTACATTTTGGGGGAATACGTGATTTCTTCTTTCAATCATAACGGCAAAAGTGCCAACCAATTTGAAAACCGCTGTCTAGACTCCATTTCCGTTTATGTACCCATTATTGTTACAATTATTTTTCCTTTTAATTATCTCTATATCTCAACACTTTCTACAATTATTTTTCCTTTTAATTATCACTATATCTCAACACTTTCTACAATTATTTTTCCTTTTAATTATCTCTATATCTCAACACTTTCTACAATTATTTTTCCTTTTAATTATCTCTATATCTCAACACTTTCTAACACAAAAAAGAAAAAAGAAATGAAAGAATGAAAACATTTTATTTTTTTAAAATCTAACTTAAAGGAAACTCTGAGTATAATTATACTGATTTTATTTCGATTCAGAAGGCATTTTTTAAAATCTTTCATAACATCTTTTTATATATCTATTTATTTATTAAAAATTTTTTAACAAATCCCCTTATTATTATTATAAAATTTATTATGAAATTATTATATTCTAATACAATTCTTAATAGCATAATACAAACTTTGAAATATCTATTTAATATTAAAAAGCTATATATTCTTTAATTATTTTAATATGCGTTTAAATATTATTCTTATAAAACAAAATTAATTAATTTATGCAAATTGATAAAAAATTTTAATTTTTACGAAGAATATTTTCTTACCATATCCCATTTTACAATGCTTACATATGACACTTATTTCATAGACTTTGTTTCTTGAAATATTTAATTTATATATACAAGTATAGGGTACGTATGGATGGAATAAAATTTTTTGTCCAAATAAACACTAGAATATATATATATATATATATATATATATATATATATATATATATATTGCTAAACCTTTCTTATTTCTCCTTTGACTTATCTCTCTCTCTCTCTCTCACACACACACACACACACACACACACACACACACACACGCACACACAATATTTTAGGCATGTCAGATTAAATAAATTGCAAACACTGTGTCAGGTTATTTTTAATAAAATCCGTTTGTACTCAAGTTCGTGTATTATAAGTGAAAGATGAAAGCAATATACTGTAACTTTTATAGCTGGTTTTATTATCCATTTCTTAATGCTCCCAAGTACCTTCAATCTTCTTTCGAGATCAACTTCCGGAGTGCAAATTGTAGTAAGAAAAGTATAACCGCAAAACTGTGCTGTTTAAAATACTGTAAATTTTATTTTGCTTCAAATGTAACGGTTGACAATTATGCTTAGCGTACATTCAGTCAATTAAGCGCCATACGTGATACCACGCTTTGGGTGACCATGTCTCAAAAGAGACATGACACACTGGGCATGGGATTATTCCTGTAGTAGCTTGCGATTGCTTTCTGCGGTAAACTGGTTGCCAGCCAAGGCTATCTCTCCTGTTATTTAACCCATAACTTGAGGGAAGAAACTGATTAATACCTTTCCCAATGGTATTTCTGAGGAAGTGAAAGCGACAAATTAAATGGAATTCGAACTCAGCCTTGTCGATCGAGTCGATATCCACTACACCACAACGCACATCCATTCATTAAAATTTGAAAATTATCCTTTAGTTGTAATGTTATGGTCATGCACGTATTAAAGCATGAAAAACTGTGCTTTTTAAAGCTTCATGATCAACCAGCGCCGAAGCAATACTCTGGTATCTAGGCATCGTTCATTCATCAATTAATTATAACACTCTCAGCTATTGGGCGTGTATAATGATAATATACATGCTAAAAAGGTTGCCTCCTTCTACCGAGCGGCAGTAGCTCAGAACTAGAAAACGCGATTGACGCCAATTTGGTCAGGTTTCAATCCTGGGTAAAAGGCAATCGGCTGTCTAACCGTACTGATGAGCTGTGATGCAGCGAAAGAGATCTGTCTGCGGATGACTATATATATATATATATATATATATATATATATATGTATATATAAAATAGAATCTACTAAGAAATTAATGTCAATATTTAGCAGTATAAGTAGCTATCTATAAGAGAGATGCAAAATAATATATTACCAATGGGTTTATAAAAACATCCAAATTATGTTCGTTATTATGTATGTATCTATGTATGTATGTATGTATGTAGGTAGGTAGGTAGGTAGGCATAAAAAAAGTATTTGTGCAGCTATGCCTAATTTTATAAAGGTTTCGTTAAAAACGACTGACAAGGAACTGCAGTTAGGTTTTTTATTCAATTTTTCTTGTGTTAATTTCCTTGTTAGCAAGACGATCATGTTATTTAATAATTGTTCATTTGGGCGGGAAACCCTCATTTATGCAAGACACATAAATATATATTACAGAATACACAAAAATAAACAAATAAAAAACGTACCCTAATCTAACAGGTTTCACTTTTATTAAAACTTTTTGTTAAAAATTCTTTGGAGACCGAGAGAAAAAGGAAAACAAACGAAGAAACATTTACTGGTAATTTTATTGTTTGGGGTTAGTTCTTATTGGTCAGATATCTGGACAGGTAACGATCTGAGCAGTTTCATAAAGATAGAAAGAGGCGTAAGACAAGGATGTGTCTTTTCACTGGATCTTTTCAACTGGTACACGAGAATATTTTGAGGACTATAGATGCTACACAAAGCTTTGTTATCGGAAGCCACAATTTGAACAACATGAGGTATGCAGATAATACAGTGTTGATTGCAGACACGGAAAAAAATTACAGGGCCTCCTACAGAATGTAAATGAGAAGAGTGACAAAAAAGGACTACAAAAAAAGAGCAAGAAAAATGAATGCACTGCCATCAGCAAAAAGAACAACCCAAAATGCCAAATACAGGTAGGGGATACTAGAATCAAGAAAGTACAAAAATTTAAATACCTAGGAAGTGTTCTAACAGGAAATGGAAAGTGCGACACTGAGATCCGAAGGCGAATTGGCATGGCGAAGAACGCGTTCCAGAAGCTGAGTAAAGTATTAAGACACAGGAAAATTCCCCTAGAAACAAAGAAGAGAGTGTTAGATTGCTATGTGATGTCAATTATTCAATACGGCAGTGAATGCTGGACCGTATCATCGAAGATGAGGAAAAAGCTTGAAGCGGAAATGTGGTTTTCCAGAAGGATTCTGTGGATAACATGGCCCGAACTTGTGAGCAATGATGAGGTGTTGGAAAGAATGGCATTGAAAAGAAAACTAATAGTGAGCATCAGGAAGACACAATTGAAGTTCCTGGGACATGCAATGAGAGAGGTGATTTCGAGAACCTGATATAGAGAGACCAGATAGAAGGAAAAAGAGACAGAGGAAGGCAGCGGATAACATATTTGAAGGGCCTGATCAGGTGGATGACGAAACGGGGGTTGCGTGGAGTAACAGGAGAAAACATATTAAGAGCCACCAGGGATAAGGAAACGTGGAAAGCCACGTCGCCTACGTCCTGAAAGGATAGGGCACATAAAAGAAGACGTGTCACGTGTATTGTTGCAATAGATAATTATTTTTAAATGTATGTACGTGTAATATTTAGGATGGCAAAATGTATAATAGTATATGTTTATTTTGAAGAGTTTGTCTGGGTTGTATGTTGGACCTTAATACGTGTCACATGTATTAGAGCAATGCATAATATTTAAAAATATATGTGTGAGAATTATTTTGCATGATAAAATGTGTAAATTAAATTTGTTTATTTATTTAAAGTTAATATAGTTCTCATTGCGACACGGACATTTCTGTGTTTCGTCATTAGTCAATGTTAGCTCATTGTTGTGAAAATGATTTTCATTTGAATATACGAAACAATATGTTTGTTATTTTTGGATGTGGGAAGACAGAAAGATTTATGTGTGTATTCATTTCAACTAATCAGAAAAAAAGTCACTTTAAATTTTATATTTGTAGGGCATACATGATTTCGTCTTTCAATTTTAACGACAAAAGTGTCATTTGATCAAAAGCCCTGTCTAGACTTCATTTCCGTTGATGTATCAATTATTGTTACAGTTCTTTTCTTTTAGTTTTCTCTGTATATCATTATTTTATAAAACCAAAAAACAAAGTAAGAAAAAACATTTTATATTTTTGATCTAACTTAAAGAAATTTTAAGTGTAATTATACTATTTTTATTTTGATTTAGAAAGCATTTTATTCTAATTTACCTAAAACTCTTGATTTTTAAATAACATTTTCAATATCCATATATTTATTAAATATTTTAAAATTCATTTCATTGTTTTTTAAATCTATAAAATTCTTATTATATTCTAATTGTCATAATAAATGTTTTAATAATATATATTTAATTATTAAAATTTTTAAATATGAATTTAATTATCTTAATATTCATTCAATTATTATTATTTCATTTAATAAACATTTTTAAGAAGAATCTTTTTAACCAATATTTTAAGATGAATATTTCGCCATGTTTACATATGACATTTGTTTAATTAGTTTTACTTAATAGAATTTTATTCTTAAGAAATTTAATAATATATAATATTTCTTATAGACTCAAGGAGTATGGGTCGTTTAAAGACTTATATAATCTCACTTTTTTAAAAGTTTTCATTTTACTGTAGGTGTATAGATTTATCTATCGCCCGGTTCACACTCCACCCACGTCTATTGAAAAGGTTAAGAGGCTCATCCCTTGTTTCCTGTTTAGGATGTGGTTTCTGGCTTTCTCTTTTCAAATCTTCTCACGTTGTTTTTTTTTTTCAATTGGAGTAGATAGATCTATCTATCGCCCGGTTCACACCGCACCCACGTCTATTGAACAGGTTAAGAGGCTCATCCCTTGTTCTCTGGTTAGGATGTGGTTTCCGGCTTTCTCTTTTCCAATCTTCTCACTTTGTTTTTTTTCAATTGGAGTAGATAGATCTATCTATCGCCCGGTTCACACCCCACCCACGTCTATTGAACAGGTTAAGAGGCTCATCCCTTGTTCCCTGGTTAGGATGTGGTTTCCGGCTTTCTCTTTTCCAATCTTTTCACGATTACGTAGCCCCCTGCACATCAGTGGCGGTACCGCCTTGCTCGGGGTGATACGATTAAAAAAAGGTGTTTTATTTGTTTCCTTTAGATACCAATTTATATTTCGATAGGGATGATCTATTTCCTGTCCTTATTATTATTAAATGAAGACGTATCTTGTTAAAATCGTTTTTTAAAGAGGGTTCTTAATAATACCCACAAAAATCTTCACATTACAAATACAGTAGAAATAGTACATTGACAGACAATAGCTTCTGTAAGGCATCGGTTTTTGAAAGGGTTTCTACAATTACGTTTATTATTGTTCAAATATTTAAATCTCAGTCATTAGATTATTTTTCTCATTTGCAATTAGATTTAAATTTTTTTAAAAATATTAGTATTTTAATTTTTTACAATTCTTTTCCAGATTATTCATACAACAATAACTTAATTGAAGAGCATTTTTATTGAAAATCTTACTTAATATATTATTATTCGGAAAGTGCGTCTTTCCAAATTGCTGCTAATCATTTGGTTTTAAAGCAGTGTATCCCAAATAAGATTTCTATTTGTATTTTTTCTTCAGAAGTCTATCTTCTCTTTTACACATCTAATATTTGGGCTTTTATATCCGCTATTTGTTAAGGCAGTATTTTTAAAATGCTATGCTTATTGTACACTTTTTCATATGCTGAATTTCTTCTAATTCTATATTCTATGGCTGAGGATACATGTTTAATAATGGTGATTTTTGGTAGATATATAAAGGATTTGTATTTGTTTTTTATATGATTAGTATATAGAGTTTTTTAAATACAAATTCACATTGAGGAAATCTACTTTTTTATTTTTGTGTTAATAGTCAGTTTTAATTTTCGGCTTTAGAATTCTCTATATATTATCTTACTTTAAATTTAAAATTTGTAGCGTTCCTAACTCTCATATGGTAATCATCCCCCTATAATGAAATATCTCCAGTATTTAGATCCTTACAGGTTGTAAGATTGTATAGTAAAAATAAGCCAGCCAGAAATGAATATTCGGGAGAATCTAAAGATCCCATTGTTATATCAAAGTTATTTTTCTTGCAATTAATCATTCTCCACTGTTCTTTTTTTATGAATGAGAACAGGTTTTTAGGATTTATTATTATGTTTCTCTCCTCCTCCGATAAATGCGAATAAACATCCGAATAATTGTAATGCTGCAACAAATAATTTTTTGATATCGATGGATAGTACTCCTCAATATCGAATTGGATAAAAGAAAAGTTGTCTTTTTTTCTTTTATATTACATAACCAATTTGCTGCATTGGTGGTATCCTTCCATAATTTTAATCCAAGGTATCCCATAAATTGCTTATTTAGTCTTTTGAGTATATTTTTACTAATTTTGTTCTATCTCAGGTCTTGTGTGATTTATCATCCAAGTAGGAGAATTTGTACTAAAATTTTGCTTGTGATCTTTTACGGTGATATAACATTCCTTTGTGCTAATTTTTGTAACTCTGTCGCTTATTTTCAGTTTATCACTGATGATTACTAGAAGTATTTATATTATCATCTAAATTATTCATGGCATTATCAACGTTTTTATAGTTCATTGTTAACTTTTTCATAATTAGAGTATTGTATTCCTTTAGTGTTAGTTGATAGAAACTACATGCTTTATCTGATTTCATGAATATCTTATCAGATGTTTTAATTTTTTTCACCACTTTTACAATGAGCTGTTGGAAATAACTTTTTCTTTTGTGAAAAGTGATATTGTGTACTAAATCAAGCAAAGTGTTTTCAAATCCGCACAACCTTTCAATATATGGAGAGTTTTTTTTTTTGCTTTTAAAACGATATACTTCTTTTCCTTTACGTACATTTTACTTGTGCAAAGCAAAATGAGCTTTCCATCTCATTCGTCGAATCAAATCCTCTGTTTTATATAATAATCTTATGAAATATTCCCTTTTGTTTGTATTAGGTATATTTTCTGAGAGATTCCAAAATTTATCTTGTACCTATTATTTTGCTAAAAAATAAATGTATACAATGCTCTCCCCCCACGGGAAATATGGGCATACGTAAGAAAAGGAGGTCAATGCCATATGTAAATATATATTAATGAGATGATTCCATATAAGTTTAATATTTTCATATATATACATGACTACTTACACATTTCTAAATGAGCACATACCCGCATACAAATGCACAAACAAATACACATATAACATTCTCTAAATGCACATGTTTAATAATTATTTCTGGTGATTTATAAATACATGTAACCCTCTTAGCGGTCTTAATAACAAAAGTATGTTTTGTACTTAGCATATGAGTGACTCGATAAATTAATGTATTTATAAATTTTAATATTTTTATCTTTATCGTTTCAGCTGTTACCGAATGTGTTTGAGTGACCATCAATTGATCAGAATATCTCATGAGTGTGTTATTCGGATAGTAATTGATTGCTTTTGTCTATATTTCGAATATAAGATTGAACGGCACGAGAAGAAAGAGGGTCCGCAGAAGTTTTGAAGCTTTCAATTATGAGTCTATAAGTACAACCTGACGTAGCCAGATGATACCGTAACTATGTTTGGCTCAATCGTATAATAAAACGAATAATAATAAAAAGCCATCTATCGTTGTTAACAACTATGATCCTATGGGTTCTGAAGCTAATGATGACACGGAACGCAACACGCTTTAATAAAATTCGTTAAGGTCACATAACGCTGAAAACGACTATTTATCAGCATCTTTAGCGATGAATGGCATGTAGAAATTTAACTTGAGTTTAGGGTTGAGTTTAATTCTCATCAGGAGTCAAATGCACGGAGCCCCGCGTGGCGATGATCTATTCATTGCCATCGTTGAATGTTCTGAGTCTTGCGAGGTCAGCGTCTTTCACATCAGGATCTGATCCGATATTTTGAGCTGATGCTCTAAATAAGGATTAGAACTGATTGGAAATATTTGACTTCGACAGACCTCAGCCAATGTTGGTTAAATATGGTGAGCCTGGTTTGCGTGAACGGGGCTAGCCTTGATTTTCTCTTTTAGATCTGCTGGTTACATCGGAGTGGATTCCTTTGGAACCCTCCCCTAGTTAAGTTAGCTCTCTTTTGTGTACCTAGTTAATGTGAATAAATGTGTTCCTAGCCTGTACCCGGCTTTCTCTTTTGTTATGATCCAAGTCGAAATTCCCAACCTCCCCAGTTTGTTTTGCCCTCTTTTTATCTCGGCTGGTTCAGCCTTTGATTGTCCCATTCCATTAATTATTTTACCTCCCACCCACCCACTGCCTCAGCGAGTGTGCTTCTTGATTTCGCCGTTTGGCGGAATACAGCGGCCACTCTTTTTCTGGGATGGACGGGTCTTTATTATTTTTAGTTAAAAAATTTGTTGTATTTTTAGTTTGTTTTTGGGTTCATCCCCCTCCCGTCATTTTCTCTTTCATTAAATGTTTTAAATTATATGTTATATTGTAGATAAATGTATATTTGTTGTCATTGGTTATTGCCCCACTTTTTAAGTGACTCTTGTAAATTTGGGGTATTGTGGTGTATGAAGGATTGGAAGGTGATGGATGTGTTCTTTTGGTGATTGTGCAAATTGTAATAAGTGAGTGGGTCATGATAGTACTTAGCTAGGTATAGGATAGTCAAGTGAGTAACAGCTTCTGCCCCTACCCTTTTCGGCCGTGGGCCATAATTTTGGATTTTAATGCAAAATAAATATTGTTCCTTTAGACTTCTATTGGAGTTCAGTAGAACTACTATGCAGTTGATATTAATCGTCAGTTAGCTGAATATTAAAGAGCCAGCTTTCAGTGGAAGATTACCAAGTTCCTAACATTTTGGGTTACGTTAAGTCGGTTAGCAACCGACATAGCACGATTATAACCTTCAGTGCGAAAACTACTCCACAACAGCCTCACAAGCAACAAAAAAAGAAATGAACTGTGTACTGTGAAGGAACTTTAGCTGACATATCTGTACGAAAGTGGTTAGCTAAGTTTAGAGAGGGTGATTCTTGTGATAAAAAACGCCAAGGTAGACTAAATTCAACAGCATTACAAGAAAAACAACAATTCGACAGCATTTCAAGAAAAACGAATTGGATCATAAAAATTCTTAGTTCACACCATGATAATACCAGACGTTACAATTTTATGGGTTTCAGAAGGGCGACCTAGTATAAGTTGTTTCCGATTGGCTAGGTTGTGTTAGCACACCCATCATATTCAACAGACATTGATCTTTCTGATTTGCATTTATTTCGGTCTATGAAAAATATTTTCAAGAGTAAAATTTTAATTTTTTGGATGAATTAAAAAGAAAAAAAAACTTTCATGAGAAGCCACCTAAAGTTCTTGGAAGATTTAATAATTAAGTTGAAGGAAAAATGGAAAAATGTTGCGTAACAAAATGGTTCATATTTCGTTGAATAAATATTTAATTGCATAATTTTGTTTTCTGTTTTAATTTCCATTAAAATTTTGCATGAAATTTACGGAGAATCCATAGATGTGCAACTGTCATATAGCTGTCGTCATTTCAATCGCTGCATCAGATTGTTACGCACCGATTTTGTAGGAATAAACAAAATATAGTAATCGTTAAGATATAACGCATGAGTCAATCAATATAACCCAGATGATGACCGTAGGATACTTGGTCGAATCTTTGTAGCTGTAATAATATTCATATAAAGATAAAATCTTAAATCCTATCATACGGATCAAGGGGAATTACGGTGGTTTCCATGAAGAATTTGAATATTGGATGAATTATTATATTAGTATTTCTTATATAAGTCCAAAACAATGCGCAAAATTTTGCAAACGGTTGTGGTAGACGTGATATTCTGAGCAAAGTTGTTTTCCAATCACAGATTGCTTTTGAAAACTTGTCTTCAGCAAATAGAGAAAAGAATAAATTCGGAGTCTGTCTAACCTGTTGACATACTTTTCTTCTGTATCACGCACTCTCTCGCAACTATGTCCCGAGATGAAATATTGTGTTGAAAATAATCAGGTCGATAGTTATCTATCATTGATGCAAGGTTCGGATAAGTATTGAAGTATTGCTGATAGATCAATAGAATTTAGAGATGAATAAGCAAAATGCTTCAAATTTTATTTAAAAAAACTCTAAAGAACGACGAATGTTAAATACACCCAAGTAAAATGCAAAAATATATAGGAGAAAGATATGGGTTAAAAACAAGAAATTTAACTTCAAAGTTGTGCAAAATATTTTATTCATTTTAAGTAGACTTTTGTAACGTTCCTACTAATCTACACTTATTTATAATTTGTGTGTGTGTGTGTGTGTCTGTGTGTGTGTGTGTGTGTGTGTGTGTCCGTTACCTATACACTCCGAAATGGCTGTACCGATTTTCTTGAAAATTTACACAGTTGTACTATAAGCGTCTGCGAGTGTTCTTGTGTCGAAGTACCCCCGTTAAATATCGAAAATCGATAATCGAAAAAATCGGGTTATAGAAGGAGTGGTCCGATTTTAATCAAATTTGTTACACTTATAGACAAAGGCATAAGAAACGATATTCAGAAGTTTCAAAGTTACAGTTCTTACAATAGTGCAGAAAATCGATGATATATATATATATATATATATATATATATATATATATATATACATAAAAGGCAAGATGTTTGTGTGTGTGTATGTTTATCTGCCTGTATGTCTGTTATTTTTTCCAGCTCTTTTTATTTTAATTTTTGCTTCGGGTTTGACTCTAAGTAGGTTTAAATGTAGTTCTTAGTCTCACCCATGATACCATTTACTCAGAGGACTTATTTAGCCTTCAAAATTCAGTTTACGACGAAAAACATTTATTTGATATCGATACCAGGAAATCAATTTTAAAGCTTTCATTACACCCGAGCAACGCCGGGCTATACTGCTAGTAATTTAATAATTGGTTACACATAATAGTAACTATTAATTACGCCCATGACGTGCAGTTGACTATCATTAGCTGGTGGCTTACACCGTTTCTCGCTCGATCACCGAAGTTAAGGAACGTTGAGCCTGGTCAGTACTTAGATGGGTGACCGCTTGTGAAGTACAGATGCAGTAAGCGTTTAGTGGTGCATTGGATTTCGGCTCGGAAAGAGAAATTGGTGAGCTGAGTTCGAATTCCACTTGAATAACCTGCATTCACTTAAGCACTGGTACCATTGGTAAAGCTATTAGTCCGTTCCTTCCCTCCGGTTATGGGTTAAATGATAAGGGTAGGACTGGGAACCCTGCCCTTAAAAACAAATCCCAATGGATCTTGACACTCGAAAAGAAAAAGTATTACTAGAGAGAAAACTTATATAAAAACAACAATAAATTGTTGAAAGGAAAAGTATTACAAACAACAAACAAATAAAATTTAGTTGGCAATAAATGACTCGCCAAGGTGTTGATATGCCATAAAACAAAAACAACCAACCCACCAACCATTAGCAGGCAAAGATTGTCGAGTATAACTTGAGAGTTTTGTTGATATATATATATATATATATATATATATATATATGTGTGTGTGTGTGTGTGTGTGTGTGTGTGTGTGTGTGTGTGTGTGTGTGTGTGTCCATTTATCATTATACTACCAGTATAGCCCGGCGTTTCTCGGTTGTAATGAAAGCTTTAAAACTAATCCGTGGTCCTGGAACCCAGAATATTTGGACGTTGACACGAAAAATGTAGCTTGTTCAGACTAAGAACTTCAATTATACCTACTAGAGCAAAACCCGAAGCAAAAACCAAAATAAAAGGGCTGAAATCCTGATCTTGATCAGACCTGATCGTATATAGTTGTATCGATTTCCGATATCGGGGAAAAATTTTTTAAATAAGTAGCTTATGATCTGACCGGAAGCCTAAAAATATTTGTGTGAAGTTTGGTGAAAATCGGATAAAAATTGTGGATTTGTAATAAGGACATACAGACAGACAGACCGACAAACACAAACAACTTGCCATTTATATATATAGATATAGCTAATTCAAAAACTACACTATTTCAATGATAATCTAGCTTTGTGACGTGGTAAGTGTCTTACGGCTTATTTAAAATTCACGAATAGCTTAGGGCTGTTCGGAAAATATTTTTACATGAGTTATCAGGATGACTTGGATACTAGCTGCGTAGCGTAACATGTAGGCGTTGGTATCTTTAATAGGTTCAGTAATTTTAATATATGAACGACGGGTTGACTAATCTTCCTTTCTCTGTCTCTGTCACTGTCTCTCTCTCTTTATATATATATATATATATATATATATATATATATATATACACACACACACACATATGTGTACTTTATCAAATGTCTCATAGGAAAGTAGGGGTAGAATCGCTGACTGACGCCAGTTCGGTCGGGTTTCAATCCTGGGTTAGGAAGCGACCGGAGTCTAATCCGTACTGATGAGCTGGAATACAGCGAAACAGATCTGTATGAGGATGACTATAGTATTTACGCTCTCACACCCTGATTGAGCACTCTGGAAGAATGGTAGGCTTTGTAAAAGTAGCTACTCCAGCATTTACGCCCCGCTTAATTGGAGCATACTAGCTATTGGGCGTGTTTATACGCTCTAAAAAGCCTGCCTTCTTCTACTGGACGCTCGTGGCCTAGGGGTATAATCACCGACTGGAACGAGGGTTGCATTGTGTAATAGGAGAAAGCGTGCTAAGAGCCACCAGGAATAGGGAGACATGGAAAACAATGACTGCGTACGTCCTTAAAGGACAGAGCACATAGAAGAAAATTCTTGACAAAATCCAAAGAAATATTCGGCTACGTTATAAGACATTATTCATCAAGCCTTCTTCTGAATTCAATTTCCCAACGGAGTAACATAATTTCCCTTTGCATATTATGTAAATATTTTTTAGAGTACTTGTCCTGATGTACATTCTTCATTCATACTTCCACTTCATGATTTTAACAACAGTACTAAACAGTGCGTTGTGGTACAGTGGATATCGGCTCGGAATGAGAAACCGGGGAGCCGAGTTCGAGTTCAAGTTGAATCCATTGTATTCACTTACGCGCAAATACTCTTGGGATAGGTATTAATCCCTCTCTTCCTTCCAGTTATGTGTAAAATAGCAGGACAGATTGGGTTCTATAGGTTTGCCTTGGACGGCAACCAGTCTACCGCAGAAAGCAATGGCAACCTACTGCGGGTATAATCTTCTGCCCAGTCAGTTATGTCTCTTTCGAGACATGATCGCCCAAGTGTGTATCACGTATGGCACTTAACTGACTAAATGTGCGTTGCGGTGCAGTGGATATCCACTCAGAACGAGAAATCGCAGAACCGAGTTCAAATTCCAATTGAATTCTTCGCATTCATTAACGCGATACTGTTGGTAAATGTATTAATCTAATCTTCACTCTCCATCCATGGACTAAATAACAGGCCACATTTGGTTCAATAGCCTCGGTTGGCAAACAGTTCGCTGCAGAAAGTAATTGCAATCGACTGCGGGAATATCTTTTGCGCAGTGACTCATTTCTCTTTCGAGACATGATCGCCCAATCGTGTAACACGTATGGCACATAACTGACTGACAGATTAGATTTGGTGTAAGATCTCATAATTTCCCTGTTGAAAGTGCTCATTGTAACCATAGGTTCTATGTCAGTTGTTTTCTTTTATTATCGTACGTCTTGATCGTGAAATTCTTATCCGGCTTCCTGTTATCCTGAAAAAAAAAACGATCTTCAAATATTTAAATCTTGTGTCAATCATATTCTGTCTCTTTAATCCCTGATTCCTTTTCTCCTATTTTCCGATCTGTCTTTTTCACTCCCAGTTAACCCTTGCTGACTAGGGTGAAATGAATAAAAAAAGAAGAATTTCCTATCAGCCTATTTTAGTCGATTGGGGATACATAATAATTACGCCACCGAAAATGGAATCTGATGGTCACACTCAAATTATGCTTAATATTGAGTTTACTTATTTAACTCTCTTAAGAAAAACATAAAACAATTTCTTCTTCTCCACCTCGTATGGCTATAGGCAAAGTAGTAGAGGAAACTGAGATTTCTACTATTGGTTGGAACTAATAATCTATGAAAATGTCAGCTTTGCATTAAAAAAAGAAGTGGATACTATCATGATAACTGTCTTTAAATATATCAGTCGCGATTATATATATATATATATATATATATACTTATGAGATGTGGTGTTGTATTTATCTATTTTTCTATTTATAAACATTTCACCCCACGCAAGGCAATTTTACTGCCGCTGCTGTGCAGAGGTTACATAAGAGGAGAGTGATGAGAGAGGAACAAGTTATAGGTGTCAGAGAATGGGTAAGTGTAGGATGAAAACACTGATGTGAAGAGAGCTGATGAGAGTAGAGTGGACGCAGAAAATGAAGGAAAGGCTTCGAGTGAAAAACATAGCTGACCTTACCTTTAAATTCTTGAAGATTATAGGTGTCAGAGAAACAAGTATACCGAAGTGAATTCCACAGGAGGGAAATGCAAGAAAAGAAGCTGATAGACTAAAAGTTGCGGTTTCGTTTTATTGATTTCACAGTAAAAGGGTAGGACCTTGTTGCTAATCTAGTAGCTCGAGTAAATTTATGCAAACGTGGAACCAGGGAGCTAAGCTCGTCGAAGCAGAAGCAGTGAAATTATTTGTAGAAAAGACAGAGGGAAGCCACATTACGACGGTGAGAAAGTTACTGCAGCTGAGCTACCGGGTCGGAATCGATCACGTTGGAGATTTTCCATTGGATTTTGTCAAGAAAACCGAAATGAATAGCAAGGGCACCTGACCAGCGGTGACAGTAGATGGTAGATTTATATATAGAGAGGATGAATTCAGACCAGAAAAACTTCCTCGCCAGACACAGTGAACCGACCATCCAATAACAGATTTAGCTATAGATTTTATGTCGTCATTCAACTAGAGGTCGGCTGAGAAAGTTAAGCGGAGGAGGTGCAGTGTTTTGATTTCAGGGAGACTAGCCTGATCCATGCTAATGGGTGGGTAGGAGCGATTGTCTATGTTAGTTAACAGATAGCAGCTTCGTTTTGTAAGCAGTAAAATTCAGGAGCAATTACTTACTCAGCCCACCTCAGATTGGAAGTCATTTTCAAGCTCAGCAGCGAAGTTCGCTTTGTCAGCCTCAGCGGATTTCTTATCGAGGCGGAAGTAAATGGTGTTGTCTTCAACACAGAAGCCTACTTGAGATCTGATTACATTGGGGACATCGTTAATGAAGATCAGAAAACGCGTAGCACCTAGAATAGAGCATTGAGAGACACCTGCGTTCGTATGATAGTATCTGGATGCATGTCCGTTCAATACTACCTTCATTACGCGAATTGAAAGAAATGACTGGATACGATCAAACAATTGCCCAGTAGCTTACGTAGAAGGTCAGCATGCCAGACTGTCAAACGCTTTGGAGATATCTAGGGCAACAGCTCGACCTTTGCCGTTCTTATCAAGAGCCGTGTGTTCTCCAGAATTTTTAAATACCAGAACCACAGAAGAAGACTTCCAGCATGTAGGAAAGCAAGAAGCAGAGCGGCAGTAGTTGTAGTGTTTAGATAGGCTAGAGGAGAGTTCAGGGACACATTTTGTCAGGACAATGATTGGGATTCTGTCGCCTCTGCTTGCTTTATGGGGGTCAAGTGGGAAATATGGATGTCACTCAATTGAGCCTCAGTTCTAGGTTAAAAGTCGAGTACGGATACCCCAGACGAATGCAGTGTCGAGTAGAGACTCTGCGAAAAAAGCACTCAACCTTGTCCATTGAAGATATGAAGAACTTAAATTCATTAATTAGAGTGGGGATTGAGGGCCTGCTGTTATTTAGTACACTTTTACAGAGCTGCCAGTAGACTTTGAAGCCGAACTTACAGCTATATGCTACTTCAGTCTGTCAGCAAACAGCAGCTTAGCATCATTAAAAATTGTCTCGCACTTATTAAAAGCTGAGGTAGAAAGACACCTATTATGGTCAGATGCGTGGTTCCGATAAAGCCGGAAAAAGTGATTCCTGTGCGCGACAGCGGCCAAGCAAACAGGGCAGAATCAAGGGTAAGAATGGGGTTTAAGTCGCACTTTCCTGGTTGAGATGAAAGCATCGATGTCAGCCTTAATCCTTGATGAGACCTGGTACACAGAGTCTTTAACGGGAAGACAAAACACTTTGTTCCAAGAGACGTCATACAGGATATCGTGGAACAGGTCCCAGTCTGCCTTTCATTAGCAGTAAGATATTCTGCTCGGCTGCGGTTCCTAATGGGTTAAGCCAAGTGGAAAAGGATATTAACGGAACCACCGCAAGAGGACAAAGCTGCTTCACATTGCAAGATTTAGGGATGGAAATAGCAGTGAGTCAGGTCCATCAGGGTTATTTAAAAAAAAACGCTTATGGAAATCCACTACTTGCGTAATGGACTGAGTGGTTGAAAAGGGCATGATATTGTGACCAGCAAGGTGTGTGATTAAAACTTTCAGACATTTGGTGTAGTGGGCATTAATGTCTCCAAACACAAATATGGGATCGAACAGATGAGAGGAAATGACCTTATCTATATTGCTCGAGAGTCTGTCAAGTATGGAACAGTCATGAGATGAAGGGCGGCGGTAGAGAAAGAAACAATAGCTAACCGAGCTTAGTAGAGAGAGAGACGGAGACACATGTAAAAATGATCTGGAGATTCAAGTGTAATCACCCTAGCATAAACACCATGTATGTGGACAGAGGATTCCTTCCTAAAGAGGGGAAGGTAAGCAGGGATGTAGAACTCAGTGGAGAGCATAGAATTGTTAGAGTTAGTTTTATAGAGAGCGAAGATGTCAGGTGAGTTTACTTGAAGGATAGATTCAACGCTGCAAAAGTTTGTACGGTACCTAGTGTGTTCTAGAAATGTTCATAGTTTAGTTAGATGTTTTTGTTTAGTTGGTTTTGTTTTGTTTATTTTTATTGTATTTCGTCATGGTTTGATATTTTTATTAAATAAGGGGCCTAGAGTAGTAGTATCAGTTGGTCGCCATTTGCAACATGTGTAGGAAGGAAATGTGACCCAGGCCTTGCACCCCGACATGTCACTACAAGAAAACTCGATATTATTCAACTGTTGATCAGAGCAGCCTCTCAAGAGGCTACGAAAGTTTTCGGGCTCCTAATTACCAGTCGGAATCAGCAACGAAGAAAGTACCAACCCGGTATTCTCAGAATTAAGAGACGTTGCCACCATCCACAAACATTGCAAAATGTTTGCGACAGCACTGCTACTAATACCAAAGGAGAGGAAATGAACTGGTAACCACTCCCTAAACAAGAAACAAGGCATGCGTCTCTACACCTTTTCAAAGAAAAGAGAGGCGAATAGACCGGGCGATAGTAAGTTCTATCAACTCCAGTTAAAGCAAATATTGTTTTAACTAACTTAAAGTCAGAAGGTGCCTTCATAGTCAGTAAAAGGGTTTTCAGATGCCTTCCCTTAGAAATCCAAGAGAAAAAGAAAATAAATAAAATTAGTCCGCAATATAAGTAAGAATAAATGTAAAATTAATATTTCCCGAAAAGGAATGCAGTATAAAATGATCAGTTGAAGAATGGAACTCCACAACAGGAATAAGAAATACAGATTTATTGTTCTAAGGTACAATTAACAATAATACATATATAGACGAGCCACGGGTTGGAGCGGAATGGTTTATCGAATAGTAAATGCCTTCGCCTAAGACATTTCCTGTATTTACTAGCCTTCCCACGCAAGGCCAGATGTGACAAAAGTTCATTTTATAGTGGGTATTCTAGGCCATATAGCCGGGCCAAAAAATGTCTGTCTATTTTCCCGCAGTCGTGATTCTACCCTTCGGCGGAAGCACGACTGGGTTTGTGCTCTCTGCTCGGAAGCAGAAAGCGCCCTCTACCCGAAGGCAGAGAGCGGACAGTGTTATAGAGCAGTCAGGCGAATGCCTAAGACTTCCCGTATTTACTAGCCTTCCCACGCAAGGCCAGATGTGACATATGTTCATTTTATAGTGGGTATTCCCGGCCATATAGCCGGGCCAAAAAATGTCTGTCTATTTTTCCCCAGTCGTGGTTCTACCCTTCGGCGGAACCACGACTGGGTTTGTGCTCTCTGCTCGGAAGCAGAGAGCTGACAGTGTCATAGAGCAGTCAGGCGAAAGCCTAAGACTTTTCCCATCTTCGTACCGCTCGTTACCGTCTTTTATAAAGTAAGGCATTCTATTCTCGGGGATGACAGGATGTTCCACTATAACAAAAATAAAAATAAAAATACATTTTGAAAATTAAACTATCAGAAAATGAATCGAACAAGCTTACCTGCGATCCACAATATGCTGCCGTCAGAATTTAAAACCGAGTTGAGTGAAACTTTAAATTCATCATGGTGAATTCCATTTCTCTTTTATTCAGTTTCTTATTCAGTTTGAGACTGACAAGTGGCCGTAGCGCATGTCCGAAAGAGGAGGAAGGAGAGAAAGAGAGAGAAAGAGAGAGAGAGATAGTCAGAGAAAATTCAGAAAGTCGAAAACTACACATAATCAAGAATTCATGTTCCTACAACTTCAAAAGAAAGAAGAAAGAAATAAGCCTTTAAATCAAGAGATTCCTTCAAAGTCAATAGAAGGTTTTTCAGATACCTTCCCTTAGAAATCCAAGGGAAAGAGAAAAGAAATAAAATTAGTCTAAAAAGTGCTAAATGAAATCATAACTGACAAGAAACAAATAATTTTGCAAAATTTATCCAGCGCTATATGCAAGAAAAAAGGTAAACTAAAATAAAAAAATTACATTTCCCAAATTAAACTATCAGAAAAAGAATCGAAAAAGATTACCAGCGTCACTGCTACGCGTATAATACCATTAGGCCTGACTAAACATAGTCATCGAGACGAATGGCTTAACTTCCGCTTCCTTTTCTCTTTGTCTGATAATATAACGAATAGTCTTTATGTGACATTGTCGCGATACCATCTATTATTATGGATGTATATAGAAATGGTTGAGATTTGAAAGTCATTTTTCGAGATTCCAATGTACCTTCGTACTTCGGTTTCCTGTTTTTCATTATCTCTTATTAGACGTCCCAGAAAGTTAAATGTTTTTATTTGCTTGGTTTTTATGTCTTCAATTTGTACTACGCGTTCTAGACTCTTATCAAGAGAGGATCTTGCTAACGACTATACATTCATTTTTTTTTTCTTTATTATTGTTGGTTTCTCTTATCTCTCTGACTGCGTTGTCTACGTTTTTCTTCCTGCCATCATTTGCAAACTGAGATATTATGACATGCTAGGCTTTGGCGAATCATTCGTTATTAACCCAATACATTCTAATTATTATTCATTGTTGATAAAGTTGGCAGGGATTAAGTCATTAATGCATAATGAGCTGCCTTGATCTGGCTTTCGGTCTAACTTAAAATTACGAGAGAGTGTACGCATTTAATTTATTGCTAATCGGTTCTTGAGTATGGTGCAGGGGTACAGCGGTAACTTTCTGCAGATGCTTCAAAGAAAAAACAAAATAACACCTATTAAAAAATATTTTACAAATTTAACGCCGTTTTATGTAAAAGGATCTTTTTTTACTTGACACTTTATAAATAACATTGAAATAAAACGTTTTGCACTTTTTATGCTATTCTGAAGAAGGCCAATCCGTAAAAATAAAAAAAAAACGACATTTCGATAATAACAAAGCGATTTATATGCTCTTCCGATTTCGGAGAATCGCAGTTCTATAGTCAGAATTTCATCGAAAACAATGTCTTCGTTTTTAACTCTTATAAATGCTGTGCAGCTGAAACATAAGCCCAATTTATAAAAGAAATATTTTACTATACTATTATAGTTGTACTTTTTCCACTCGTCGTTAGTTTGCACGACCGTTACTCCCTGCCAATACATAATAAATAATGGACTATTCCTTTTTAATCAGGTAGAAAGAAGGAAAAGGCATTATTTTGTTTCAGTAAGAAAATGAAAGAAAGAAAGAAATATGGAAATGATTAACAACTCCCCAGTACCTAATAATTAATGAACTATTCCGTTTTGACTGAATGGAAAGAAAAAAAAAGACACTATGTGGTTTAAATCAGGAATAAAAACAAGAAAGAAAGAAAGTAGGAAGTTTTAACGGTTGATTCGTTGAAATGAGAAAGGTTGCCAATTTCAAATCTTTTCATCACTTTACATTTGAAAATAACGACACCATAGATCATTATGATCGTTATTGCAATATTTTGTTAAAAATTATAAGCTCAAATATTTAACAATCCTAAAGAAAAGAATTTCAATGAATTTTTTATTGCTGCAAAACTCACCATGAGCTTCGCTCAATCATTAAAAGAAGAATCAAGATTTATCTAAATATTAAAATAGAAAAACAGCAAAATTTCACGATTCTTTCTAATAATAAATATCATATTAAACAATAGGTTCATGTCGTCAAAATGGGCTGCAAGATATGTTTATCACACACACACACACACAAACATACATCTATATATATATATATATTGATGCAAAAGCTATTGTGTATCTTATATTATGGCATAAGAAGAAAATCAAAATCCTTAAGCGCGCGCGACAGGTGGGAAATATATATATGTATATATATATATATATATATATATATATATATATATATATATATATATATAAATTATCCGCATTTCGCTGTATCACAGATTAACAGTGTAGCTAAATTAAACCCCCACGTCGAGACAGGAGCGAAACCCAATTAATTCATCAGCAGTTTTACCCAACAAGTCCTCGTCGGACGATTGATAAAAGAAGATTCCAAAGAATGTAATATATTTCCACCAATGCAACGATCTTTATTATTATAGAGAAGATATTCTTCATTACTCGACGACATAATTATTCAGTCAGTCAGTCAGTTAAGTGCAATACATGAAACACACTTGGGTGATCATGTCTCGAAAAAGAGATGACTGACTGAGCAGTAGAATATCCCGCGGTAGGTTGCCTTGGCTGGCAACTAATCTAATACTGTAGACTGGTTGCCAGCCAAGGCTATAGAACCCAACCTATCCTAATATTTAACTAGAGGGAAGACACGAATTAATACCTTTCTCAAAGGTACTGGCGCGGAAGTGAATAAAATGAATTCTACTGGAATTCGGCTAACCGATATCTCTTTCTGAGCCGATATTCCCTGCAACACAACGCACATAGAAAACATTAAAATAATGTGGCAAGGCTAAAGATTAAATACACAGCAAGATCTTTGATAACTGGTAATAAACAGAATGAACTGAGCCAACGCTGTAGTCTCCCTAATGAACTGAGCCGGCGCTGATTCGCTATTGCTGTTATATACCCTTCATAGAAAGTGTAAACCAAAACGGCTATCCTCTTTACTAATAAACGAGAGACATGGATAGATAAAAATATTACTTATTTTTTACAGTATTTACATTATTCGGACTATTGTCCTCATCTTTGTTGAGACATGTACGACGCTTCGACCGTTGTACGCTCCGGCCTTTATCATGTGGAGGCACTATCGATAATCAGCGACATATTGACCCCGGACTCATCTTTACGAGAACGTACCAGTGTTCCACTAGATATCCTGATAGAGATACTGACTTTCTGAACACAAACAACAAACTTCGAATTGGGATGAGATATATATCGGCAGGATGAATGGTTAGCAATGGACTCGCTTTTATCACCATCACTAGCTAACATATACATGGAATACTTTGAAGAGATAGCATTAGAATCACCAGTTCTAAAACCAACTTTCTGGCTGAGATACGTTGATGACATATTCATACTTTAACCACAACTGGAGGATGTCCAGACGCTACTGGACCAGGTGAACTCAATAAGACCATCCATATTTTTCACTATGGAAATAGAGAGTGGCAACAAACTAGCATTCCTGGATGTGCTAATAACTCGAACAGAAGTCGTGTTCAAGACATCCGTATACCGCAAGCTATTATCCACCGGATAATACCTCAACTTCAAACTCCTATCACTCATACAATGAAGAGAAAGGGATCATCTACTGCCTTCATCACCATAAGCCGCGACCCAGAGTCATACGAACAGGAAATGGTCAGTATAATCAGTACCCTACAACGAAACAATTATCCAGTATACATAAGAACAACTCTAACATATATGTAAGGGAGGGTGCATGAGGATAACAACTCTCAGAAACAGCCTCGATCGGTCTACACTATGGTGAAAATACAAAGAATCTGTGGTCCATCAGGACGATCTTCAGAAGTGGTTCTACATTTCGCAGGTACCACTCGCGTTTAAGACCCCAATCAAAGGAGGACATGAATAAGGACTGTGTGTACGATATTCCATGTAACTGTGGAAGGAAATATAAAGAAATAACAGGCCACCCCCTTAAGGTAAGACTACAAAAACATTGCAAAGCCATAACACTAGGAGAGATAGAAAATCAGGCTTAGCTGACCACATATGGAGGGGGAAAGGGGAACACCTCCTCCTGTGGGATGAAGTTGAAATAATAGGCAGCGAACGCCTCTAGAATCTACGTAAACTTAAGGAATCGGCGCATATGCTAAGCTACAAATATCTCCTAAGCCGACCAAGCATAGAGATGAATACAAGATGGGAACCAGTAATACGGAGTGCCAGAGAAAATCATTAGTGTCAAAACTACAACATGAGCTCTCGTAAAAAAATACTAGAGAAAAACATTAACATCGAAAAATACTAGAGAAAACCCATTAACATAAAAAAATTGCAATATGAACTCTGGTAAAAAAATGGTTAGTGGACATTAAGTTTATAAGCCCCCAAAATTCAGTTCTTATTGTCCTTAAGGACACATGACCCAGTTGATATATCTGGTTAGTTCCTGTGACAGGTCAGTACCAGACTACAGCAGGGGTGAAGAAGTAACTCACAGGCTTAGAGGGAGATAACTCATGACTACCAGAAGAGGCTGTAGGCAAGGAATAAGAATGATATACACCAGTCATTGTAATAAAGAAACTTAAGAAGGCTGGATCCTACAACGGCCGAACCATCGTACAAATAGCAACAATGATGAGGACAATAGTCCGATAATGTAAATACTGTAAATACTACAACATCTCAGAAATTGTTGTGGAGTAGTTTTTCGCACTGAAGGTTATAATCGTAATATGTCGGTTGCTAATCGACTTAACATACCCAGAATGTTAGGAATTTGGTAATCTTCCACTGAAAGATGACTTTTTAATATTCGGCTAACTGCCGACTAATATCAACTGCCTAGTAGTTCTATTGAACTCTAATAGAAGTTTAAAGAACTCCAAAGAACTTCCCATGTACTTCCTGTTAACTCTTATTAATATAGGAGGGAGTGTCCATTATGTGAGGTAAAGGTGTGTTTCGCCATAACAGAAATATAGACAAATACTGTTTTTTTTTTTATAATTAATCTTTCTCGGTGAGAGTTGTTTATGGAAGAAGGTGATCGGAGAAATATCACAAACGCGGGCAGATGACTGGCTTGTGCTGTCATTCTTTTCTTGCGTTCATGCCGAATCATTGGCTGGTTCTCTCTCTCTTTCTCTCTCTCTCTTTCTCTCTCTCTCTCTCTCTCGCACTCTCTCTTTCCTCTCTTTGGGGCGCCGCTCTTATATAAGCAGAATAATTGCTCTATTACGTAATCTTACTTTCAGGTACTTTCTTTATCATTTTCGAATGATTTTTATTGCTTTTTCCTACAGCCATTCCATGTTTTATATTCCATGACCTTGAATACGGCTACTGACAAAAAAAAAAAAAAAAAAAAATACAAGCATATTCCTTCAATGTCAAAATGGTCTTGCATTCTCATTTTTTTTAAATAACTTTAATTTTAATGTAAACACAATTTTGTTTTTATATTTCCTGACTTAGGCGAAATTGTGTTTAGACAATTGTTCTCTATTAACCGGTGTCTGCATTCCTGATTTTTTAAAACAATATTAAGCCATTTATGGTCAGGTGCCCCTGCCGTTCTCCTCAGTGTTCTTGACAGGCTCCAAAGGAGAGTCTGTAATGTGATAGGTACTGATCTGGCGGCTCGACTGCAGCCACTTCCCCATCGTCGAAATGTGGCCTCCCTTTGTCTGTTCTTTAAATACATTCATGGCTTCTGCTCAGACGAACTTAAGTCACTGATGTTTACAGGTGCAACAGGTGTTTACTCGTGCAACCTGACTGGCAACTGGGTCCCACCCATTCACAGTCAGGTTAGCCAAATGCAGACGACAATTCTACTCCTGCAGCTTCTTCTCTCGCACTTCCCGCCTGTGGAACTCGCTCCCGTATTTTTGCTTTCCTGACGGCTACAACCTCCAGACATTTAAATGTAAAGTCAATACTCATCTACTAACCACTGGATTCTAGCTCTCTCCCCACCCCCGTATATCCTTCCCTTTCTCTCCACCTATGTATCTGTCATCGCACCTGCTTTCTCAGCTTTCTATTGTTCCTTTCTAACTAGTTTGTACTCCTCACTCTTTTCTAATTAATCTTTTTACATTTATGTAGCCTCCTGCAAATCAGTGGCGTTTCCGCCTTGCTCGGGATGAAATGATTAAAAAAAAAAATTCAGTGTTAAGAGACTTTATGTTTGTCATCCTACATTCCACTAAAAAATAATATTTGTTTAAAGTTGTTATATCCCGGGGGGTGGGGATAAACAAAGAAAGAATAACGCAAGAAATAATTCTCAATAGAGAGGATATAGGAATAGAGATTTATTATACCTCAGTACAATAAACCAAAGACACGTCCACCAACGAACAGTTAATAAGAATAACATTTAAAAAGGCAATGTCTCTGTATAGGACGTCTTGAGAAGGAAGGCTTCCGTCTCGTGACGTCTAACTCTCGTCTAAGGCTGATGGCTCTCGACTAACGTCGATGACTCTCGTATAATAACGAAGACTCTCGATCACTCCTGTGTAATGACGAAGAGTCTCGTATAGTCACAAACACTCTCGATGACTCTGTAGTTTGTTCAAATCCACGTTTTTTATAACCTGGGCCATACCCATGCCTGGGTAAGACAGGATATTCCTCCACAACAAAAGTAAATACACTTCTGAGCGAAATATGGTCACAGAATATATAACATTGTCTCACTAATGGATTGGGCAGACGTTGGTTCGCTATTCTCTTTCTCTCTGTGAGCGTGGGGCACCTCGACGTGATGTAATGGTTAGCAAGCTTGTTCCGCTGGTATGTATTTTTTAATTTTTTACCCCAAACAACGAAGTACTGACTGGTGCGTAGTTGAGGGATACGTATAAAGGAGAGCAAAGAGAAAAAAGAACCGAAGAGGAATCGGTTACAGGGGGTGTCAGAGAATGGGAAAGAGAAGGATTGGAATACTGGTGTGAAGGGTTGCGTAAGTGTAGAGTGAAAACGGAGAACAACAAGATACAGTGGGTGTTTTGGAAAGGATAAGAGAAAGATGAATGTCGAGGGAATAAGAGATAGCAATTGAGATTGCACTTAAACTCATAGAGATTGTAGCTATCAGGGAATCAATTTTATGGAAGAAAGTTCAACAGGCGGAAAGTACGAGAAAAGAAGCTGGCAGAGTAGAAGTTGTGGCTGCATTTGGTTGTTTTGATTGTAGAAGTATGGGACCTTGTTACTAGTCTGGTTTCCCGATTAAAGTCTTGTAGAAGGGACATCAGGGAACGAAGCTTGTCGGAGCAGATGCCATGAAAATGTTGTAGAATAGACAGTGGGAAGCCACAACACGTATATGAGAATGTGGCTGTAGTAGATCTGCCAGGTCAAGACCTATTACATTGCAGATTCTACACTGGATCTTATCGAGAACTCTGAGGTTAATAATAGCAGAGCTAAACAGTTAGTTCGATCCTCACTGGGTACTCTATACTCTCAGCTGTGTGTCACATCTAAGCCGCGCTGAGAACATCAATTCTCCGTAAGCGTGACAGGATATATATATATATATATATATATATATATACAAAACATCGATATTTAGACTTTGCCGAGTTTTCAAATCTGGTTGGCTTATTTGTGCTATACAATTTTAAAACCTACAAGAACATAAATACAAAAGATATTGGATTTTACAGGGATGATGAACTTATAGAAGTAGGAATTCCACAAAGTTTAAAATGCAAAAAAATAGAAAGTTTATATACAGAGAATTTAAAAGCTTAACCTCAAAGTAACTATTAATACAAATATAATAATATAGTTTTCCTCGATGTGACTTTCGATTTAGAAAAAAAATGAATCAACTATAAAAAATGCAAATACAAATCCTTTATACATTCTTCCACAATTTAACCATCCTCCATCCATTATTAAGCATGTAACCTCTTCCACAAAATATATAATTAGTAGAAATTCCGCAAATGAAGAAGTGTTCAATAAGTACGACAATTTCTATAATACTGCCTTAGAAAATAGTGAATTTAAAAGCCAAAATATTAAATATATAAACGAGGAGATATACCCTCGAAGAAAATAGGAGCAGAAACCTTATTTGGTGTACACCCTCTTTTAACCAATCGGTAAGCAGTAAATTAGGCAAAAAAATAAATCGGTTTGATTTAGAAACATTTTCCGAATAATAATCCGCTAAGCAAGATTTTCAATAAAAATCTCTAAAATTATGTTATGTACGACTAATCTGGAAAAAATATAAAAACATTATAATAACAGTAAAATTTAAACCCAAATGAAAATAAGAATCATCCAATAACTGAAATCAATATTTTATGCAGTAATAAATATAATTGTACAGACCCTATAGAGTGTCTTTTAGAAACAGGTGCCTAACAGAATCCATTGTTTATCAATGTACTATTTCTTCTAGAGAAAACCCTAGTATTATAACGATTTATAAGGGTAATACTAAGAATTCGCTGAACAAAAAGTTTCATTACCACACATCTTCATTTAAAAATAAAAAGTATAGAAATAGAAAAATCCTATCAAAATATTATTGAAATCTACGGACCAAATCGGTTGCGAGATTCGTGGGTGTGTGTTTAGCCAACAAATTTTAAATTTTCCGTCGGATGTAGTTATATTTAATTATGATTCAACGCAATATAGTGTAAATCTTAAGGATATCTCACACTTAATATGCGAATGTTAATTTGTTATGCTTTACACTAGATACCTCCACTGATTGGCAAAATATGTGCTTACTCTGAGGAAAAATACCCCTAAATTAAAAAAAACAAAGATTTATCATCACATTTTTGTTATTATTGGGAGAAAAGACTAAATTATTTTTTATTTTTAAATTTTATTTTTTTAAACTTTTTTAGAATGTTCGAAATTTTGGTTAAAATATTTTTCTTGCGTCAGCAGTGGTGGGGGTAAAATTAGTAAATGAAAATTAGAGATTTTTACAAAAATCAAATCATTGACGGATTGTAATGAAACGTTCAGGATTCATTCACAAATAAATTAAGTTATTTTAGAAATTACTTTTTTTTTTTTAAATCATGAAAAAGCATTTATTTTTGTTACAACAATTTCTTCTCCTTATCAAATTTTATGATATTTTATGAAATTGTATGACATTTCGTGAAGACGAAAAGTGCGTCACTGAAATCCGAAGGCGAATTGGAATGGCTAAGGATCCATTCAAGAAGCTGAGTGGAGTACTGAGATATAGGAAAAATTCGCTGGAAACAAAGAAGAGAATACTAGGTTGCTATGCGATGTCCGTTCCTTAATATGGCAGTGAATATTAGACAATTCATCAAAGATGAAGCAAAGACTTGAAGCAACCGAAATTTGGTTCTACAGAAGGATGCTGAGGATACCATGAACTGAAAGTAAGAACAACAATGAAGTTTTAGAGAGGGAAGAAACGTAAAGGAAACAAATACTTAACACTGGAAAAGACAGCTGAAGTTCTTGTGACACGTAATGAGGAAAGAGAGCTTAGAGAATCTGATGCTCACTGCTCAGAAAGAGGAAAAGGGACAGAGGACAACAACGCGTTACATACTTAACGAGCTTGAGGGGCATTTGAGTAGCCTAACAAGAGAAAGCGAGCTAAAAGCCACTAGGTATAGAGAGATGGCAAATCCTTTATTGCCTACATCTTGAAGAAACATGGCACACAGAAGAATAAGGGCTTAATCGTTATATTAGTTATAAGCATAAGACATTGGAGTATTTGAATAAAGATTTTTCTTTGTAAAAAGAAAACCGAGTTACCGAACATCTGTTCTGAATCGTAGAATAAAAATGCAATAAGAGAAGTTATTTGTTCACCACTACTTTATTGAACTTACAACTCTTTGGGTCAAGTCATTGGAATTAACCAATATTTACATTAATCGGGCTATGGGTCCTTAAGAATTATATACGCTAGTTACTGATACAAAGGGTTTGGTTAAAATTCCTAGCATCTAAAGAAGCCTGGAGCGTACAACGACGTAAACATAAGAATAAAGACGAGTACAAGAATCCAAACAATGTGGTAGTATTTAACCACATCTAAAAAAGAAGTGTAGACAAATAATTAAGAAATCAATAATCAATAATAAGTAAAATTTTAACTGCAATCATGTCCAAAATTGAATCATGTGAAATCATAACCGTTACCGTCCACCCAATAACCACCAGGATAACATAATATCCTTGCTACCAACAATACACCATTATCCCAGAATATATAAATTGCAACAATAACACGCAATAACATGAACATTGCTTTCAAGCATGAAATAGATTATCGCCGTTTATTGTCTACCTCAATGCACACACACACGAGCACATACACACACGTACACACACGCACACACACACACACATATATATATTACATTACATTGCATTTGAATACATGGTTCTGTTGTAATTTCGCGTTCTCACGCGGTGTGACGTCATAGAACCGCATTGCTAATTTGCAAACTGCGCTTGTTATTTATGGCAACTATTGCCGTTGCCTAGCTGAGTTGTATGTCAACACAAAATAAAATGGTCGGTGATGGTGGATGTCATTGTGTTACCGTCTTAATAACCTCTCTGAAGATGGCTCATGGGAGCCGAAAGCTTAGAACCAAATTAATAAAAAAATATCCAAATGTTGGAGAATTTTTCTCTTTATTTTCAACTGAAATTAAGGCCAAAATACGACGTTTAGAACGGTTCATGATTAAACATAATAGAAATTTATTGTCACTTATATTTAACAGTATATATTTAGAAAAGAAATATATATATAGAGAGAGACAGAGAGAGAGAGAGAGAGGAGTTTCTCAATTAACTGGACATTGTTAATTCAGTCATGTCGACTACGAAGGTTCTTGAAGGCCTATTTATGATGTCTTAACTCTTGAGGGATTCTGTGTTAGCAAAATGTTCGAGGACGGCATGACAGAAACAAAAATACTCATATAAGACAGATAAGAAATTAAGATCAATCATATATATATGTGTGTGTGTGTGTGTGCGTGTGTGTCTGTGCGTATGTGTGTGTGTGTGCGTATGTGTGTGTGTGTGCGTGTGTGTGCGTGTGTGCGTATGTGCGTATGTGTGTGTGCGTATGTGCGTGTGTGTGTGTGTGCGTATGTGTGCGTGCGTATGTGTGTGTGCGCGTATGTATGTATGTATGTGTGTGTGTGCGTATGTGTGTGTGTGTGTGTGTGTGTGTGTGTGTGTGTGTGTGCGTACATCAATTCTATTAAGGGTCTATATTTATAAAAAAACTTTATGACAAAAGGTCTGCAGGCCAAAAATGCCGCCGTATCAGCAAAATATTGAAAAAAGAAACAATTTTGGCACTAAGTATCATTATAATTAAATACTATATATAGTATATTGATATATATGCAGTTTAAACAAGCTAGTGTTTACAGAAATTGCAACAAACATTAAAACTTCAATAAAACATATTGGAGGATAACTCAACTTTGTAAACTGCGCTATGCTAACATGAATAAGAGCCGTCATTATCTTAGAAAAGTCAGGACATTCTAAGGTATTTCTAGTGATATCACCGAACGCGACCCATCGAAGAAAAGAGAAATTTAAAAAATATATATTAAATTCTCGAGACGAGGAAAAAGAGACAGAAAACAATGCGAGGAAAATATAGCCTATTAAATACAGGCAATAGATGCAAACAGAGATAAGATTAATGGCACAAGTAGTAGAAGTGTGCAGCGATAGGAAAATTGCAGAACAGAGATACTGCAGACACGCATATCAGGATAAAAGAAATAACAGGGAGAATATGATGTGTCCCTCGAGCGGAAGTATACACTTTAAAAAGTGAATACTTAAAACAGAGAAAAGATAATCTAGTTATGGGAACTAATAAATATGAGAACACAACCTGAACGAAAAAGAAAATCAGACAATATAAAACTAATGGAAGGACCTGCAATATTAAAATCTGAGTTTAGGTCGACACTGTCAAAGAGGAACAGGCACAAATCAGCGCAAGCATATCGAGCTTTTAATGGAAATGTGGAACACCGTTAAAGAAAATACTACAGATTTAAGTAAAACCACTTAAAAATGCTATTGTGCACTAAGACCAGCTCACACAGAATTTAGTTCCTTTTTACGTAAATACCTCCACGAATTCACTGAAAAAAGACAGCATAGAATGAAGAAAAATGGCTCTAAACTAAATAAAAGCAAAGTATTATCGGCAAAATATTCATGTTATTATTAAGGGGATAGATAAAATATTTTTAAAAAAGTATTTTTTAATTTTTATAATTCTTTATAACACTTTCGGAATTTTGCTATAAATTCATATTTTTCTTTCGTCCGTGAGTGACGCAATTTTTACAAGCGTTTAAATGTAATATTATGCGAGTCACTTTCTTTGCCGGTGAAAAACACATTAATTTGGAAATTCTTGCAAAAATCATATCATAGTCGGATTTTGAATAAAATTTTAGGACTTACTCAAAAAATGACTGAAATCATTTTTGAAAGAATTTCTTTTAGAACAACTTGTTTGAAATTATTTCTTACTTATGTTACCGACTACCAATTAATATCCTAAAATGTCTAGAAGTTATTAGAGTTCTCCTATATACCTAATATCTAAATTCAGGAGTCTTTAGGAAATGCTAATCAACTGATTACTTTTATCTAAATTACCTCTTTTTCAGAAATTTCACTCCGAATTGTTAAAACAAAAATGCAATAAAACTTTGTAATTTCTTATATAGACAAAGTTTAATTGGTTTTATAAACAATATATATTAAGAATATCATAGCCTGAAAATTCTTACCCACTACCAATTTATATCCTAAAATGTCTAGAATGTAAGAGAGTTCTCCCATATACCTAATATTTTTTATTTTATTTTTTTCGGTTCTTATCTTTTCTGCCTAATTTTTGTGTAAATTGTTGTTAATTATCAAATTTAGGTTTGACTTATACTAAGTTAAAACTTAATTAACTTCAGTCACACGTTTATTCTTTTTTTTAATTGGAGTAGATAGTACCTTCTCTCGCCCGGTCTCACACTCCACCCCCTTCTTTTGGACAGGAGTAGAGGTGATCGCCTTGTTTCTTGTTTAGGAAGGGGTTCCCGGTTCATCTCTCTCTTTTTCGGTCTTTATGTCGGTTCGGCTGGAAGCTTTTTGCAGTTGGTGAGTATGGTGGCAAAGTCTCTTCATTCTGAGGGTACCGGGTTGGCGGTTTCCTGGTTGCTACTTCCGACTGGTAGTTAGGAGCCCGAACTCTTGCGTAGCGTCTCGAGAGGCTGCTCTGATCAACAGTTGAATAATATCGGGGTTCCTGTAGTGCCATTTCGCGCATGGACGGGCGTCCCTGCATGAATTTCCGATGGGCAACCCCGAGGCCACATTATGCTGCAGGCGGCGTTATTCTCCATCCTTCACCTGCTGCAATTAACGACCATCTGACCCTACTCTAGACCTCTCTCTATCCACAACTACAACCAACATGAAATTTAACAAACAAAATAGCAAGCCTAAACCAGCTAGTCGTAAATCGCCCAAACCTATCTGCGTTACCTTCACAAATATACGAGGTATTCGCAGTAACTTTAATAGTGTAGAGTCTTTCCTTCTAACTAACTCACCCGATACCCAACCCTCATTCTCGGTATCCTCACCCGCCTATCACCCACCCTCTGTTATTTCCTATATTTAACCAGCCTTTCTCCACACTACGTAGCCCCCTGCACAGTAGTGGCAGTGACATGCCTTGCTCGGGGTAAAACGCTTATAAAAAAAAAAAAAAAAAAAAAATTAAATTCAGAAGTCTTTGGGGAATGCTAATCAGCTGACGTTTTTTCTAATTTAGCCCTTTTTCAGAAAATCCGCTCTGAATTGTGAAAACAAAAATACAATAAAATTTGCCATTTCTTGTATAGACAAATTTTAATTGGTTTTATAAACAATATGTATTCAGGATATCATAGCCTAAAAATTGAAAAGCTTAATACAAATAATCGAGCCATTCTATTTTTAAAATAATTAAAACATTTTATTTTTTTTATAATGATGAGTCGTATTTTCTTTTTACGAGTGGTCACGTGTTTCAAGGGTTGCGCTGCTTACAAGAAAAAAATCTACATAAAAATTTTAGGTAGGGTACAATTTTTTTATCTCGTTTTCCTGTTTCCAGTAACCTGTGTTTCAACATTCAACAGACTTTGCAAATGATTCCTTCAAAATTTGAAGTAAGTTTTATACTTCCTATTTTTTTTTATTCCTAGCTTCTCAATTTTATTAAAAAAGTAATTGTGAAATTCACAATTTGTGGAGGTACTAAAACATAAATATGAAAAAAGGATATTAAAAATAGAAATTAATAAATGCCATAAAACTTCATAAATTATTGGCTTACCACTGTCATGTTATATAGTTTCATTTTCGGCTTTTACATTGTAAAATTATTTTAGACGAAAGCTTTATATTAGTTTGATTCTTTATTTTTCATAAAACATCATCAGACGTAAGACTATAAAGCTAAACTAAGTAAAATTCTATAAAATATTAGGTATTTTCTGAAAATATTGTGTAAAATAAATACTGTTATGTAATTAAAAACCAAAAAATGAAAAATGATTAAGTTACATAAAATTATGTCAAATTCTTCTTCCATACTTAGTATTGTTGACGACTTCCGTCTGTTACGTTGATTAACACCCTTGATAACACGATAATAATCTGTGATAAGTAAGCAAAACTTTTTTGTAGTATATTTCAGGCATTAAACAGTAATATATGTTTCAAATCAGATTAAAGTAAATTTAAATTTTCTAATTTGAATAAGAAGTCAGCGAAGTTATTTTTGCAAGATTTTTTAATACCGACAATTGGCTTCTGTTTACAAAATGTGTCTATCGATCAAATCTCAAACATTTTACATTCCAATCAATATAACTTCGGTCTGAAATACACCAGATTAGTTTGCATAGTAGAATTAGTAAATTGAATCTGATGGCTTTCAATTAAAGCTAAAATTAAAGCTTTAAAAACATTTTTATTCTTAAAAATACAGTTTAAATTTAGGTATCGAAAGTGAGTAGAGTTACCTACTCTTTGCGCTCGGCTCCAACCTGAATTTTCACATTCGGATATATTAAACACATTAGCGTCGTTATCCCAGTGCCCTGACTCTTTTGAAATGTTCAGGCCACTATGGTTATTCTCGCCAACATCATTTATAGAATCACTTCAGAAAATTATCAACAATATGTTCCCCCTTTAAAATAGATATTGGGAAAATATTTCTTAACCATTAAACTCTGATTTAAATATAATCTAACTTTTACATTCCTGGAGGCAATTTTATTTCTTATAAATATTCGTAGGGTTAAGTTAGTCATTCATTTTTCCCTTTTTTGTAAACTTTTAATCATGGTCGGTTTTTCGTTGTTATGTAAAAGCTGGATTCTCAACACCTTTCGCATATTATGTTCAAGTCATTTCGTAAAATGCCTAGTGATTTAAAACAAAGTAAACACACATGAAAGTGAATATTAATAGTAGTATTAATACTGTTATCCTTCACTGTTTACTACTGCTGCTATATAATTACACGCATTATTAAAACAATGTAAATACATGACAGAATTCGTATATTCACACATTATGTTTTTTATCATAATAACACGCGTTAACGCCACTGATGTGCAGGGGGCTACGTAAGAGTGAAAAGATTGGAAAAGAGAAAGCCGGAAACCACATCCTATACAGGAAACAAGGGATGAGCCTCTTCACCCGTTCAATAGACGTGGGTGGAGTGTGAACCGGGAGATAGTTTAGTCTATCTACTCCAATAATAATAATAAGTATTTGAAGAACTGTGTTTAAAGATTGTTTATTTTCACACGCCTTCACATGCTACAGTGATGCTCGAACCTAAATTTCAGAATTGACAGGATAAATGAAATAATAATTAAAATATAATGCATCGGCGCTATACCAAAATACTTTAAAACAGTTATCTGCATTAGTCTGCCAAAGAAACTAGTTGCGAATAAATGTGCGCTCAATAAGATCATCGGATTACCGAGTTATATAATTCTGCTTTAAATCCGGAGTCTGGAAAATAGATTGCGTATCAAAACTAGTCCAGAAATAGGACAAAACAATGTGACGAGCAATATCAATACAGAAGGGCGTATATCTATGTTTCATTGACTATTGCTGGACACAATACTAACATCATACGATCCGCAGATGGTACCATATTGATTGGAGACACAGAAATATAATGGTAACTTCGTATAAAATCTATTAAATGAAAGCAAAGAGAAAATAAATATCCTATCAATTCTATAAAGAAAGAATAAATGGCCGTGAGCAAGAGAGAAAACCTAACACGGGAGATACGAAATAAAGATGGCAATATCTACTAAGTAAAAAAAAAAAACATATCTATATCTATATGCCAAGTGACAAAGAAATCAGCGCATTGAAACAACAAAAGAAAATGCCTCCCAGAAACGAAACAAAGTACTAGAAGACAGGAAAATCACATTAGAAAAAGAAACAAATTGAATTGATATGCAATATAAGCCCTCCTATATTACAGTGAATACTGGACAATGTCATCACAGATGAAAACGGAGACTTGAAACAAAATAGACGTGGTTCTAAATAAAGACTGATAATTTCTTGGACGGAACGAGGAGGATCTAAAGATTTAAAACAAAGATGGTACTTATCTGGACATATAAAAAAGAAAGAGAAAAAAAAGAATTTGACACTCTCAGGGAATGCGAAACAAAATAAGATCAGATATTATCATCGAGAAAGCCACAGAATAAACTTGTGAAAATGGATGACAGAACAGAGCCCAAGAGAAACAATAAGGCAATAAGCATTAATTAGAAATGCAAAGCATAGGAAGATGTGGAGAGCATCATGACAGCCAACGTCCAGAAAAGATACGGAACATAAAAGAAGAATAATAATCTCTGATTTATATTCTGCCATATGATGCATACTACTCTCATAAGAAGCCGAATTTACCCTATTTCTCATTGGTCTTGTCGAATAGATACGCATTTCTTTAATTATTATCAGGTTAGAAGCCGGCTCTACTATTTTGTTATAACTAACTTGTCATCTGCTCTAATAATTTGATAATTCTGTTGGCATAAAGCGTAAAGCACTTTTCTAAAACTTTGAGATTAGGTATGTTTACTGAGTAAAGTACTAAGACAAAGGAAATGTTCACTAGAAACAAAGAAGAGAATGCGAGATTCCTCTGTGATGTCACTTCTTCAATACGGCAGTGAATGTTGGAGAATATAATCGAAGACGAAAGAAAAACTTGAAGCAGCAAAAATGTGGTCTACAGAAGGATGCTGCGGATATTATGGACCGAACATGTGCGCAAAGATGAGGTGTTGGAAGGAATGGCAACGAAAGGAAAATTAATAGTGAGTATCAGGAAGTGACAACTGAAGTTCAGGGGACATGCAATGAGGAAAGAGAGCTTGGAGAACCTGATACTGACAGGCCAGATAGAAGGAAAAAAAGACAGAGGAAGGCAGCAGATAAGATATCTGAAGGGCCTGAGCAGGTGGATGACGGAACAGAAGGTTGCGTGGTGTAACAGGAGAAAACGTACTAAGAGTCACAAGGAATAGGGAGACGTGGAAAGCCATGATCGCTTACGTCCTGCAAGGACAAGGCACGTAGAAGAAGAAATTTTTTTATCTTTATCAAGATTTTGGATTATATCTTTCTGATAAAAAAGAGAACTAATCAAAAAAGTAACGCATATACTAAAGAACACTGCAATTACAATAATCTTATGGGGAAACACTTATTCCTAAGATAATGGACGCTCCCTCCTATATCAATAAGAGTTAGCAGGAAGTTAACGGGAGAAGTTCTTGAGAAATTCATATGAGTCATTTAGAGTACTATTAGAGTTCAGTAGAACTATTAGGAAGTTGATATTAGTCGGCAGTTAGCCGAATACTAAGGAGTCAACTTTCAGCGGAAGATTACCAAATTCCTAACATTTTGGGCGCATTAAGTCGATTAGCAACCGACATAGCACGATTATAACCTTCAGTGTAAAAACTAATCTACAACAGAAAGTAAAATCTACAAATAGAAAGGGCTTTATTTATTAACTTTTTAGATAAAATCAGATCTGATACAGATGACCAAGAAAAAGCAGCAAGACAAAATTGTAATATACGTGCTACCAGCCATAGACAAGTTGAATGTCTGGGACATATAATATGGAAAATAGTGTTGGAGATGCTCACAGGAAATAAGAATGCCAAGGGTGACAGGGAGAAACAGCGCCTAACCAACCCAACAATGTTGCTTAACAGAATTCTGAGTAGGAGGTAAAAACAAAACAAATATTACTTACAGTTGCTGAATATAGGTCCTTGTGGTGAGCCCCGGCTGCCCACATCCTGAAGAAACTCACAGAATAAGGTATTGCATCTGGACGATATTTTCCCAAGCGAAAACATTCTGCAATTTTGTGTCAAAGGAAGAAAAGGAATTGAAAATGTTCTACTGTTGAAAGATGAAAACTTAAAGGATATAATATGTGAGAATAATGAAGGCCAGATTATAATAATCAGAAAGTGACAAACATTTTTATGAAGAGAGAACACTTGGAGATTTTACTCTTTACAGGAGACATCTAAAGACAGAGAAGCAGAGAAAATAATGAAGTGATTTCTGTGTTTCTCGACAGGAAGCATGTGATATCAGAATAGAATTTTATATTAATCGGAGGTCTTCGATTTAAGAGGAGTTGATCTATGCTGACCGTAATGCATACTCTAAAATTTCGGAATAATATTTCGTACTTAACAGAAAGTCAGAAGATCAAGATTCATTTATTTATGGATTAACATCTTTGGAGATAATAATGAATTCTGCTAAATATCCTAGTAATTAACCCATAGCTAGATTCATTTTTTCCCCAAAGATATTTGGGCGTAAGTGAATGTTATCAAACCGAATGAAATTATAACTCAGCTTCCCGATTATAATTCCTAGCTCGTATCGATTACATCATCGTAAGTCATTGCGCCTGGTATGGCCAATCTGTCACCCATCTAAATATAAGTCAGATTCAACGTTACTTAACTTCAGTGAATGTGCGAAAGCCGGTGTTTCATGTGAGCAAGAAACATTGAGATGCTAACTAGAATTTAACGTTAAAACCACCAACTCCAAAATCGGCCATTAAAATATAAGGGCACCAACATAAAAAATACTCTTAGATAAAGTATAAATCCACAACATATTAGTCCAATTAAAACCGATTCTCCTAAAATCACCGAAGTTTAAAAAATAATTAAGAAATGTTAGCGTGGTCATTAACTACAGGGGTTACTGCTTCGAAAAAAAGATTCAGTAACCTTGGATGTTTGTTGTAAGACATTTTTGGAAATAATAATGAATTGCTGATAGATATGCTACTAATTAATCCATAGCTAAATTCATTCTTTTCCCAAAAATATTTGGGCGTAAGTGAATGTTATCAAACCGAGTGAAATTATAACTCAGCTTAGATAATAATTCCTAGCTCGTATCCATTACATCATCGGAACATCCAAGGTTATTCCTCCTCGTATTGCCAATCTGTCACCCATCAAAGTACTAGTCAGGCCCAATGTTACTTAACTTCAGTGAACGTGCGTGAGCCGGTGTTTCGGCGTCATATGATCAAGAAATGTTGAGATGCTACCTTGAAATTAACGTTAAAACCACAAACTCCAAAATCGCTCGTTAAAATATATCAATAAGGGCACCAATGTAAAAAAAGAACCTAACTGAACCTAGTACATAAACACACATGATACTTAAATAAAATGAATTTATTTAAGTGAGGGAATTACGTGGGAGGGAAGACAAATTGGAGAAGATAGACTAAACTATCGCCCGGTTCACACTCCACCCATATCTATTGAACAGGTGAAGAGGCTCATCTCTTGTTCCCTGTTTAAAATGTGGTTCCTGGCTTTCTCTTTTCCATCCTTTTTACCCTTACGTAGCCCCCTGTGCATCAGTGGCGTAATCGCCTTGCTTGGGGTGATATGATTAAAAAAAAACAATATTGATATTATTTTAGCATGAAGAACAGATATTTGAAGAAAGCACCCAGGAATCACATACTCTCAATTTGACGAAGCCCAGCAAAATTAATTTACAGATGAAGAAAATAAACTCTTATTTTGGTTAGACGTGACTCATTGTATTACGCACATAATTTCACCAACAGATTTTGACTGATTGGAAAAAGGAATTGGAGGTAGAAAGAAGTAATGCAAGCTCAAATAAGCGATTAAAAAGTAGAACGTGTTTCTGAAAAATATTATAAAAAGAAAATTGCAAAGAACCACGATTGTCCATGTCCCGAAGGAAGATATCCCGTGCGTTCAGAGAAGAAAGTGGAGAGATAGATAGAGTGATAGTGAGAGAGAGGGAGAGAGAGAGAGGTGAGAGAAGTGGGGACACTTTCTGAAAATCTGAAAATATTAAACACAGACTTGTCTTTAGAATGTTGTTATTTCTGTTTTTGGTCTAGTTTATTTCCTCAGAACCAAAAAGAACACAATAACAGAATAAAAACTCTAGATTGCCACAAAGTCATCGCTCATGATACCAATTACTCCTGATAATGGGTTTCGTAAGATATCGCGTCTCTGAGACGAGATAAGATAATTGAAAAAAGTCAGGAAGAAAATTTCCTAAGGTGAAAAAAGCCACACATAAATTTATCAAAAGTGGAAAGCATATGCAACCATTATCCAGTAAAACTAATTTTTGATGTTAACCCCTAGAAAATTTAGTATGAGTTAAAAAAAAAACAACAAATCTTGTACATGTTAATTCTTAATTCTTCTAAAGTTAATTCTTTACTCAACAAAAGGCAAATTTCAAGCATAAAGGACACGATATTCACTCACTCTCTTTCTCGCATTTTGTTAATTTATTAATACATTCCAGTTGTTAAGCCTTGATATTTACTGAGCTTTATTTCATCTGACACAAGGCTACGCACCTGGAGATTTCAATCAAAGTTAAACGCATCGTTCAATAACAAAATTGGAGTTGATAGACTAAACTATCGCCCGGTTCACACTCCACCCACATCTATTGAACAGATGAAGAGGCTCATCCCTTGTTTCCTGTTTAGGATGCGGTTTCTGGTTTTCTCTTTCCCATTCTTTTTACCCTTACGTAGCCCCCTGTGCATCAGTGGTGTTATCGCCTTGCTTGGGGTGATATGATTAAAAAACAAAAAAAAAAACAAAACAAAAAAAAACAAAAAAAAACAAGCTTTGTACTATTATCCGGCATATTTGCTCTCTTAATATTAGCCAATGACACAGTCTTTTAATTTCTAAAAGGTAATTCAGAAGGTTTCTTGTGATTGGTCTTCTACTTTGAAAGAGGGTCAACTAAAATCGTCCTGTTTCTACCATCAATATCAAAGCTTCCTCTTCCAAATCATCGTATTCAATTCAAACCCGATGCAACAGCCTATCTTGCCAACCGCTCAGGTTATATCCGGCAATTGTTTATCTTAGTTCTGAATAAAGATCATGGTATAATTGGGACTAGAATTGTTATAAATATAACTACTTTTTGCATTCTATAACACCCAGTGCTCTTGGTACCAAAAGCATTTGTAACTAAAACATTAAGTATACACTCTTGTGAAAATTAATTGAAACAAAACGGATAATGTCTTCTTAGGATCTTTCACACTTTTCCTGATCATGTATACTTCGTTAATTGACGTTGTTTTCTTTTCTGGCCGTATATCCTTTTAAGTTTTGGACTGATGGGTCCAGTTTATTTCTTTACCTTGATGACACGACTGACAGTTGAAAGGCTGAAACCAACAATATCCACGATCTCTTTCTAAGGATTGCCAGTGTGTTTGCTCAGCGTTATAATTTTCGTACGCTTTCTTGGAGTACAGTATATTGCAGACAATGGCGGTAGGAAACTAACTGATTGTCGAGATAATAGTGTCTAGGCGTGAGAAAAATCTTATGCAATCACTGCTGACGCAATATCTTTCAAGGTCAAACAAATATCATCTATACATAGATTCATATTACTAACTGAACTTAGAACAGAGGCGATTGACTATATTGCTTACAGAGAAATACCAAAATCTTTAAAATCTACTCCACGAGGATCCCTGTATATTCCGCCGTGGGCTTTATTTTTTAGTCTATCCTATTTATACCCAGTGTATAATTGTTCTTATATCACCCTTTCAGTTAGTCAGTTAATTACCATACGTGATACACGCTTGGGCAATCATGTTTCTTTCGATCCCTAGCCGACTAGAGAATTTTTTCCGTAGGTTGCTATTATTTTTTCTGTTGTAGACTATTTGCCAGTCAAGGTTATAGAACCCTCCCATAGGTTGCCATTACTTTCTTTTGTAGACTATTTGCCAGTCAAGGTTATAGAACCCTCCCATAGGTTGCCATTACTTTCTGTTGAAGACTATTTGCCAGTCAAGGTTATAGAACCCTCCCATAGGTTGCCATTACTTTCTGTTGTAGGCTATTTGCCAGTCAAGGTTATAGAACCCTCCCATAGGTTGCCATTACTTTCTGTTGTAGACTATTTGCCAGTCAAGGTTATAGAACCCTCCCATAGGTTGTTTTTACTTGTCTTGTAGACTATTTGCCAGTCAAGGTTATAGAAACTAAACTGTTGAGCCCATAGCTGAAGGAAGAAGAGATGGATCAATGCCTTTATAAAAGTAATTGTACGTAACTGAACCAAACGAATTCAGGCAAAATTCGAACTCGTCCCTTTCATTCCCAATCCGAGATGATATCCATTACATCATAACGCATATAGATATGAAAGAAAGCGTACATTTATAACGAGTATATTCTGAGCCAATGATATGATTTGAACTGTTAAACAAGCTGAAACTGAAGATTAGTACAATTCAAATTTCCAGTCATCCATTTTTATATAGTAGGCCTTGTGTCAGACTAGCTCAGTAAATTTCGATATAACTTGCCATTTTCTTACTTGGATTAAACTCAGTGAAATCATTGACTGCAAGCCAACTTTTTAGAGATGAATATATCGATCGAGACATTTGGAATTAAACAAAACGAATACAATATTCGAAATCAACAAAATTTGAATCTCGATGTCGAACCAATGCCTAACGAGGTAGATTGATGAGAGAGAAATCTTATATCCAATGTCAAATGCTGAGTTGGTGAAGCACGTTATGAAAATATTCATTGAGAAAGATTTTACGAACTAGTAAATCTATATTTTCTCTTTCCATTAGTTTGTTTAAAAATCGAATATTTGCTAAACTGGCAGTGGGCATTTATTTTCTGTCCTACAAAATTAAAAAACAGAAAGCTGAGTTCAAGTTTTAGTTGGGTTTGTTATATTCATTTAGGTGCAAATACTCTTAGAAAAAGTATAAATCCACCTCATATTAGTCCACACCGAAGTTTAAAAAATAATTAAGAAATGTTAGCGTGGTCATTAACTACAGGGGTTACTGCTTCGAAAAAAAGATTCAGTAACCTTGGATGTTTGTTGTAAGACATTTTTGGAAATAATAATGAATTGCTGATAGATATGCTACTAACTAATCCATAGCTAAATTCATTCTTTTCCCAAAGATATTTGGGCGTAAGTGAATGTTATCAAACCGAGTGAAATTATAACTCAGCTTAGATAATAATTCCTAGCTCGTATCCATTACATCATCGGAACATCCAATGTTATTTCTCCTGGTATTGCCAGTCTGTAACCCAGCTAAGTACTAGTCAGGCCCAACGTTCCTTAACTTCAGTGAATGTGAGAGAGCCCGTGTTTTGGCGTCATATGATCAAGAAAGGCTGAGATGCTAACTAGAAGTTAACGTTAAAAACACCAACTCCAAAATCGGTCGTTAAAATATATCAGTAAGGGCACCAACGTAAACAAAAAACCCAACTGAACCTAGTACATAAACACACATGATACCTAAATAAAATGAATTTATTAAAGCAAGTGAATTACGTGAGGGAGAAGACAAGATTGATAATATTTTAGCATGAGGAACAGACATTCGAAAAAAAACCCAGGAATCATATACTCTCAATTTGACGAAGCTAGCAAAATTAATTTACTGATGAAGAAAAATGAAGTGACTCTCATGGTTTTACGCATTTGATATGAGCTCGGAATGAGAAGTCGAAGAAAAGAGTTCGAATTTCAGTCGAATTTCTTGCATTCGCTGTTGTAAATCTTTAAAACAATGGAAAAGCCTGAATTACGTGCGTTGATAAAACATTATTTTCTGATGGAAAAATACTGTTCAAGCAAAGCAATGGCTTGATAATTTATTCAGACTCTGCTCCGTTGGAAATAACAGTTTAGATGTGGTATGCTAATTTTAAACGCTGTTGTACAGACACAAATGAAGCTGAACTCTCAGGTCGCCCAAAATCGGTAGTTTTCAATGAAAACATCGAAAAATTCCACAAACTCGTTTTGGCCGATCGTAAATTGAATTTGCGCGAGATAGCAGATATGTTAAACATATAAGACAGTGTTTTCATTTTGCATGAACTTTTGTCAGTGAGAAAGCTGTGTTCAAAGTTGATCAAAAACAGCATGTCAAAGATTCAGAGCGTTGTTTGCAACTGTTTCAACGCAACAAGGAGGTTTTGCATAAATATCTGACAAAGAATGAATCATGGGTCCACCACTTCACTCCGGAGTCAAATCGGGAGTCAGCTGGGTAGACAGCCGCAGATGAAATCCGTCCAAAGCTACCAAAGACGCAAATATTAACAGGAAAGTTTTGCCCTCTGTATTTTGTGATGCGCAAGATATTTTGTTCATCGATTACTTTGAAAAAGCAAGAACCATCAATAGCGTGTATTATAAAGCGTTATTGGTGCATCTGGTTGTAGAAATCGCCAAAAACGGCTACACACGAAGAAAAAGAGATCTTTCACCAAGACAACGCACTGTGTCACAAGTCGATCGCAACTATGGCAAAATTACTTGAATTACTCTTCGAATTGCTTCTGCGTCCAACCTATTTTCCAGATCTAGCTCACAGAGACTATTGGCTGTTTGAAGGCCTCAAAAAAAATGCCCAAGAGAATGAGATTTGGCACCAGTGAAGAAGTAATATTGGAAAATGAGGCGTATTTTGAGGCCAAAGACAAATCTTTCTACAAAAAAAAAGCATCGAATTGTTCGAGAAACTTTGGAATCAGTGTATCATCCTAGAAGGAGCTTATGTTGATGCAAAAAAGTCTAATTTTGCCTAAAAGTTGTTGCTTTATTAGTTAGGCCTGGGACTTATTGAGTGATGTTTTACCTCTGGGAAAGGTATTTATTTGTTGCTTCGCTTTCCAGTAGTATAGATTGGGTTCTAAACTCTTGGTAGACAATCAGTCTATCGCAGAAATTAATAGCAACCTCCAGCGGGAAAATTTTCTGTCCAATCATTCCTGTTTCTTTCGAGACATGATCGCCCAAGAATGTAGATAACTTATGGTACTTAGCTAACTGAGGAAAACGTCTATCAGTAAATTATTATTCTTGCCAACATTCAATTTCCCCCAGCTATTAACAAAACGTATATCATTAAACCATTAATATCTCCCCCCACCACCGCAAAAATTCTTGCAGTCTAAAAATATTTTCTCTCTTAAAATAACCTGCACGATGTTGATAAAACTTTAGAAAACAATTAAATCAAGAAAAATCTACTGTTTCAGAACTTGATACAAGGTCGGTGATGAATTATGAGAGGCATTTGCACAACGCAGCAAGTAATAATCAAAAGATGTTTTTGCAGTATCATCAGTTTTTACTGGCTCATAAAACTGATGATACTGCAAAAACGTCTTTTGATTAGATATCTCTTAAGAAAAAGAGAAAATGGAAAGCATATTATTTTACCACCGAATGCTTCAAATTCTTCGGAAATAAAAATGAACGCATCAGGGAGGTTTCTAGGAAAATAAGACTTACTGGAAAACGTATATTTACAATCAGAACGAGAAATTTCTCGGGCGCATAATAAGAAAAGAGGGACTAGTGAATTCAACACTCAAAAGGCTTATTAAAGGCAAGGTAAAGACCATGTAACGTATTTAGCACATAGGCGCTTATCGTAAATTTAAAGTGACACTTTTTTTCTGTATGCTGAAACTGTAATTTCAATTTTGGAAAAGAAAAGTCTGGCTGAAGTACGATGAAAATATTTAATAAAACATCCAAAAAATAAGAATTTAAAGCAAAATGGTCAAATTATATGGAAACAGAATCAAAGAGGATTTAGAAATGCAAAAGGCGATTATCACCCTTCGGTTAAAAGAAATTACCGTGGGTCCCGTGACCGCCATTCAAAGAAAGCAGTCTGTCAGTTAGTTTACTGAAGTTGACACCAGTTGTATGAAATTTGTTTCCACCAGAGACAAAACTCTCCTCGTCTTACATTCACAATATCGAAAGTGCTGAGGATTTGCTGTTTTCTCGTTTTAAAAATATGTCCACGTTATCGATATAAAAAGTGATTCTGTCCTGTTTGTTTTGTTTGGGGGCGGGTGAATAAATATGGCTTCTGCAGGAACATAAGAGAACCTTCCGCCAGCAAGAATTCTCTTTGGGAATTATCACAAGTAAGACACTCTGTTTAGATTTTCGCACTACTTGTTGTGGTATACATGTGTTATAGTGAGACAAATATAATGTGATTATGATTTTATCTATAAGTTAGAGGTATTAAAGTGAAACCAAAGCATATATTTGATTTCTTTTATTTCACATTTTCTGTTCCATCCGTAAAATTAGGTGTTACAACTTCATCAATATAACAGTGTCTATAATTGGCGATATTAAAAGGGAAATAATCATTCCTGACATAGCACTTTCATTAACTGGCCACCCCAATCTGATGTGATATTAACTCATATTAAGGATATTGACTAAAGAGCTATGACCTCCAGAAATTTAAAAGCAAAGTTAATACTCACCTACTAACCACTGGACTCTAGCTCTCTCCCCTCTCCTGTATAATCTTCACGTTCTCTCCGCCTATGTATCTGTCATTGCACCTGCTTTCTCAGCTTTCTATTGTTCCTTTCTAACTAGCTTGTACTCCTCACTCTTTTCTAATTAATCTTTCTACATTTATGTAACCCCCTGCACATCAGTGGCGTTTCTGCCTTGCTCGGGGTGAAATGATTAAAAAAAAAAAAAAATTTGCAAAGATAACATAACAGAAAAAAAGATGGTGAAAAGTTAAAGAATTTTTAAACAAGTATAATTTTATAATTTGACATTTCATATTAAAAAGGTGGAACTTAATTGAATCCACTTAAACATATTTGTATTTTTCCAGAGAATCTATTAACGGAAATATACCATAGTTTGTATATTAAATTGATTAAATACGTATATCATCACATAACTCAACGCCGAGGATTCGTTCTAACGTTCCACTGATCACTGAGTGGGCTAAGCGTATCTATCTCATAAAAGACTTTTGATCATATCTATTTATTCTACTTATTCTAGTTCTATCTATCTATCTATCTATCTATCTATCTATCTATCTATCTATCTATCATTATTAACTACCTGGTGAGACATTGTTCTTTTAATGTCAAAACAAAATGTACAATTTCATAGTAGTTTGCATAGGTTCTAAAGTAATAATTATATACTATAATAAACTTGCAATAATAATATTCTTCTTTTTGTTCCTTCTAGCTCTCCACAACTTCCTGTGGTTAGTAGCTCTTAAATTTGTTTTTTTATTATTTCTGCTAAATGCTATATCTTTACTTAAACTCATTAAGTCTGCTGTTTTCCTTTGTGAGTATCAATTTTTCCAAGCCCTTTTTCCTCTTTATATGGGGTAGAAATTTCAACACTGTCTTTCCGATATATGGTATAAGTTTCTTTTTTGTTTCCATTTATTTAAAACGACGTTGTTGATCACATTTTTGGTTCAGAGCATCTTCAGCATCCTTCTGTAGAACCACGTTTCTGTTGCTTCAAATTTTCATTTCATCTTTGTCAAGATCGTTCAGCACCATAATGGAAAACAAATATTACATAATTTATATCAGTTTAGATATATATTTCTTGTTTCTAGTGATTTTTGCCTAGGAGCTACAAGTAACAGGAAATTCATCTTTGAGAAAAATGTTCAGCATTTACTGCCATACAGGAGAAGAGACAGCACGTAACAGTATAGAACTCTTTTCTTTATTTCTGACGAAGTTATTTTTGTCTTTTAATACATTAAGCATGTGCGTTGTGGCGCAGTGGATATCGGCTCGGAACGAGAAATCGGGGAACCGAGTTCGAATTCCAGTTGAATTCATTGCATTCACTTACGCGCAAATACCCTTGGGAAAGGTATTAATCCGTCTCTTCCCTCCAGTTATGGGTAAAATAATAGGACAGATTGGGTTCTATAGCCTTGGTCGGCAACCAGTCTACCGCAGAAAGCAATGGGAACCTACTGCGGGATAATCTTCTTCCCAGTCAGTCATGTCTCTTTCGAGACATGATCACCCAAGCGTGTATCGCGCATGGCACTTAAGTGACTGACTGAATACATTAAATGTAAGTGGTATACTTCAATTTCTACAGCCAAGAAAATATCTCAGTGGAGGGGGGAGGTGACTGATATTGAGATACCAGGTCAGGATTCCTTATATTACAGAGACGTTTCTCTAGAATCTATAAAAACATAGCAGGGACACCAGACTAAATATTACATCAGTATTCGATGCATAAATGAATATTCGATTCATTGATGAATGGCAAATTTATAAATGTGTAAATGACTTCTAGTACAAACAATTTTAAAATGTTTTAATACCAAAATTAATTTTTAAAATGTTTGATTATCTACTTACTCATAGATGTTGACGACGTTCTCTTAAATGAAACATATTTTTCTATTTTTCATATATACGTCCTTGTGACAAGCTACTTATTCTACAATTAACATACAAAATGAAATTGGTGGCGATTTTGTCTGATTTTACCAAAACTGACTTTTACACGATTTTTTGATGTGAAAATTTTTGCGATGAAAACATGTTTTTAAGCAACACATAAAATAGTTAGATATAGCCGTAAGTTCTATGCTAACAGTTTCTTCTCTTTCACTTTTTACTTGCGAATCTCTATTCCAGCTTCTTGCTTTCCAATACATTTCATTTTTAAAAATTTCAAGTCGTTATCTTCTGTCTTCTTAATACTTAAATTTTAGAATTCATTTTCGGCTATCATAATGCATCTTTCGATTTCAGTGTCGCACGATTCTCCCCCTATTACTCTCGAATGTGCAATTTGGATTTTTGGCTCTCCTTTGGATAATAACCATGCATTCTGTCTTCGTCAATTTATATTTTTTTCTATCTCCTCACTTTCTTTCACTAAATTCTGTATGAGCTTTTGTAGTTTTCTTACCGTGTCTGCTATCAGCACTGGGTCACCTGCAAATCTACCATCCGCCCGTGTATTTAATACTGCTGATACACCTGGTCGTGTGCCCCTGCTATTCTCCTCGGGGTTCTTGACAAAATACAACGGAGAATCTATAATGTGATCGATACCGACTTGGTAGCCCAGATGCAGTCACTCTCTCACCGGCGTGTTGTGGCTTCGTCTATACATACTTTCACGGCTTCTGATCCGATTAGATCACTGGTGTCCCTTAGGTATGAATTTGCACGAGATACTAGATTAGCAGCTAGGTCCCACTCTTTTACAGTGAAACAGATAAAATGTAACCGCAATTTCTACTCTAACAGCTTCTTTTATCGCACTTCCCGCCTGTGAAATTCCCTTTCATATATTTGCTTTCCCGACAGCTAAAATCTCCAGGAATTTAAATGTAAGGTCAATAGACATCTCTTATCACACTAACTCGCATTCATTCTTTCAAACACTCTTCTCATTAACCAACCCCCATCCTCAGTATCCTCATCCGTCTCTCGCCTTCCTTCGGACATTTCCTCTAACTAAACACTCTTTCTCATGACCTTCCCCTATGTAACCCCCTGCGCAATAGTGGCAGTGTCTTATGTTGTTAATATTGTGACCGCTAATAGTGAATCCTGAGTCTCAGAATGGCCTGCTAGATAATCCGGTAAGAAATTACACCCCTTTATATTTTCATGCACGCTAGCCGTGTGAAGATGGTTTTTTATTAGATTAGCAAATCGTTGTGTATCTTCGTCGCCAATTTGTCGTGAAACTTCGCTGCAAATTTGTAGTGGCCAGTTTGGCCGGAAGTAAGACCCGGAAAACAGGAAACTAGATATTCAAAACAAGTGTTAATAATAAGTAATATAGAAATAAGAAAATCCGAAATTATTATTACGCTGCTTATTGCCTGACTAGTTGCTGTCGCCAACTGCTCTTAATTGCTCTCTGTTAACTGCTTCCGTTAACTGCCTTTCCGAAAATCACGCAGGTAATTACATATAACAAGAGGAAGGTTCATTCCTCGTAGGAGGGCACTATAACACAAATAAACATAGCAGCTTTGCTAGTATCTATAAAACGATAATTAACCAAACTTTTATATTGAAAAATAAAGTTAATTTGGAATAAATTGAAAGAAAGTAAATTAATTTTATATTTTTTATAGACGTGAATACGTAAACCAATATAGATTATGTGATATATGCATTCTTTTCGACGCTGCAAAGGATAACTAGCTGATGTTACAAAAGCTATCTTCATCATATGTTAAGCACATTCTGCTAGAAAAGTGTTTGTATGCCCACCTGTCAGGTAGAGAAAAGAAAGCAATTTCAGAGTAACATAGAGTTCTGCAATCATTTTTATTTTTTATTTTTACCCTTATTTCATTAGTGTTCTTATTAATACGGTTGGTTGTAAAACAAAGTACTTGTTAAACCTTTTAAAATATATTTGATTTTTTTTTTAAGTAATATTCATTATGCGATATTGTTTCTTACCAGACGTTGAATGTTTTGTGATTTGATAATGTTCAGCGGAATACTTTTTAGAAATCCTGTTACGAACTGACTCTCAAAATCGATATATTTTTTTTGACGAATTCTGTTTTCCCTTAATACTTTCTTTTGCCTTTTGAAAGGATCTTTTGCTCTTTTCCTTGGGCTCTGGATTTCTATGTTACATTTTCTCCTCTCGTTTGTCATAACACTTCCCATATTTTTACATTTGTGCATTTGCACATTTTCAATTCGGAATTACCGCCATGAAATATATCTTTTGCTAACGACCACACATTTTTGTCTTTTTACAATATTATAGTTTATTTTTTCTTACTTTCATTGACTACGTTCTCTCGTAGTTTCAGCTGTTTTCGCTTTGAATCTGCTACATGTAAAGGTGTCAACTATGCATCCTGTTTGTTACGACCATAATAATAATCAGAAAGTTTATTCAATAAATAAAACTATCAGTCTGGAAAAAAGACTTAATGAAACCATTTCTTTTTACATGTATTGATTTAGAAATTGTATTTTTTATATGCTTAAGATCACGGCGTTCAACGCATGAGTCACGCGTCTCAAGTCCTTCAAAATTATTTGAAACTTATTGGTCATATTCGTTATTGATTGAAACTCTTCCTTGAATCATCTTCAACCAGTTTGTTGTCGAAATTCGTTTTTGTAATGGTCTGTCTTTATTTTTTTTGGGGTTCACGTTACTGACTTCCACTCGGCCAACCACAACACATAATTTACTTTCTATTTGATTGAAGCTATTCTGTCAAGCATAGATTTAATTCACAATGGGGAAAAAACGATGTGGCTTCAATAAACCAATAACATTCAATATAAACAAAAGTTGATTGAATCATCTCTCTCTCACTTTTTATACAGACGGATTTTATCACAAACTGAAAGAAGGCATAAGTATTTGTAAGTAAAATAGGTATTTTGCAATAACAACCTCTTTTCTCTCTCATACACTTTTTATGTATGTATGTGATTATAAATGTGTACGCAATGATTGCAGCCATTTGCCTTGTCTGTTGCTAAGAGGCCATCACAGATGTGTACGCAGCTTGACGAATATAAGTACGGATTATATAATCGGGGATCATGGTTCGAATTACATTTGAGAAAGTTTATGTTAATTTTTTGCTTATTCCTTTTGGAATGGACATAAATGTTTTTACTAACGCTTACCAAATACAAAGATTGAGAGCTACACAAAGGTTTACTCTAAAAACGACTGTAATATAGGTATGTTATACGAGAAGAAAAGCGAGGAGAAAGGATGAGACATAAACTACAAGAAAACTGAATGGATGGTTATCAACAAAAGGAGGAGCCTAAAATTTCAGCTCAGAGAAACTAAAATGAAGCAGGTATAGAAATTTAAATACCAGGAAGGTGTTCTAACAGAGGAAGGAAAGTGTGACAATGAGATCCGAAGGCGTAATAGGATGGCCAAAGACGCATTCCAAAAGGTAAGCAGACTAACGAGAGGCAGGAAGATTTCCTTGGAAACAAATAAAAGACGGCTGAGCCTTTACGTGATTATCTACCTTTCAAATATGGTAGCGAATGCTAGAAAATCTCTTCAAAGGTAAAAGAAAGAAACAAAGCGACAGAAATGTGGTTCTAAAGAAGGATGTTGAGGATACCATCAACTGAACATATTAGCAACAATGGTTTGGAGATGATACCAACGAAAATGTAACATACCCAACACCAGAAAGAGACAGTTGAAGTTTCTGGCTAAGTAACATGTTATATATGGCCGAATGTCAGAGAATTTCAAATACTGTAACTTGGAATAATCTTTCGTAAAAAGGGACGCTTTTGATTGTAGATTTTGGTGCCAAATATACATGGAGTACGAGAAAATGTGAAGTTATCACATGGATATTTAGTTTTCGAATAACGTGAGTTCTTGTCAGTGGTGATATATTTATAAATTAAACATGTATAACTGAAGACTTTCTACTCAAACACACACGTAAAATATCTTTATAATACTTGCGAAGTGTTCTAACAGTGTACAGAAAGATATCCGAGGACGTATTGAGATGGCCAAAGGTGCATTCCAAAAGCTAAGCAGAGTATTAGGAAACAGGAAGATTTTGTTGGAAACTAAGAAAAAAGAGTACTGGCCTGTTACGCAATATCTGTTCGACGATATGCCAGAGAATGTTTGACAATATTTTCAAAAATGAAATTGAGATTCACAAAAACAGGAATTTGAGAATACCATTGATCGGATATGTGAACAATGACAAGGTTTTTGGAGGGAATGAAAACAAAAAGGAATCTTATTATTAACACCAGGTAGAGACGGTTGAAGTTTCTGGGACACATAATGAGGAAGGAGGGTTTGAAGAATATGATACTCACAGGGCTAATAGAGGGAAAGAGTTACAGGAGAAAGCAGTACATAACACACTTGAAAAGCTTAAACAAATGGTTGACAGTGCAGGGTTTTGCAGAAATAAGGTGATATCTGTTTCCGTTTATACGAGTTCATGGAGAAACTCATAATGCAAGTTGCCCGCTTGAAACCGAAACACCGAGCGAAATAATAATAATAATAATAATAATAATAATTTTTAAAAGTATAATTTTAGAATCTGTAATGTGATAGATCCCGACTTGGAAACTCAGATGCAGTCACTTTCTCGCCGACGTAATGTGGCTTCCCTGTGTCTCTTCTACAAATACTTTCACGGCTTCTGCTCCGATGAACTTAGTTCACTGGTGCCCCCTATATGTAAATTCACTCGAGCCACAAGATTAGCAACTAGGTCCCATCTTTTTACTGTGAATTCAATAAATTGTAAACCCAAATTCTACTTCATCAGCTTCTTTCCTCGCACTTCCCGCCTTCCGTTTACTTGTTTCCTCGACAGCTACAATCTTCAAGAATTTAAATGTAAAGTCAATAGTCATCTCCTATTCCACTAACCTGCATCCTCTCTCTCAATCTCCTTTCTCCGTCCACTCCACTCTCATCAGTATTCTTCCACTTCCTGACATCTATAACCTGTTACTTTTTCTCATAACCTTCCTCCCATGTAACCCCCTGCAAATCAGTCTCTGTAAAATGCCTTGCTTGGGGCGATATGACTATAAAAAATAATATTAATAATAATAATAATTATATTAATAATAATAATACTAATAAAACTTTGGGTGGACTTTTGGACCCGTGTGTCACTCGTGGGAAAAATCTGTTTGTAAAAGACCGTTACCCAACGTGCCGGACAACTTTGGGTAGACTTTTTGACCCGTACGTCATTAGTGGGAAAAATATGAGAATTACAAATAGAAATAAAAAGTCCAGTATGGCTCTTCACTAGATAAACAGGGAGCTCGTCCTTCAGGATGGGACCTACCTGAGGTCGAAAAATCTGCCATAAGAACAAACCCCTACACAAAGGATTTCAGGTCCCCACAACCAGGATAATCCTAACGATGGCCCTGAAAATTCTCCGGCTAGATCTATAACTGTATATTTAAAGAAAGAAAAAATAAAATGGTCTCGTGAGGAGTACAAAGTCGTTATGACTGCATTTCAAGAAGCGTTACTCAAACCTAAAAAAATCACATGACATGACATTAGGCAAGAAAAGGTTGGACAAGCAAATAGAAAGTACATTGACGAAAATAAATTAGCCAATGTACGAAGATACATCATGCTAAATAACCGAATGACTGAGGCTGAAATTAATGAGATAAAAAGAATTGCAACCAGAATAGACGAATCAACAAAATATGAAAGGAAACCGGAATCAGAAATAAAAAGTAGTAACATCAAACAAGCCACAGGTCATAATGTAGAAACCGTGATACACACAAATCACTGTGAAGATAATGCTGTAAGTTTAGAAGTGTGGGAAAAGTGTGATCTGAGTCAGTTACAAGACGTCAATAAAACGAGTTCAAAACACATTGAACAGAATTATTTTACGGAAAACACGAACAGTATACAAGAAGCCAATGAAGATATCAAGAACCATGTAAGTCAGATACAAAATATTACAATGAAGGAACGAGAACAGCTCCTAAAATTACAACCAACAAAGCATAACATCGAAACTACTAAGCTCTACAATGCAGCACTCAAATTAATTTTGGATGAAGAAGACACTCATATAAATCCCAATGAAGCAATATACGTATCAGCAATAGCAGCAACAAAAATTGAACATCAAATTAAAAACAAGGCAGTCTCGCAGACATGACGATCCACCTTGGAAAAGAAAAATAGAAAAAGAAATCGAACAACTTTGAAGTGAATTATCTGTACTCGGTGAACTGACATGAGGAATAAATGTAAGAACTAGAAAAGGCAGAAGATCCGAAAGAAAATACAATATTAGAAATGAAAATGAAGTCCTATCAACTAAGGTAAAAATAAAGCAAATAAGACAACTAAAAGCTCAAAGAATAAGACGCTATGAGAAAAGATCAAGATTCTATAGACCAAACAAGATTTTTCAATCCGATGCAAAGAAATTTTATACGGAAATAGGTAAAAAGAGCATTGAAGTTACTACCGTAGTGTGCAAAAGTATTAGGACAGGGGCGATTTTAATCTTTATTTTCATGCCTCATAAAAGATAAAATAGTTCTTGTTTTAATACTTTTGCACAGTACAGTATATATGTAAACATCACTAAAAACATACATTTTTCTACCATGAGGTAAGTCTTGCTTGCAATCAAAATGATTTTTCCATTTTGTTTATTTGCAAAATCTAAAATTTGTTATCTGCGTTTGATCCCTCGTTAAAGCCAGGCACTAAAGATCTTTGACTATGGCAACGCAGTTCACTTCTAGAAATATTTACAGTCATTGAATGCGCACATAATATGATATCCCAACGTTTTTAATAGTTTAGAAGTAGGCTTGTTATGAATTTCCAGAGAAGGCGGCGACGGGAGAAATTTTAGAGCAAATCACAAAACTATTTCTCTGTGACATAAGGTCACGAACTGAAGATGTAATTCTCTAAATTAGCGCTTGCTAACAACCGCCACGGCAAGGTCGTCAACTCGGCGTGAGCTCAATTTGACAATCAGAAACAGTTGTAAAACATGCCTTCGACATCGAATTTAAGACATACGTTGTTTACAAATCTAACAATTGTAGGGACACATTTGATAAAGATTTTACTCAAAACAGGATTTTAGTGAGGATCAAACACACTGTATATACAGCTAGCTACCACTTAAAATTACCGCTTAATTAGACATAGACAATAGTGTATATGATATGGCACATTATAAAAATACAACTACTCTCCCTCAACGTTGATCTTGGTCAGTACTTAGGTGGGTGACCGCTTGGGAATACCAGTTGCTGTAAGTGTATATTGACGGATGTGCGTTCTGGTGCAGTGGATATCAGCTCGGAAAGAGAAATCAGTGAGTCGAGTTCGAATTCCAGTTGAATACCCTACATTCACTTAACCACTGGTACCCTTGGGAAATGTATTATTCCGTCATTTCCCTCCAGCTATGGGTTAAATAACAAGGGTAGGACTTGGGAACCCTGCTCTTAAAAATAAATCTCAATGAATCTTGATACTCGAAAAGAAAAATGTTGAAAAATAAAATAAACTTACCCAAAAATCATTGGTTATGACCTTAAATGATCCCATGAGGATTGATAGGTTGTTAAACCTCGAAACAAACAAACACACTACTCTCCCATATTGTCTGGTGCATTTTTTATGTATTTAGAGAGTCTTTATAAAATTTAAAGAAAAATCTAATATCTCGTCCTTAGTCACTTTCCTTCTACCGTAACGTAGTTCATTGTACTTTTTTTATAGATATTTCCATGGTGATTGTTCTGGCGAGCTTTTTTCTTTGGCTTCGACTTAACGAATTTAATAAATTTGGTGTTAAGTCGCATTTTTTACGAATCAAATACTTAGCGCGAGTTCTTCACTGATACTTTCTTCTCTGGCCCATCTCGCTTGTGGAACTCACTTCCGGCTTCATGCATTCCAGTCAAGTTTGAACTTAAAAAATTCAAATGCAATGTCAATTAATGTTTTTTGTTTTCTTAATCCCTGTTTTTGTCTTGTTCTCTTATTTTGTTTTTACTTTCTTTCATTCTTTTAAAATGAATAAGCCTTTGAAGAAGGCAAAAATTAGCTACTGAAGCTGCATTTATATTTTTGAAGACTGTAAGAGGCAGAGAAGTAAGAATCCAGAAAAAAAGTTCAACAGGAGAGAAGTTTTAGAAAAACTAAACTATTATAAAGGAACTGATGGTTATATTTATATATTTCAAAAGGAAAAAAACGATGAGGCCAATTTTCAAAACAAGTGGTATACTTCAATTTCTATAGTCAAGGTGCCAAAAAGAAAATCTCATCAAAGTAAATACCATGAAAAAATTTATAAGATATCAAGGATCCATGGTTCGGTGGAGGGGGGAGGTGACTGATATTGAGATACCAGGTCAGGATTCCTTATATTACAGAGACGTTTCTCTAGAATCTATAAAAACATAGCAGGGAAACCAGACTAAATATGACATCAGTATTCGATGCATAAATGAATATTCGATTCATGATGAATGGCAAATTTATAAATGTGTAAATGACTTCTAGTACAAACAATTTTAAAATGTTTTAACACCAAAATTAATTTTTAAAATGTTTCATTATCTACTTACTCATAGATATTGACGACGTTCTCTTAAATGAAACATATTTTTCTATTTTTCATATATACGTCCTTGTGACAAGCTTCTTATTCTACAATTAACATACAAAAAGAAATGGTGGCGATTTTGTCTGATTTTACCAAAACTGATTTTTACACGATTTTTTGATGTGAAAATTTTTGCAATGAAAACATGTTGTTTTTAAACAACGCATAAAATGGTTAGATTTAACCGTAAGTTCTATGCTAACCGTTTCTTCTCTTTCAGTTCTTACTTGTGAAGCTCTATTCCACCTTTTTGCTTTTCAGTAAATTTCATTTTTAAAAATTTCAAGTCTTCTTAATCGCTCTTTTATAATTCTCGATTTTTAATAATTTTTCTTTCGATTTTTTAACACTCAAGTGTCTTTCTCGCTTTGTTGTAGTGAAACGATTAAGAAAAATCACATATCGAAATTCTGAAATATTCTTCGACTGGCCAAGTAGTTTTTCAGCAACGAACTTGTGGCGATATGGTCAGGTATTTAATTATCGGTATGTCGAGCACCTTTTTCGCATTCCTCCGGAATGATGTACTATGAAAATAAAAAAAAAACATAGCTACAATTGAAATCGTCATCGTTTCATCTTCTACGTCTATGTGACATGGCCTTTCAAGATGTTGGTGATTATGGCTCTTCACAACTTCCTGTCCATTGTAGCTCTGAGTAAGTATTGTCTTTTTGCTATCATCTAATAATACTGCTTGTTCCTTCCTCAGTTAATTACTTACTTAGTTCCTCCGTCCGTTACGCCACTGAAAAAAGATAACACACTCTCTACATGAGCTTTTTCTTCCCCTCTATCTTTTTATAATCTATACACGCTACTCTTCTCAGCCTTTCTCTCACCTTTGCCAAACGCAAAGGTAGGAAAGAGTGAGAGAGTATAAGGAGAAAGCCTATAGCATTACCGTACCAGTAGCAGCTTAAGCCGGTGGTTGTAGCAGTAATTGTGTGTGTGCATATGTGTGTGTACTGTACAACAGTAAAAATAGTTAGGGTTGTTGTTGCATCCCGCGTCATAATAACGAAATATTTGGCATCTACACTCTTGGCCATTACTCAGTTGGTCTTTTCTGTTTACAATGTACACAGGAGCCATGATTTTTCAGTAATAAAAACACATTTTCTCTTTCAAAATCTCTCACAAAATAGATTACAGTATTTTGCTTATGATCTGTGCATACGCCGCTTAATATAAGATTACAGTAAAGTAGATTCTATGGACATTACTTTATAGATAATTTTATAAAATTACACTCTGTGTTATCGTTATTTTATTATCCAATACCTTTATGCTTGAAGACGTTACTATCATTTGTAGGATGACAAAGTAAAATTTTTTCAGACATCATAATTATCCTACCGTGGGAATTCCTCGTGTTCCACTAGTATATTTTAATCCCGTTCTACCATCCACACGCTCGTTAGGCGGATTACGTACTGTTTTTCTATTTCTCTCTTGCCTTTAATATGTCGAGTGAATATCAGAATATTTCGAACTCTCTTTCCTGCCTTAAGAATTTCAGTTTTCTCTTTCTAATGTTCCAAGTGTCTTTTTTGCCAGCATTTCAGTATAGCTTCGTCTAAAAAATTATAATTGAAAACAATTATTTTACAGCATACAACAAACTGGCATCTTCGAAAATTTTATTTACATTTAACTTGGTCTAATACATGGTCAGAATAATGAAGAAATCATAGAAATATGGTTTGTAGAAAGTAGTTTTGCTTTTGCATATATAAAAGTCCTGTCGTTTTCTCTGTTGAAAATCCAAATATATCCTCACCACATCAGCCAATACTGTCGTGGTTTCAATAAAATGCTAGCAGGCTTTCACCTAGCCGGTGTGAAATTCAAATTTGTAAATCTTCTAGACTTCTTGATAAAGGCCTGTTTGCCCTGATATTTAACTGATAACTAGGAGAGAAATTTGGATTGTTACTTTTTCTCAGAGCAACGAGCATGCTACATATTTGAGGTTTGTTTATAAATATACTAGTAGTATAGCCCGGCGTTGCTCGGGTGTAATGAAAGCTTTAAAACTAATCCATGATCCTGGAGCTCAGACTATTTGGACGTTGGCACGAAAGACTAAAAAGCAATAGTTGTTTCCTGTTAAAGCGAAACAGTAGACGGAAAGAAAAATGAATGGATGTAAGTCAAATTTTGGTTTCCTGATATCGATATCGAATAAGTTTTTTTCGTCGTAAACTGAATTTTGAAAGCTAAATAAGTCCTATGAGTAAATGGTATGATGGCTGATACTAAGAACTACAGACCCAAACCCGAAGCAAAAACTAAAATAATAGGGCTGAAAAAATACAGACATACAGGCAGATAAACAGACACACACACAAACATCTTACTTTATATATATATATATATATATATATATATATATATATATATATATATATATATTATCGATTGTCTGCACTATTTTAAGAACTGAATCCTTGAAACTTCTGAATATCGTTTCTTATGTCTTTGTCTATGAATGTATCAAATTTGATTAAAATCTGGCCACTCCTTCTATAACCCAATTTTTTCGATTATCGATTTTCGATATTTATCGGGGTACCTCGACACAAAAAGTATCTAAGAACACTCGCAGTCGCTTATAGTACCACCTTGTAAATTTTCAAGAAAATCAGTTCAGCCGTTTCGGAGTCTATATGTAACGGACATACACACACATAGACAAAGTTCCATTTATAAATAAGTTTAAATGAAACAATCTATACAAACTGTGGCAACGGTTCTGAGAAGCGCACACAGGACATATGGATCGCAAGAAAATTGGCGCGATATTGTGTAAAGCAACGCATAGCCTCACATGACTAGATCGAAATTACTTTATACGAGTAACTAAGTTTGTTTATTGGCGGTGTTTCGATGGACGTCGGAGTCGATTAAGAACCTAACACTTCAAATAGATAATTAAAAAAGAACCCTTTTAACATCTGGTCATGATAGCCTTTTACTGCTCTTGCATTTGAAAAGAGATAAAGTGCGACACAAAGATCCGAATCCGAATTGGCATGGCGAGGGAAGCATTCAAGAATTTGGGTAAAGTATTATGAAACAGGACAATTACGCTAGAAACAAAGAGAGTACTGGATTGCTATGTGATGTCGGTTCTTCAATATGGCAGTGAATGCTGGACAATATCATCAGATATGAAGGAGAAACTTGAAACAACTGAAATATGGTTCTACAGAAGGATGCTGCGAATATCAGGGATCGAGCATGTGAGCAGTGACGAGGTTTTGGAAAGTATGGAAACGAAAATGAAATTAATACTGGGCATTAGGAAAAGACAGCTGAAGTTCCTGGGGCATGCAATGAGGAAGGAGGACTTGGAGAACCTGGTACTCACAGGTCAGACAGAAGGAAAGAGAGACAGGGGAAAACAGCGGATAACATATTTGAAGGGCCTGAGCAGGTGGGTGGCAGAGCGGAGTTTGAGTGGGGTAACATGAGAAATTTTGCTAAGCGCTACCAGGTATAGGGAGACGTGAAAGGCCATGATCGTCTACGTCCTGAAGCGGCATGTCACATACAAGAAAAATAACATAGGAAAATGCTATTTTGCCGGTACCGGTAAAATAGACAAACGTACTTATTTATTTTATCAGACTCGATAATATATACCTTCAATATATTTTGCCGCTAAACAGATTTTATTATGAAGGCAAATCATAAATAACACACAGATTGCACGCAAAATTTTTTTTTTAGTTTCCCCATCAGTTGTTAAAACTATTTAAAAGCTTTTCCACCATCAATTGTTAAGATAATTTAGAATGTTTTCCACCATCAGTTGTTAAAACACAAGTTAAAATCATTTATTCATCATCGATAATGAAAGAATAGATGATTGTTTGAATATTTAAAGCAATCCAGGCATAACAATTTCTGCAAATCAAAACTTGTCTTTTTGATGATCTTGCCAATATATTTCGGGTGAACCCACTGAAAACAACAGTTACAGACCACAGAATTCATATTGCTTAAGACATGTCTATAGAGCTCAAACAAAGACCGCACTGACGACCTCAAATATAATATATTCCGAGATCTAAAACATTATCTTTTTCTTCTATGCGCCCTGTCCTTTCAGGACGAAGCGATCATGGCTTTCCACGTCTCCTAATCCCTGGTGACTCTTGGTACGTTTTCTCCTGTTACACCACGCAACCCCTGTTCTGTTATCAACCTACTCAGGCCCTTCAAACATGTTATCCGCTGCCTTCCTTTGTCTCTTTTTCTTTCTATCTAGCTTGACATTATCAGGTTCTCCAAGCTCCACTTACTCATTGCATGTCCCAGGAATTCTTTCTTTTTAATGCTCACTATCAATTTCCTTTTCGTTGCCATTCTCTCCAACACCTCATCATTCCTCACATGTTCTGTCCATGACATCCGCAGCATCCTCCTGGAGAACCACATTTCAGCTACTTCAAGTTTTTCTTTCATCTTCGATGATATTAGCCAACATCCACTGCCATATTGAAGAACTGACATCACATAAGAAGCTAGCAGTCTCTTCTTTGTTTCTAGTGAAATTTTCCCGTGTCTTAGTAATTTATTTCTGGAACGCGTCATTCACCATGCGAAAGAACATGTATTCGAATAATATCAGTGGATTAAAAAAGGAAGCTTTTTTTTAATATTCCACAATACTTCATTTCATTTCCTATACTACCCATTGAATGGCAAACTACTGCGGAATAATTTTCTGTCAAGTCAGTCATGTCTCTTTCGAGACATGATCGCCTAAGCGTGTATCACGTATGGCACTTAACTGACTGACTGAATATAATAGATGGAATCATGAAAGTGGGGGATCAGTTTTCTATTGTTATGAAGTAATAAACTGATCCCCCACTAATTAATACTTAATAATATAATAATCTCTTCCCCATCTATCTATGATTTCAAATAACGGGACAGACTGGGTTCTATCGCCTTAGCTGGCAGACAGTCTACTCCAAAAAGCAATGGCCACCTACTGCGGGATAATCTTCTGGCCAGTCAGTCATGTCTTTTTCGAGACATGATCGCCTAAGCGTGTATCACGTATGGCACTTAACTGACTGACTGAATATAATAGATGGAATCATGAAAGTGGGGGATCAGTTTACTATTATTATGAAGTAATAAACTGATCCCCCACTAATTAATAATAATATAAATCTTTTCCCCATCTAGCTATGATTTCAAATAACGGGACAGACTGGGTTCTATCGCCTTAAATCTTTTCCCCATCTAGCTATGATTTCAAATAACGGGACAGACTGGGTTCTATCGCCTTAGCTGGCAGACAGTCTACCTCAGAAAGCAATGGCAACCTACTGCAGGATAATCTTCTGGCCAGTCAGTCATGTCTCTTTCGAGACATGATCGCCTAAGCGTGTATCACGTGTGGCACTTAACTGACCCATTGCTAAGCCACAAGTATTCTTTTTTACCTATTCTCTTTTTGTTTAAGGTTAGATTTACAGTACTGTTTTTTTATCTTTTATGAGGTATATTGACAGAAAATAAACAATTTCATTAAAGTAATTTTATTTGATTTACTCAACAAATGCTTTAACTAAAAATACTTGTTAGAAAATAAAATTAACATTTAGTATAATAGCCTTTTGCTTTGCTCAAAGCATTCATCTGTCAGGCATTAACATCACAAGCTTCTTCAATGTATCTAATGGTATATCCTGCCAAGAAGCTTGTATTTGTTCCCAAAGTGCGTCTTGCAAAGTAACATAAGATTTATCAATTCGAAAGGGGGAAATATGAAAAAAGTCAGTCATATCCAAGGATAATAGAATAATGAGTAATTTTAAAATAACTTGTTTAATAGAAAATAGGAAAAATTAAATATAACTTCGTTTTAATACATTTCTTTTACACCTAGTTTTAAATAATCAATATTTATTACCAATTTACTTGGCTTTTCACCCTGTATTTGAATTTCAGTGAGGTTTTTAGGAAAATTACCCTGACCTAATACTTTTGCACACTACCGGTAGTGTGCAAAAGTGTTAGGACAGGGATTATTTTAAAGTTTGTTTTGATTCCTCAGAAAAGATAAAATAGTTCTTGCCCTAAACTTTTTGCACAGTACTGTATTTCTCATAGTGTCCCAGCAGTGAAGCTCGGAGGCACTCAGATAAGAAAAATTCGAAACAGAAGCAATTTATAAGATTCTTCTTCTTCTTCTTCTTCAGATCATTGGCGATCATAACCCTCTACATCTCTCTATACCTAGTGGCTCTTAGCACACCCTCTCTTGTTACCCGACTCAAACCCCGCTCTGTTATTCACTTATTCAAACCCTGCCTCTTTTCCCCTCTATCTGACATGTGTGTATCAGATTCTTCAAGCTCTCCCTCCTTATTCCGTGTCCCAGGTATTTTAACTGTCATTTCCAAATGTTCAGTATTAGTCTTGTTTTCATTTCCATCCTCTTCAAAATCGCATCGTTACTCATATGTTCGTTCCATGGCATCCTCAGCATCCTTCTGTAGAACTACATTTCGGTTGCTTCATGTCTTACCTTCATCTTTGATGAGATTGTCTAGCATTTACTGGCATATTGAAGAACAGAGATCACATAGCAATCCATTACTCTCTTCATAAGATCTTTAAAATTATTATAGTGAAAAGATCTAAAGAAACCACGCCTTTGATTACTGTAAATTTTGCCACTAGTAAGGGTCACTCGCAGTCGTTCCCTACACGTGATATCCAAGCCAATCTTCTATAATTTGCGCGAAACTAACTCACGTTTTACACATTCTTGTTTAGGAAAATGTCACAATAAGCCTTTTATTTTTTCTCCAGCAACTGTTTCAGATTAGCGTCAATTCTAACAAGATACAAGAAAACAGGTTAAAAAATACACGAGAGCTTTCAATTCTAATTCGAAATGACAACTACGAATTGTACGCTGAAGACTTGGTAAAATGTTTGGTTATTTTTTAGTCTTTTGCTGTTGTTCCGACAATAAAGTTTTCTGCTTTATATCTTAGCCGATTGTTTTCTTCCTTTCTCTCGCACTTTAGCTAAGCAACATTGAGGAGAGTCAACGGCTGAATTATTGGTTGATGACAATCAGATCGTGGATTGTCTTACTTGTACTCCATCAGAGTGGAATAAAAATATTTACAGATAAACGAGTGTACATGATAAATGGTTATAAAAATTTAGATCAAATCAAAATATTTCTATTCGATATCTGAGTATTTCTAGAATAAAAAAAAATAATGATATTGAAGAGAATTTTAAATTTAATCGCCTTATTAGTAACATAGATTAAAATGTTGTTTTCTGTCATGGAAATTATGGTTGAGTATTAGAATGCTCGTCGACATTTCATTCTGTGTGAAGTGAGTTATAAGTCGGATCTGAAGAGACCTCACCCACCGCGTAGTAGGGTAGGAGTGTTCAGACGATGGAAAGCACTGAATAATCTTTGGTCAATTTTTCTCTTATTTGTCTTCTGGCGTTTCCGAAGGCTGCTGTTGTTTTTCGTAGACTGCTTTTCTCCAACTGGTCAATTTCTGACTTAAACTTTCGTATTCCCATTCTCCAGATCGATGTCTATCCTCAGCAAAGTGTTCTTAAGCTGATCTTTGAATCAATGATGTGGGTCTTCACGTATTCGCTTGTTAGATGCGAGCTCTGAGGAGGAGATTTCTTTAGTAGGCAGATATCAACACAAAAAATCGAGAACGGTGTCCACCCCAGTAAAGTCGGTGACGTGTCATAATTTGTGTTTGCAATACTACTACAAAACTAGCAACTATCACTGCTACTACTACTGCAACTGCAAATAATACTAATAAGATTGAGAAGAACATTTCAGACACATTTCGGTTTGAGTTTCGGTTTGAGGTTTGTTTAACGGCATATCAACCTATATGGGTTATGTAATGCCGAAAAGGTAGAGTTTCAAGATATTTTTTTAATGTTCGGTTATAGTAAGAAATTTGATTTAGTCAGATTTTAAAGAAAAAAAAATTATTTTATTTTAGAAAACTGAAGATGTCTTCTAATTTCGTATTCATAAATGTATTGCTGGTAATGTTTTTCCTTCAAAAATGTACGATGGCAATAATTTTTTTCTTCAAAAATGTGTAATGTAATAGTTTTTTTCTTAAAAACAATTGTTGGTAATGTTTTTCATTCAAAATGTATATTCTTCTATAAAAGTCTATTTTATACATATTATATTTCTATAAAAGTATTATCATACTTTCATAGTGTTTTGACCCAAGTTTGGGGTTAGCTATTTACCCATAGCTGGGACCCTAACAGGTGCTATCACTCCGGGTCAGAGTGAACCTGGAAACAACAGCAATTAAGAGGTGGTTCGATGCTCCTCACAACCTCCCAATCAGAGGCCCTGCTGCTGGATGCAGTTTACCGTCATACCCAGGACCATTTCAGACACGTACTCCTTTACTTACGAAAGCAACACCACAGTAAATAAAAATATTGGAAATAACAATGGTTACAACATGCACTTATATGGAAGGCTGGCGATATGACAAAGTATGAAGGACAACATAATGCGACAGGGATTGATGTAGATAACTTGTAGGAAGAAAAGCAAATTTCTCGTTCAAACCTAAATCCATAAACAGAGTCTTCTTACTCCTCTGGGCGAAACCAATCTCTGACTGACCATGTCTGCAGCGGTGCAAATCTAAGGATCCTTGACCGCTAGTTTGGGGTTCTAAATTCAGAGTTGCCTGTCTCCTTGACGGGTTGCTATACGAAGTTTTAGAACCCGGGCTCTCATTCTATTTACCGACAGCTGCCGAGAGAAGAACAGAATTCGTACCTTTGCGAAGACATAGGATCTAATCCGTCTTTCTGTTATACAGGTAAGAGATTGACTCATACATTTTCCAAGTCTATTTGTACTTAACTAAATGTAACGTACTCGGTAGGAATTAAAAATTTTCGATTCCTCAAACTGTGTGTTACCCACCGTGCCTGATAAAAACAAAAATAAAAATCGTCTTGGTATGACTCATATACTTATAAGAACTGGTGTACCATCTACTGAACCTATTTTACTTCTATGTGCCTTGTTCTTTTAGGACTTAGGCGATCATGGCTTTCAACATTTTTTTATACCTGGTGGCTCTTAGCACACTTTCTCCTGTTACACCACACAACATATCACTTGAAGAGGAACAGTTTTGTTCTGAAACATGAAAAAACGACCAAGATATTTTGTAACATGACAACGCAAGGGAACATGTTGCAAAACGGGTGAAGAAAATCAGTGTTTTGGGTGAACAGAATTTTTGGCATGTATACTTGGTAATCTCTACTTAGCAAACACAGGTTATTGCAGTAAGAACAAAACTCTTTTTTTCACTTTTTAACGCATTACTATGTAAAAATTGATTACGGTGTTTGTCTACATCAGCAATTATTATTCTTATTGTCATTTCTTATTATAAATCTATTTCTGCTATGGTCGCACTACGTACCATGTGTGCGAGAAGACTTAAGACGGGTCATGGTGTGTTGTTATAGCTCCATTTCATGTTTTTCACATCTCCCTAACATTGCTAGCGTCACATTGACACGGTTCTCCTGAGTGTGTGGACTGTACTTAACAAAACGATTTTTGCATATCACTCAAGCTGGGGTTACAGGGGATTCTTTCAATTTGATTTTTTGTTCCATTTTTTATCATTCCAAGTGCACCTACTATCACTGATACGATACTTGTTTTCAATTTCCACATTTTTTCTATTTCAATTACCAGGTCTCCATATTTTGACAGTTTTTCGAATTCCTTGGTTGCTATGTTACAATCCGCTGGACAAGCGATCTGTTTTATAATTCTGCTTGCACCTTCCTTAGTTAGTTAGTCCCTTAGTTCCTCCGTCCTTTGCACCACACTCTATACACGAGCTTTTCCTTCCTCTCTATCTTTTTACTCTCCTCACCCTTGCCAAACGAATGCAAAGATTGAGAGAATAGGAGGAAAGAGCTTATAGCATTATCCTATCAGTAGCAGCTTAAGCTGGTGCTTGTAGAGTAATTGAATGTTGTATATGTGTGTATACTGTACAATATAGTATAAATAGGTAGGTTTGTTGTCGTATCCCGCGACCTAATGACTAAATTTATGACCTCTACACCCTTGGCCATTACTCAGTTGGTCTCAGTTCTGTCTTTTCTGTTTACAATGGACACAGGAGCCTTTAAAGTAACTTTAATTATTTTAAAAGTTTTTTAATCCCTTCTAACATTTTTGAAAATTTTCAGAAAGTTTTGTTTTGATTTGAGTTAGTGGCTAAAGAAACGTTGCGACTGTTTTACCATGGAAACCTAATGATTGCATCACAATTTTTTTCGGTGACAAACACGTTAATGTAGAAATTCTCGCAAAAATCAAGTAACTGTCATATTCTAATGAATCTATTAGTACTCATTCACAAATCAATTAAATTATTTTTGCAATTATTATTTTTTAAAATCTTAATAAAAATGTTTACAATGGAGACAAAAGCCATGATTTTTCAGTAATAAAAACATTTTCTCTCTCAGAATCTCACAGTAAAGTAGCTTATATGAACATTACTTTTATAGATACTTTAATAAAATTACTCTCTGTGTTATCGTTATTTTATTATCCAATACCTTTCTGTTTGAAAACGTTACTATCATTTGTAGTATGACAAAGTAAAATTTTTCCATTCAATCATAATTATTCTTCCGTGGAAATTCCACGGGTTCCGCTATTATCAATTAATAAACAAATTTTTCTTTTCGTTTTTTAACAATAATATCCAGCCTATTTGCTTCATTTTTTTTTTCTACCTGCATAAATCGTGTAATCCCACAGAATGGCGACATTCTCTACCTCAGCACCGGTGCTGGGTGATGCTGATACCAGTGTCTGCCCACATACACTTCATAGTGTTTATTATTATTATTATTATTATTATTATTATTATTATTATTATTATTATTTTCTTTAAAATACTCTTTTTTCCAAATTTTTCACCTGCGAGCTAAGTTAAACAAAGTAATTGAATTTGTTTTTCTCTGCATGTGAGCAACATTCATTAGCACAATCTTTTGTATTTAACATGAAGACATATGTTCATGGAATTTCGTATATCTATATTGGTTCTCAAACCCCAATATAGGACGAATAATGTTTGAGGTTAAATGCCGTATTCCTTAATTTATATTTCTAAATACATATATTTCGAAAGTTCATCAATTTCTTTCTTGGAAATATTTTTATTCATAAGCTGGTTTGATTATAATAGTTTTCTTTACTATTATTATTATTTTTATTATTATTATTATTATTATTATTATTATTATTATTTTTGGCTGTCATGGAATACATTTAAAAATTAGCAAGTATTATAGTTGATACTATTGAATAGCGACGTAATCTTGTATGCAATTTACCAATGACACCACAGGAGCAGTTATTTAAAAAAGCTACACAGGAAAGTATATTGTTAATCCTAACTTCAAATATACGAACTAATTTGCAGACGAAGAATGGTGTATTGTCCTTACGTTAGAAATTGAAGTTAAATAAAAATTATATATATATATATATATATATATATAATGAGTTATTAATCATAATTATGTTAAACCAGTACACAGTTGTAGAAAAAGTGTTCGATACAATTATATTAGGGATTTTCGCTGATGATTATCTGTAATCATACCAATAAATTGTTACTATGATCATACAAACATGAATGAAAGTGTTCTAAAATACTGAAATAAATCCTACATAATTTTAAAAATTGTTCGCTTGGTTGAAAATTTCAGTTGCGCTTTCGTAAAAAATCTCAGTTTGAGCGTTTTAGAAACGATAAAATCAGTTATTGTGAACCGCATGAAGGAAAGAAAGATGAAAACTAGGTTGCGGATATAACCCATTTGCAATATATATATATATATATATATATATATATATATATATATATGTACAGTGTAACCCTGATATAAGAGAGTTGTCGGGACCGGATAAAAGTTACCTTATATCCGTGTTTCTCTTATATCCGGGTTTGTTCTATTTTATAAACATTGCCATATGCTCTAATTTGGAACCAGAGAAAATATCTCTTATATCCGAGTTTCTCTCATATCCATGTATATTATATCCGGGTTATACTGTATATATATATATATATATATATATATATATTGATTGATTGTTTAATACTTAGTTTTTGGTCATAATAAGGTTAGACCAGTGCACATTTGAATTAAAAAGTGTCTGTGTGCGTGTGTCGTATAAAAAGCACGGACCGCCAGCGAACCTTAAACCAAGCTCTCCAATCATTCTAAAGATGAAATTCTGATCTCGAAATATTAATGAATAATATGGACAGATTGGGTTCTATTGCCTTGGCTGGCAACCAGTCTACCGCAGAAAGCAATGACAACTTACTGCGGGATAATCTTCTGCCCAGTCAGTCATGTCTCTTTCGAGACATGATCGCCCAAGCGTGTTTCACGTATGGCACTTAACTGACTGAATACCCAACACCTCCTTTATCTTCCTTTATTATAATAAATGCATTGTGATAGCCCTCAAATGCCTACCCATACACTATATATATATATAATGAGCTCTCAAGACGATTTCGTTGTATAAGGGTTAATTTCGTTTGGTACATTGGTACATAAAACATCAAATTTTATGTTTGTGTCTTATATGCGCCATCAAGCCTGCCTTAGATTCGCAAAACAGTCTGCGAAAGAAGCATTTGAAACGGTCAGTTTTGAAATAGGAAGACTCATACAGACACAGATTTTATTTGCTTAAAATCTTTTGTACAATAAAGACGGAAGCTGATGATGGTTCGCCTGAAATAAACCTACACTTCCGATTTACCATAATTTAATTTTTCTTGTATATATATATATATATATATATATATATATATATATATATTTGCTCATCCTTTTGGATTTAAAATAAAATAATATATATATATTTCTTGCTTTGTTTTGTTTTTTCTCGATCGTTGAAGAAGCTTTAATAAAAGTAAAACGTTGTAGGGAATTACTTTTCTTGTTTACTATCTTTCTTTAGTCTATCATACACATACGTATATTAACAAAGTAAATTCATTAAAAGATATCATATTTCAATAGAGCATCAGATTATGTAACATTTCATTGCTTATTTTATTCTCACAGTATTTCGGCCGATCAGTTTTCCGTCTTTCTTCCTTCATTCACTTCTACATGGAATAAAAATGCTTCCAAGTTATTACAATTCTCCAATCCTTTCTTTTACAAACCGACAAACCCAACAAAAGAACATTTTTTTTTCTTAACTTGATTAGATGAACAATAATAGTTGGTGTAAATATTCACAGATGAAACTACATTTTTTTTCACTTTTTAATGGTTTTGTTTAATCGATTTATTCATTTCGCTGGAGACTTGCAGAAAACTTATGACCTTCGCAAGAGTTTTGGGAAATGAAAGACATTTTTGAGCTCGAAAAGCTGTCAGATATATTTTTCTTATTTTCTGAAGGGATTACTTGATTATAGAAATGAATTTCCGATATCGGGTGATGTGAAGCTTCAGATGGTTATACAATTTGATATATATAAATAATATTTTCTCCATTAAAACATTGGCTTTTAGAAAAAAATAATTAGATTTAACAATCTCTTTTTATTTTACTGTACTTTTTAAGAGTTTGGCAATCATGTCCCTCTGCAACTTCCTGGTTTATATTACTTATTAATTATTTAATTAGTTTTTATATTATTTAAAAACTTACTTTTAATAGTTTACTGATTACCTATATCCTTTTTTTCTCATTTCCTCAGGAAAAATCAGTAGCCAGATAATTGACTCATATCGGCTTCTTTTATTGACGTTCCAAATACGTTTACTGTCAATTTTGCTTTTCTTTTTTTAAACGCCTTGTCAGACTAAATTGCTTTTTTAAAACGACTTGCCTTTTTACATTTATTGGTCTTTAATTTTTTTTCGCTTTAACTACAACTTCTGAGTTGTTTTACAGGACCTGACATCAAAAACGTTTCATCCGTAAATCCATGTTGTTAAGATCATTTCCGCTAGTAATAACTCCTGGTACGTAACCAAATTTTTTTTAGGGATTTTCCCATTATACAGGCTAATATATCCGTCGAGAAAGCGTCTAACATCTTTTTTCCAATTTGTTTATTAAATAAACTGATTTTCTATCATTATACAAGGGTGTTTTTCTCAGTAGAATATATGAAATTAAATGTTTTACAAGCTTTTCTGACATTCTATTAAATGTCTCTGCTCAAAACCTGAAAGATATGTAGAAATGTATCATTTGTACTTCTCATTCTGACCACATTATACGGAAATAAAGTGTTGTGAATTCCGGGTGAGAAACCACGTAAAATAATAAATACCAAAAACAGATATGGAGAGAGGAAATGTAAGTTATATTGAACAAGATATACAAACTGGAACACGTGTTAGTCAATTCAGGAATATTATTAGTAGAAATGATTATATACAGACTTGAAGTGAAATAGTATGTCGGATTAATGAGTCTATATACAACAACTCCAACTAATTCTGCACCAGCTTACTGACCAACTAAGCAACTGCTTTACAACGGTATTTACCAAACTTCCCACGCAAGGCTAGATGTGACACAAGGTCTATTTATTGTGGGTCTTCCTGGCCATATAGCCGGGCTAAAAAATGTCTGTCTATTTTTGCCCAGTCGTGATTCTGCTCTTCGGCGGAACCACGACTGGGTTAGTGCTGTTTGATCGGAAGCAGAGAGCGCTCTCTACCCGAAGGCATAGAGCTGACAGTGTCATAGTCGTAGTAACAGAGACAAATGCCAACTGCTTTACAACATTTTTTAGCTGTCCCTCCTAGTAAGGGCAACATGTGACACAAGGTCAATTATGACTGGGATTTCCGGGTTGTATGGCCCGGCCAAAAAATGGCTGTCTATTTTTCCCCAGTCGTGCTTTTTACCCTTACCGATAGAATACGGGATAAATATCAGTGGTATACTATTATGTAAGTGACATGGTGTGTCTTTGCTGTGAACGTTCGAATTGGTGGGATCACGGAATGTAATTTGTCTGAGCACTTTTAGTAGACAGAGCGATAGTGTAGTGCGTAGTTTGCCACATATCGCCTGTAGGGTAGTGGTTGGCGGGTAGAAAAATAATTCGTCACTAAAAAAACAAAAAAAACTTTTTTAGACTCTATCAGGGCTGGACACTGAAGTCTGGGCAGCTCTCGCCCAATATATGACAGCAGTACTCCATTTTTGGCCGGATCTGGCTCTTGTAGCCGTTTCATAATATAGTGCATAGTACGGGTTAATATTTGTTAACGACGTATCTTATCCCGTGTAAAAGTAGTCTCATGTAATGACTGAAGATATACCAACAACTATTTGGCACGTGTATCAGGCTTCAATTCGTTTGTACATTGAATATTGCTGCCACATATAGTCTGTTAATTCTGTGATATATCTTGATATTCTAAACAAAGTCCAAAGCTGAATCTGCAATATTACGGGTTCTGACCTGTCACCGGGGTCTCAGTCAATTTTTCACCGCAGTAATGTAAACTCTCTCTCCATTTGTAAACATTATCATAATTGTTATGATGGGTTTTACACATACCATGAATTTAGCGCAGTACTAGATAAGTAGCATCGTTTTAAATATTACATGTAACCGTAAGTTTTATGCTAACACTTCCTTCTCTCGCACATCTGGCTTGTGGAACTCAATTCCCGCTTCTTGTTTACCAGTCATCTTTAAGCATTTAAATTAATGTCATCTGTTGTCTTCGTAATTCCTGCCCTTTGCTCTCATTTCTTAATGATGTTTTCTTTTTACATATTATCCTACACTCAGTAATCCCAGGCAAAGTAGCTTTATTTTATTTCTAGAGGTGAAATGATATAAACATTCGATGAGTGCTGAAAAGCTCACCCATTGACGAAGTAGTTCTTTAATATGGCAGTGAATGTTGGAGAATATTATCAAAAATGAAGGGGAAATTGAAGCAAGTAAAATGTAGTTCTATAGAAGAATACTGTAGATATCATGAATCGAGCCGGTGAGCAATGATGGGGTTTTGAAAAGGATGAATAGGAAATTAATACTGAACATCAGTAAGAGACAGCTAAAGTTCCTGGAACATGAAATGAAGAAAGAGGGCTTGCAGGATCAGGGGCCAGATAAAGGGAAAGAGAGACAGGGGAGAGCAGCGTGTAACATACTTGACGTGTCTGAGCAGGCGGATAGCAGAGCGGGGGTTGGGTAGTGTAACAGGAGAAAGAGGGCTAAGATCCACCTGAGATAGAGAAATGTGGAGGGGTCATGATCGCCTACACCCTGAAAAGACAGGGCACATAGAAGAAGTACTTTTCTACCGAATATTTCTAACTTTTGGAAATTTGGACAGATATTTGATGCCAGTGTGGTGGAGAACCTTTCTACACACTCCAGTATTGCGTTGCACCACAAATAAAAATATTACATTTGCAGCAGCAGCAGCGTCTGCGTTGTTATTATTATTATTATTATTATTATTATTATTATTATTATTATTATTTCTGCCTTTTATTTGGAGCGCAGAAGAAGTGGAACTCTCACCCTCCTTCTATTTTAAATGGTAGCTACGATCTTTAAGAATCTAAATTCAGTGTTGTCATTTCATGTCTACTTGATATTGTTCTCTCTCATCAATAAAATTTTTCTCGTATACTTTCAGTCTCAGCGACCCCTTGACTTTTCACCTTACTCGTGTTGAAATGATTAAAAAACATACCATAATATATTTACAGAACGAAGTATTGTTTAAATTAAGTAAAGTATTCAAATCTGAGAGTACTGCTTCATGTCTTAGATATCGCAAATTTTCATCTATTTTTTTACAACAGAGACATTTGCTTTATTCTTCATGTTTAATTCATCAGTACAATAATTCTTATCATCGCAAGCATTATGAAATTAATCATTTTATATTATTTGTTTTACTATTCTTGGAGAGAAATATTTAAACATCTAAAGTGAGGCGTCATAGATGTAAAACACCATATCAATTTTGGTATATTATAGAGAAGAATGGCTTAGATTCCAAGGAACCACTGGACCAAATATAATTTTATAGAGAATAGAAATGTTCAGAAACATAAATTAGTAGACAACAGTTTGAAGATGAAGTAATTCTTAGGTGAGTGTGATGATTGTAGATATTATAATTATTCATCTCATCAATGTTGATGATATCGTTAAAATTAATAGAGATATTTATAGAAAATTCTTAGAAATTACGATTTTCGAAGAGTACAGGTGTGGTGATACCGACCGAGCAAAAGCGAGGGACCGGATGTTTGCACCATAACGACCAGAAAGCAAATGACCAAAAGTCGTTGGGACGCACCCCGAGTTCGCGCAGATGTTCCGGTTGAAAACTAAAAATCAATTAAATATGAAAGTTCCAGTTCGCGAGCCTACGCGAATTTTATTTATCGGCCAATTGTAAGCCCAGAATCAAATACGGATATGAATTCCCAAATGATCTGCTGCGATCCAAAAAGTCGAAATAAAAAGCTGATACAGAAAGAATCGCAAGACAGACAGATAGACAAACAGACAGACAGACAGACCCAAACATGAGAGAGAGAGGAGTGTAATCAGTATCCCCCTTGACCCAAGTCAAGCGGCTTACTATGTTAGCTTCCCTTCTCTCTCCTCTTATCTTTCGCTGTCTCAAAACTACTTACTGACCTAAGGAGCAAATACATCAAAGACATTCCTTACTCACAGCGCACGCACATTCCTAAGCATTAATTCTCTTTTCAGCATTTTATTGCCATGAACATTTTAACGTCCTTTGGACCTATACTTCAAGTATTACTTTAATTGTAAAAACCTTAATTGATATGTGTATATATATAAAATGTTATTTTTCAACTCAATTTGCATTCCTTGATTTATAATCATTTTATGACTTATAGTGGGCTATCTACAACAAGGCCAAATTCCGTTAATCTGCAACAATATACAACTACCCTTCACTAGATCCCTACTATAAACTGGAAAAGAATGGATAACCCGCTATACAGGTAAGTATCAAACATCTTTAAACTAAAAAGCATATTTATCAAACTGGACATAATTAAACCTGTATAACTCTCTCCAAAATAAGAAAATTTATTGTCTTTGAAATTAATAACATCAATAATAATAATAATAAATAAGTTTTAGTATTTTTAAAATAAGTTTTCTCACAAAACATATCGTAGTATTATTTCCATTGAAAACTTTTAGTCTATCATAAAAATAGATATACATGAGAGAACAAAACAATATCCAAACTATGGGAAGGAATTAAAATAGTCGAGAAACTTTAGCTGTTTTTTAATTAGTTTAATCTCTTTTTTAATTAGTTTACCCCAAGTCAAGAAATGACGCAAGTATAACGCAAGCAGCTAAAGGGAGTGAAAAAGTAAGAAAATACTTAATCATCTCACCCCAAGCAAGGCATTCCACTGCCACTATTGCGCATGGGGCTACACAGGGGAAGGTAAAGAGAAGGAGTGGTTAGTCATAGGGAATGTCAGGAGGAAGGTGACAGATGAGTAAGGATACCGAGGATGAAGGTTGGGCAGATAGGAAGAGTGTTTGATAGAATGGGAGCAGATTAGTGTGTTAGGAGGTGTCTATTGACCTTACATTTAAATTCCTGGAGATTGTATCCGTCGAGGAAGCAATCGTGTGGAAGAGAATTCCACAGTCGGGAAGTGCGAGAAAAGAAACGGTTGGAGTAGAAGTTGCGGTTGCATTTTATCGGTCTCACTGTAAAAGGGTGGGATCTAGTTGCTTATCTAGTATCTCGTGCAAATTCGTATTTAGGGGGCACCAGTGATCTAAGTTCATCGGAGCAGAAGCCGTGAAAGTATTTATAGAAGAGACACAGGGAAGCCACGTCGTGCCGGTGGGAAAGAGACTGCAGGCAGTCTGCCAAGTCGGTATCTATCGCATGACAGACCCTCCACTGAACCTTATCAAGAAGCCCGAGGAGAATAGCAGGGGCACCCAACCATATATGGTAGCAGTATTCAATGCACGGGCGGATGGTAGATTTATATATATGCAGGATAGATTTAGACGGAAAAAAATTCCGGGCCCTACATAGAGAACCGACTTTCATAGCAGCGGATTTAGCAATGGATTCGATATAGTCATTCCATTTGAGGTCCGCTGAAAGTGTGAGACCAAGGAGGCGTAGTGTTTTACTCTTTGGGAGGCAAGCCTGGTCCATGCTAATAGGAGGTAGGTGCGATTGTCTATGATGATTAATTGATAGTAGCTTCGTTTTAGAAGCATTAAAATTTACGAGCCATTTCTTACCCCAGTCCACCACGTATTGGAGGTCCTTTCAAAGCTCGGCTGCAAGGTTAGCTTTGTCGCCCGCACCAGATTTTTGGTCGAGGCGAGAGTAAACTGTGGTGTCATCGGCGTACATACCTACTTGGGATCTTATGGTATCAGGGTGATCATTAATGTAGATCAGAAAGAGCGTAGGACCTAGGATAGAGCCTTGAGGGACACCCGCGTTCGTATGGTAGTTCTGGGAGGCATGTACATTTAATACCACTTTCAATGTGCGGTTAGATAGGAATGACTGGATTAGTTCAAACAATTGTCCAGCTATACCATAGCTCTGCAGTTTGCATAGAAGGCCAGCATGCCAAACTCTGTCGATAGAGATATCCAAGGCAACGGTTCGGGCTTCACCATTCCTATCGAGTGCCTGATATACGTACTCGGTGATGGTCGTTAGCATATCAGCAGTAGACCTAGTGAAGCGGAAGCCATACTGTTTGTCTGAGAGGAGTCCGTGGGCCTTGACATGCTGGGAGGCAAGCCTGGTATAGATACGAATTTATTTATTAGTAAATTCTATCAGAAATTAAATTTGATGTTTTTCTAATTTCGTTCTATGACACTTAACGCTTTGTTGACATAATCGCAGGATGTTTGTGAAAATTTCCAGGTACATTGTTTTGGCGATTTCAACTTCATTGACGATTGTCTATCGAGGAATTAAGAAGAAGCAAGTATTGAAGCATAAAGCACGATAACCCCGCCTTAATTCAACATGTCCGTCCACACGTAGAGTAATCGATAAATTTTAGATAATACTTGTTATAACTTCAGCATTATCAATGAAGCAGAGTATGCTTTTACAAGGTATTAATTTCTGGCAAGCTATTGATTATACGATGTCTGTTTTGCATAAAACAGATCTCCGAAGGTACAAGAAAAAATCCGTTATTTTACAGTGTTGGCTGAAATATTATCTGACATTTTAATTGCGTACATTGCTTTTTATAACCGTTTCACCCCAAGCAACGCAATACTGCTAGTGATGCAAAGGGCTTTACAGTAATAGGAACGGGAAGACGGAAAAGAATGATAACGGTACATGAGATATTGAAGAATGGGTAAGGAGGTGGTGGGAGTAAAGTAGATAAATGGTAATTGACGTTGCACTTAAACTTTTAGAGATTGTAGCTATCATGGAAGCAAGTATGGGGAAAATGACTTCCAAAGGCTGGAAGTGCGAAAAAAAACTGATAAAGAAGGTTTAGGGTTACATTTTCCTATTTTGACGGTAAGAATGTAAGACCTAGTTGTCAATCTAGTTGCATGAGTAAATGCATGAAGGCGGTGCACCAGGGAATTAAGTTCGTTAGAGCAAAATCCCTGGAAATATTTGTAGAAAAGACAGAGTAAAGCCACATCCGGCCGGTTAGAATGCGGTTGAAAGCGACCTGCCAAATCGGTACTGATTAGCTTTCAAATCTTTGGGTTTTGTCTAGAGCCCCGAGATGAATAGCAGGAGCACCCGACTAGATATGGCCACAGAATTACAAATGGGATATTTATAATTGCTCCAGATTCTATCGAGAAAAACTTCATGGTTCCGCACAGCGACGCAACCTTCTTAACAGTAAATGTAGCTAATGAATCCACCTGAGATTGGTTGAGAATGTGAAATCAAAATGACGCAGTGCATTGCTTTTAGAGAGACTAGAGTGATCTATAATGATGGGAGGTAGGAAAGCTTCTCTATGATGGTTAAAGAAGAGCAGTTTCGTTTGGAATCGTTAAAATCTACGATCCATTTCTAACCACACTCACAGATTGGAGGTAATTTCGAAGAACAGAAGCGAGGTTTACTACGAGGGTCATTCAATAAATAAACTGAAGTTTTTGCTATAAAGACTTCTACGAGAGCCATTCACTAAATAAGGTGACTTTTTCAATATAAGGACTTCTAATACAGATAGAAGCATATTTCTTTTTTTTTTTTCCTTTATTTCTTCTTCAAAGGAAGTTAATTTTTTTGGCAGATTGAAAAAATCCTTTGAGAGTTTTGGAGATTAACAAAGAAGGCTGACTAAGAAGCATGCTCCAGGATTGAAAAGAGGTCAGTTATCAAGTTTTTGATTGCTGAAGGGTGTAAGCAAGTTAAAATTTATAAGAGAATGTGCCATATGTTTCAGTCAAAAGATGTCTACAAGTGGGCTAAATTGTTTAAAGAAATTTGAAAGTGACGATGAAGTCAAAAGTGTTGTGAGCAATTGGCTGAGACATCAGTCTAAAGATTTTTACGCCGGAGGAAGACGAAAGCTTGTGCACAGATGGGAAAATTCCGTGACACTGCATGGAGACTACGTTGAAAAATTAAAAAAAAAGTAAGCTTCTATCTGTATTTTAAAAAAATCACCTTAGAAAAATTCACATTTTTTTATTGAATGATAAATCAGCCCTGGCAGATTTCAGATTGGAACGAGACTAGATGGTAGTGTCAACTGCATAGATGCCTACTTGGGAACTGATTTTAATATTAGATCGATATGATTACTAGAAAAGCGTTGGATTCATAGATCTATTGTTTTTCTTTGGTTTATTAATTCTTTGAAGGCTATTTAAGAGTAGAATATATATTGGATTTTGATAATTTTTTTTATTAGATAATAAGTAATTACAAATACAAATCTCACTAATGCACGTTAGTGCATTTGTGAGATTTGTATTTGTAATTATATATATATATATATATAATATATATAATTATATAATATATATATAATAATAATAATATAATAATAATATATAATATATAATATATATATATATAATAATAATATAATATATATTATATATAATAATATATAATATATATATATATAATATATAATATATATATATAATAATAATATATATATATATATAATATATAATATATATATAATATATAATATATATATATATATATAATAATAATATAATATAATATATAATATATATATATATAATATAACGAATTCAGTGAGAATTAGAACTCGGCTCTCCAATTAACAATTCCAAGTCATTATCCATTACACCATTCGCACATCAAAGCTTACGGAATATTTTTTTCCAAGCGGTCACCCATCCACGTACTGACCATGCTCTACGGTGCTTCTCTTCGGTATCAAAACAGAACCGATGTTTCAACGTGATATGGCTGTAAGCTTCGTTGGCTTAAGTGCAAGAACAAAAGTAAATTATTATTTTCATGTCCTCTGTTATCCTCATCTTTGTTGTTATTCTCATAACATTCATGCCGTGTGCCCTGCAGCCTATACCAGGAGCTTATGGATTTGGTAACATTCAAGGAATTTTAATGTATAATAATAAAAAGATTTCAGTAACCTGTTATTACAAAATAATAGATTACTAAAATCCTTTATTATTACAAAAGGATGTGCGATGTAGTGCAATGGATATCGACACGGAACGGCAAATCGGAGAAACGAGTTCGAATTCCAGTTGAATCCTTGCATTCACTTACGCACAAATACCCTTGGGGAAGATATTAATCCGTCTCTTCCCTTCAGTTATGGATTAAATAATAAGACAGATTGGGTTCTATAGCTTGCTTTGCAACCAGTCTACCGCAGAAAGCAATGGCAACCTACTACGGGATAATCTGCTGCCCAGTCAGTCATATCGTGAAAGTGACATGATCGCCGAAAGTGTTTATCACGTATGTCACTTAACTGAATTATTATAAAAAATCTGGTATAGAAGGATTTTATAAAAATTCGTCTTCTCTTTCAATAAATGATCAATTTTTCCTTATAAGTAAACGGCTAATATTACTTGTTGTGGATTCTGATTGAGAAAATAATAAAATACAAAAGCAGATACGGCGATAAAAAAGTAACTTATATTGAACAGAAATATACAAACTGGAACAAGGGTAAGGTTAATTCAGGAATACTAGCAATACTATTAGAAGAATATATATACAGCGAAGAAGTATGTCCGAGTAATGAGTATATATACAAAATAACACCAACTTAATATGCATCAACTTAATATGCACCAAATTACGGAACAACTGACTCCTTACTAAATTCTCTCACTGACAACCACTATATTTAGTTGTCCCTCCCACTAAGGGCAACAAGTGAAACATGGTCAGTTATCCGTGGGATTTCCGGGCTATATGGCCCGGCCAAAAAATACCTGTCTATTTTTCCCCAGTCGTGCTTCTACCCTTCGGCGGAACCACGACTAGGTTATTGCTCTCTGCTCGGAAGCAGAGAGCGCCCTCTGCCCAAAGGCAGAGTGCTGACAGTGAGAGATGTAGTCCCAGCGAGCTGGCGACCACTATATTTAGCTGTCCCTCCCACTAAGGGCAACATGTGACACATGGTCAATTTATGAGTGGGAATTTCCGGGCTATGTGGCCCGGCCAAAAAATACCTGTCTATTTTTCCCCAGTCGTGCTTCTATCCTTCGGCGGAACCACGACTGGGTTATTGCTCTCTGCTCGGAAGCAGAGAGCGCCCTCTACCCGAAGGCAGAGTGCTGACAGTGAGAGATGTAGTCCCAGCGAGCTGGCGACCACTTCCGTTCTCTGTTTAGGTAGACTTATATGTACACATCAGGCGAGTTCATTCTTATGTGCTGATATTTGGATAGGTATATTGTGAACCAGGAGAATAATTTTGAATAGCCGTCATATAATTCGTGATTTAATCTGTATTTATGTGTGACACCAGCCAATCACATTACTGTGAGGGGGAACCAAGGTGTACGCATATTCATTACATCAGTTTGAGAACTTTCTTCTCGCTGAGAAGTTGCTATTGAATTTGAACCTCACCGAATGCAAGCAACAGATAAGATTTTATCTAAATGATATGAAATGATTGGGAATTTAAATAAAAATAAATGATTTTTTTCATATACTAGAATTTTTGCAACATAGTGACGCTCGTTGAAAACCGCATAGTATTTAATATTGTTAAAGTTATTGCTAAATTTTTTGCGAGATTTGTAAACTTTTGTTCAGTTTTGCAGACCAGTCGACAAAATTTGAATAATCTAATTTGTTTGAAAGAATACTTTAATAATTTTTTTAATTTAATTTTATAGTCATTCATGGTAAACCGTTTTTTGAGAAAATTTATTTTTCCTTTTCACCAGCGAAGAATATATTCTTAATATTTCTTACTCTTGAGGATACAACATACAACTGGTCACGAGTAAATATTTTATATCGGCTTTTCTTTTTTTAAGCGTTTGGCTTTGTGGCTCTTTTTAGAATGGATGGTCATCAGCAAACGGAGAAGTCCAAAACGCCAATTACATGTTGGCGATACTAAAATTAAGAAAGTACACAAAATTAAGTACCTGGGAAATGTTCTAAAGGAAGACAAAAAGTGCAACACTGACATCCGAAGAAGAATTAATATGGCTACCGACTCATTCTAGAATTATTAACAGACAGGAAAATTTCATTATAAACAAAGAAGCGAGTACTGGTTGCTATGTGATGGCTGTTCTTTATGGCAGTGAATGCTGGACAATATCGGCAAAGATAAAAGATAAACTTGAAGAAACTGAAATGTGGTTCTACAGAAGGATGCTGTGGATATCATGGATCGAACCCGTGAGTAATGATGAGGTTTTAACAAATGATGGAAACGAAAAGGAAATTAATATTGAGGATCAGGAAGAGACAACTGATGTTCTCTGAACATGTGATGAAAAAGGAAGGCTTGCAGAATATGATACTCACAGGTCAGATAGATGGGAAATAGAAAAAGGGGAAAGCAGCGGATAACGTATTTGTAAGGAATGAGCATGGAGATGGCACAACGGGGTTTGGCTGAGGTAACAGAACAAAACGTGCTTAGAGGTACCAAGGATAGGGATCAGTGAACCATGATCGTCTACGTTCTGAAGGGAAATGTCATATAGAAAGAAGGAGGAGGTGATTTGTTGACAGTTCTTGCTAACGCAAGGCGAACAGAAAACTGCATTATATATATATATATATATATATATATATATATATATATATATATATATATAAATTAAAGAAAAGACATGCCAAAAACAATATTGCGTTTTTATTAAATAATTTATTGATATTCTAATCATTAATTTGTTTTTTTAAATAGTGGGACGATTTTCTATGTTAAATATTAAAGTATTTAGTTTTTCTAAAAGATTAATGAAAAATGGTATTGTTGTAAGCTACGCAGACGAGTAAAACCGATTGTACTTTGCCCTCCAAACCAGTTTTTACTGTTCTGCAAAATATCTATCGGTCAATGTATGGTTATTTTAGATGATGAGACTGACATACTGACGGAGTAACATAAGTCACAGAAGTGGATAGATAGATAGATAGATAGATAGATAGATAGATAGATAGATAGATAGATAGATAGATAGATGGCCTAAATATTATTTACCTTAATAATATGAAAAAAGATTATATGAAGCAATAACAAAAAAGAAAACATAACTTGAAATTAAAATTAATAATATAACTAAAATGCTTCCTAAATCTAAAAAGCCATTTTGTTTAAATTAAAATATAGTCTTTCGTTCTCAATCCATTTTGTTGGACGTAAGCTCTCACCAGATTCATTTGAGTAATGGGCGATTACCCAACGTGTTTAACCCAATCCTTTTTGGCAACGGTGTATATGACACGCTGAGGCAATAGGATCTTCTTCCGGTCCATATGGCCCGACGATCTTCGTCTAAGTGATTACAACGAATCTAGCTCGGCTCTCAAATTTCCAATTTCGATCCCTACCGGCGAATGTGCTTTGTGGTGCAGGAGATATCGGCTCGGAAGGAAAAATCGGGGAGCCGAGTTCGAATTCCAGTTGAATTCGCTGCATTAACTTACGGTCAAATACATTTGGGAAAGGTATTAATCCGTCTATTCTGTCCAGTTATGGGTTAAAGAACAGTACAAAATGGGTTCTATAGCCTTGGTCGGCAACCAGTCTACCACAGAAAGCAATGGCAACCTACTGTGCGATAATCTTCTGCCCAGTCAGTCATGTCTCTTTCGAGACATGATCGCCCAAGCGTGTATCACGTATGGCACTTAAATGACTGACTGTATTACACTACACGCACATTCAAATCTACCCATCTAGATACTGCACGTTCGCCGTTAATTATTTTCGACGTTAATTATCATCGGTGAGAATTGGCATTCAGGTTGATATGGATGTTAACGAGAACTTAGTTGGAGAAAAAGCGTCTTATTTTGGTCAAATTAATTTGCATTTATAGAAAAAGTGCCATTTTTATAATTCTTTAACATATTTCCTATGAGACAACCTCATATATGTACCTCCAAGATATGTAAAAAATGAACATATTTGAACCAAATTTATAATCACAAACATATTCATCAAAAAAATTATGCCATTTTTAAGAGTAAAAACAAAGAATAGTAGAAGACGTTTAAAGTCTTTTTGCGATGAAAAACTAATATATTTGGAAATTTGGACAAAAATCAAATAATTGTCGTATATGATGGAACTCTCAAAAATTAGTCACATAACTTTGTGTTACCTGCTCGTGGTAAGTTCACCCGGAATCAGTCTGATTTTTCTGTGATTTTTAATTTAATTTAATTTCATTTTTAATCATTTATTTTTAAAATTTTTGGTTTTTTGTTGAATTTTTATTATATTTGTTTTGTCACCAGCCTAAGTAGTTCGTGTAAATTATTTTGCAATTGAAGGTTAGTCTTGACTTGGATGAACCGTGGTATTATCCTAATTCCATTAGTTCTGTCTTGTAAGTGAGTAAAGATTTGTTCTTTGAGTTATTCATTCGCTGCCGGGCAACTAGTATACACGTGTTGGTTAACTCGCCTATATTCTGAAAAAAATGTTTAAATTTTATTTTTGACTTCAGAACTTTAATTAAATCAACTTTCTGTGTCACCTCCTCGTGGTAAGTTCACCCGGAATCAGTCTGTCATTTCTGTAATTTTTAATTTAATTTAATTTAATTTTTAATTATTTATTTTTGGTTTTTATTTTTAAAATTTTTGGTTTTTTGTTGAATTTTTATTTTATTTGTTTTGTCACTAACCTAAGTAGTTCGTGTAAATTATTTTGCAATTGAAGGTTAGTTTTGACTTTTACTAAGTTAAAACTTAGTAAATTTCAGTTACTCTTTTCTTTTTCTTTTTTTTAATTGGCGTAGATAGTTCCTACTATCGCTCGGTCTCAACTCCACCCCCTTCTTTTGATCAAGTGTAGAGGTGATCGCCTTGTTTCTTGTTCAGGAAGGGGTTTCCGGTTCATCCCCCTTCTTCGGTCTTAGTGTTAGTTCAGCTGGAAGCTGCTTCCAATTATGGAGTACGGTGGCAACGTCTTTACATTCTGAGGGTACCGGGTTGGCAGTTTCCTGGTTGCTGCTTCTGACTGGTAGTTAGGAGCCCGAACTCATGCGTAGCGTCTTGAGAGGCTGCTCTGATCAACAGTTGAATAATGCCGGGGTTCTTGTAGTGCCATTTCGCGCATGGACGGGCGTCCCTGCATGAACGTTCGGTGGGTGTCCAGTCTCCATCCTTCACATGCTGCAAACAAGTGACCGACTGACTCTAAGACCTCTCCTTAACTGAATCACTATGGAAAAAAGCAAACATAATAGCAAAGCTAAACCAGCTAGTCTGAAAACGCCAAACCCGTCTGCACCTCTTACACTAACATACGTGGTATCCGCACTAACTTCCTCAGCGTTTATTCATTCCTTCACACTAACTCACCTAATATATTGGCCCTATGTCAAACTAACCTTAAACCTTCTATCTCCTCTTCTGAGTTTGACGTTCCTGGCTACCTTCCCCTTTTCAGGAAGGACTCCAGTGTTTATATGCATGGGCTTGGTGTGTATGTCAGCGAACACTTTCTCCTAGCTAGGGCGACATCCCTTGAATCCCCGGATCATTTTTCATGTGCTTCCGCCTCTCACTTCTAAGCTCGATTAGCTATCTCTTCTTTCCCTACCGCCGTCCTTCCTCCCTTGACTGTTCGTTACTTGACAGTGTCTCTGACAATATTGACAAAGCCATTTCTTCCCATCCCTCCGCCCATATATTCGTGTTTGGTGACTTTAACGCCCAACCACACCAAGTGGATGGAGAACTCTGTCACCGACTGTGCTGGTGTCCACACCATGAATTTTTCAATCACCCAATCCCTTACGCAAGTCGTGAATTTCCCCACGCGTTTCTCCGACAACCCTAACGGAAGAGACTCACTGCTAGACCTATGTTTCACCTCCATCCCAGACTCTTGCACTACCAGACAACTCAAGAAACCCAGACAAGTAGAATATCCTACTGCTACCAAAGAGCAGACTGGGATTCGTTCCGAGACTTCCTCTGTGACGTCCCTTGGAACAACGTTTTTAGTCTTACCATCGAAGAATGTGCATCCGAGGTCTCCTCCTGGGTTAAGGCTGGCATCGATGCTTTCATCTCTGCCAGGAAATTCAGCTTAAATCTCATTCGTCTCCATGGTTGTCGCCCGCTTGCTCGGCCGCCATTGCCCACCGGAATCATTTCTTCCGACTCTATCGTAGCTACGCGTCGGACCAAAACAGACGCCTTTTCGCTTCAGCTCGTAATAAGTGTAAAAAGATACTTAACGAAGCTAAGATGTTATTTGCTGCCAGAATAAAGCAACGCATAGCATCCTCTAAGTTCGGCACCAAGGACTACTGGCGACTCTGTAAATGAGTACTTAACAAGAGCAAGTACACAATACCCCCACTAATAAAAAATTTGAGGTTCTGACCTCCCCAGCGGACAAGGCTGAATGCTTTGCCCACAGATTCTCGAATAATTCGAGACTGGACTCGTCTGGAGTTTCTACACCCGATTTCCCACCTAGAACTGATTCTCAACTGAATGACGTCCATATTACACCCTCGATGTCTCTAAGATAATCTCAAAACTTGACCCTCACAAAGCGAGCGGAGGGGACGGAATCCCAATCATAGTCTTAAAAAAATGTGCCCCCGAACTTTCCTCTGTACTTTCTAAGCTCTACAACTCCTGCCTATCTGGTTCCTGCTTTCCTGCCTGTTGGAAATCTTCCTCTGTAGTTCCTGTATTTAAAAACACTGGAGAACCCTCGGACCCCGCAAATTACCGACCTATCAGCCTTCCTCCGGCAAAGTGTTCGAAGTCGTTTTCAAAGCCGAGGTCGTTCAGCATCTCAAGGCACACGTACTCCTCTCAGACAAACAGTATGGCTTCCGCTTCACCAGGTCTACTGCTGATATGCTAACGACCATCACCGAGTACATATATCAGGCACTCGATAGGAATGGAGAAGCCCGAACCGTTGCCTTGGATATCTCTAAAGCGTTCGACAGAATTTGGCATGCTGGCCTTCTGTGTAAACTGCAGAGCTATGGTATAGCTGGACAATTGTTTGAACTAATCCAGTCGTTCCTATCTAACCGCACATTGAAAGTGGTATTAAATGTACATGCCTCCCAGAACTACCATACGAACGCGGGTGTCCCTCAAGGCTCTATCCTAGGTCCTACGCTCTTTCTGATCTACATTAATGATCTCCCTGATACCATAAGATCCCAAGTAGGTATGTACGCTGATGACACCACAGTTTACTCTCGCCTCGACCAAAAATCTGGTGCGGGCTACAAAGCTAACCTTGCAGCCGGGCTTGGAAAGGACCTCCAATACGTGGTGGACTGGGGTAAGAAATGGCTCGTAAATTTTTAATGCTTCTAAAACGAAGCTACTATCAATTAATCATCATAGACAATCGCACCTACCTCCTATTAGCATGGACCAGGCTTGCCTCCCAGAGAGTAAAACACTACGCCTCCTTGGTCTCACACTTTCAGCGGACCTCAAGTGGAATGACTATATCGAATCCATTGCTAAATCTGCTGCTATGAAAACGGTTCTCTGTGTAGGGCCTGGAGGTTTTTTCCGTCTGAATCTATCCTGCACATTTATAAATCTACCATCCGCTCGTGCATTGAATATTGTTGCCATATCTGGTCGGGTGCCCCTGCTATTCTCCTTGGGATTCTAGACAAGGTACAGCGGAGGGTCTGTAATGTGATCGATACCGACTTAGCAGACCGCCTGCAGTCTCTCTCTCACCGGCGCGACGTGGCTTCCCTGTGTCTCTTCTATAAATACTTTCACGGCTTCTGCTCCGATGAACTTAGATCACTGGTGCCCCCTAGGTTCGAATTAGCACGAGATACTGGATTAGCAATTATATCCCACCCTTTTACAGTTAAACCGATAAAATGCAACTGCAACTTCTACTCCAACAGTTTCTTTTCTGCACTTCCCGACTGTGGAATTCTCTTCCACATGACAGCTTCCCCGACGGCTACAATCTCCAGGAGTTTAATGTAAGGTCAATAGATACCTTCTTACAAACTAACTTCCATTCTTTCAAACACTCTTCCCACCCAACTATCTATCACCCACCTTCTGACATTTCCTATATCTAACCAGTCTTCCTATTTACCTCCCCCTATGTAGCCCAAGCGCAATAGTGGGTGAAATGATTAAAAAAATGTTTCTGAAATAATTTTAGAAATGTATCTTTTTAGATAATCTTGAATTATTTTTTACATCTGTTACACCTCCTTATTTTATTTTATGATATTTGTTATATGTCAGGCTTAATGTTTACATTAATTATAAGCAGAGAACTTTGAAGCATTTATATCATCAATTTTCTTTTTAAAACAGGACACTCACTTACCGAAAGTCTGCTGCGAATCATACATTAAAAAATGAAGTTAAACTAAAATGTTATTTAATTAGAATACACTGCATTACTTTCATGAATAAAAAATAATATTGACACTCTAGCCTGAAAAAAATATTTTTAGATGAATAATTAATTTGTACAGTAACTTTTACTATTTTTAAAAAGATTTTAATTAGAATGACTGATAGGGAAGGGCTAGTATGTTTTTCTTGGAAGAAAAAAAAGCTCGCAATGTAACTCAAATTTTGCCCTATTCGCGTGCACCTGTCATGCTTCAGTCATCCACATTTCAGTAAAGTCTTCGGAAAAATATCTCTCTCTCTCTCTCTCTCTCTCTCTCTCTCTCTCTTAACCATGGTCTTCACTTTCCTCTTGTGCTTGAAGAACACATTTAGGGGATGGGAAGAAAGAGACAGCGTCTCGTAAACTTATTTCATAGTCGTTGTCTATATCACTATTTATATCACGGTTATCAAACAGAGAAGGACAAAGTTCTTCCTCCTGTCCACCAACGAACTCATGTTGCTAGAAGGAAAACTGACATCAAGTGCAAAGAATTATTCGCGCAGTATTAGAACTATGAAAGTTATCTTGGATTGTGACGATTTTACAATTTACAATGAAAATTCACAAAGCAGTTCTGTTCAGGAAATACCAGACAATCAAGCACAATCTGCAAGCGTTCGCGAGGACTTCGGTCAAAATTTCTAAGTTTAAACATCGTTAGGACCTGCAGCTACATATAGCAAACACTCAATGCTTGTTCTTTCTCAGAAACTTCACCACAACCCTGATGAAACGCCGAGGAATATTCCCTCTTCCCATCATGGGGTTGAAGAGAATTTTCAGATAGGAGAAGAATATTGGCGACAGCCTTAAATACATTTTGTACGGCAACCCGTCGATACCAGCATCGATACTTCCCGACCATCTTTAGAGCTTCCTAGATTCTCTACTTCACTCGTTTCTAGATAAGGAAAGCAGCTTAATAGTTGTCGAACTCAGCTTCGCTCAGACAGGAAAAAGGTTCTGAAAGTAGTCACAAAATCCCTCGCATATACTCTGTTCTGTCCTCAGAGTTCTTCCATCCTGCGATCTGACATACATAATGTACCGATCAGAAGTGCTGTGAGGTTCCACCTCACGCAATTCTGCTGTCATACTCGTTGGCACGGCAGACATTCTTTTTAACCAATTCTGATTACATGAGTCTCGTCTTGTTCTTCTATAGATTACTTATTGCTACCTGACGATTTCTCAGCGCCCACTATTCTGGAATCTAGTGCCCTTTAAGCCACTAGTCTATCCTGATTAAATCGCTTACTATAATCGTTGGCAAAAAGACTAATGTTATTCTTAAGCTATTCACACCCCTTATTCTCAAACATAGAAGCCGTCAGTATTGTCAGTAGCTGCTGATATTAAACCATCCTTGATATTCAACAATGACGTGTTGAATTTCAAGTAGACAGTCTAACTAAAAATTAGCCTTTACTAAGTTAATGGGGACTCGGTTGTGCCTACGGTCCGAATAAACTACACTATCGAAACTTACACAGCCACAAAGATCTAAGTCAGCTCTTCTAACTAGAACCATGTCAAGATATCTCGAACGATGCACCGTATCCGAGCCGCCACTAGATGGTCAAGTCTACTCTACCCATTTCATTTCGGAATTTATCAACGAAATTTTGTTTATGGTTGATCTGACAGGAATGGTCAGAAAGATTGTTAGTACCTGCACTAGCACTCTCGCGATCATTCATGATCAAAGATAGCGTTCCATTCACCCGCTAAAACTGTTTTGACGATATCCAAAACTGATCCATTGCCTGAAACAAAGTTTCAAACTTATCAAACTCTACTGAGTCATTACGCTGTTCTCTATTTTATAGAAACATGCTGTACGCATAAATTGTGAAAACAAGTGAACTTTATAAAAATAGGTTGAGAAGAAACAGAACCTACACGAAACAACACCCACATAATCGCTTGCAATAAGGTGGGTCTCCTGTATGAAACAAATATTTACACCTCAGTCATTCAAGTTTGATAACCAAAGAGATATGACCGATGCTCAGTGTTCAGAAAACCGTCGGTTTTTTCTAATGGATATTTGCCGCATAAAGGTAATGCTAGTAGCTTTATAAAGTGATGGGTGTATGGAAACAGGAACTCTACCTGAACAAATCTGCATCTGTTTTTTACATGATTCTTCTTAAATCACTGATAAAAGGGGAGATATTTTGTAAGCATGGTTAGCCTCTTCCAGCATGGACCATATCTGCTGTGTGCCTGGGAAAACACGTATTACGATTAGGGTGCTCTTAACTTGAGGAAACATTTTTCGTCCTCTACACTTTTTTTAAAACTTTTTTGGGGAGTGATATTGATGTGTAAGAAATGATGCAAAGGATAGGTGAGAGGTGGTGAGTATGTTTTTTTTGTAAGTGTGAGCATTTTGGAGTGGCGGAATAATATCGGGTGGGTGATAATAAATTTGGCCTTAAGTTTGTTTACTTTGTGCAGTGATGACTTTTAACTGCTACGTAAATATGAACAGTTCTTTACCGAAGCTTTACCGAAATAGCCAAAGAGTAGCGAACGGTAGCGACTGTAGCGACGGCAGTAGTGGGGTCGTTTGGTCTCTGTTGCTCGACAGCTCTAAAAAACTGATTTTTTCACTGAGGTTTTGATTTTTATAGTTGTCCCTAATTCTCTTGGGGGATAGATGACGGACACCAGGTATCTATGCAAATCAAAACTTTGAACAATGAGATTTCTTCCACCTACACAATTTAAGGTGGAGTTATATCATGCCCTTGGTCCAACCAATGAAATATCAACACCTCATATGACGTAATTTTCTTTTCGTCCTCTTCTTCTTAATTACATCATTTTAGGCTTTAAAAAATATTTAATCATTTCCGATCAAAAATTGGGAACTAAGGATCTGACCTTACTTTAACCCTATCAAAATCCTGACAGCCTTGTTTTGACTATCGTTGCCCTAAATGTTTTACCGGGTAAACATTCGCTTCTGAATACAATGGGAAAAATAATGTTATCTTTTTTCCCAATTTCCAGCCAATTTCTCCACCTTTCGGATTTTATAAGTACATAGTATCAAATATTTTTAAGTAGAGCTTATATCGCGAATTACAATAAACTGCAAAATCATCAATATCACTTATAATAATTTCCTTCGCTTCGTTGTATTAAACCAAGAATTTTTTTTTCATGTGGAAATAGAGTTACACTTGCACATAGAATTGAAACTGCTGCTAGAGTTACTTGGATTGCCTCAGTGTAGGTTTTTCTTGTCTTATCGGTGATAAATTTGTAGATTCTGATGCTTGTATGTTTTTCCTTCTTTTTCTGGTGGTCTTAACATCGCCATCACTTTTTCCCGTAACTGAAGAAGATGGTTCAGCATCTTTGTCGATTCTTGTTTCTGTAAATGAATCAGTACATTTCGCACTATCCATCATCATTATATAGGGGCTGATAGCAGCCAGTGACTGCTCTCCCTGCAACAAGAACAAGCCGCCTTTCAACCTGATACAATAAAAGACACACTCTTGCTATTGGGTCCCGCATTGAAACCCTTACAGTTCATGATTCAGTCAGTTAAGTGCCATACATGGTACACGCTTGGGCGATCATGTCTTGAAAGAGACATGACTGACTGGGCAGAAGATTATCCCGCAGTAGGTTGCCATTGCTTTCTGCGAGTTCATGATTACGTAGCGCAATTATCTTATTTTCTGGTCTAAGATCATTTCATACTGCATATTGGCCTTAGGTAAAACTGGGTACTTCAAATGTAATTCGGGTTCGTCTCTGACATTTGTATTTTACTCTTAGGATATTCTCTTTATTCTCTAAATCTTTTTTAGTCAGAACTAAACAAAGTTTCGATGTGGGAAGAGTATCTTTCGTGTCAGTAAGTGTTTGCCGTTTACAATTTGTCATAGGTTTATTCCAAATACGAAAAAAATGTCTTATTATGTAATCATTTCTTGACTTAACAATTTCTATTGTTTTTGGTCTCTGTGTTGATTATGTTTTCTACCGCTTTCATCTGGTGTCTAAATAATTATTCCATTTGGTGTAGCCAGGTGACCATATTGTTTATCCTGATTGAGAAATCCTTCCACCTCTATGATACAAGATGGTAGTGAATAGCACGTGCTTGATGAAGTTTCTTTCATCGAATCATTAATAAATTTACTCGTTGAATGGGTCTCTATATGTCTTTCGCCTCCGTTCCTCTTTTTATCCGCTGTAGCGAATAAGACCTTAACCACCCTACTGACATTCTGTACGTTTATTTCGGACAAAGGAGGGATGGAAAAAAGTTAAAAAACAACAATGAATTCTTTTCTGAAAGGATCCAAAAATGGGTAAGAAAAAATGAAGACAGATCGATTTGATCACGGCACACTAGAAATTACATCATGTCATATACAATCACTGGAATTTAAAAAAAATGAGACAATCTAAATACATATTAATATTTATTATTGATTTGTACAATAATTTCGGCACGAGGCCGAAGAGAAAGTCGGATGAGGCTGGTCAGCACTTTGTATTTTAGATGTAGCTAAACAGATTCATAAACCGATCACACATTACAATTTGTTCATTCGACCATCACCTCCAAATTCTACTTATACCATATTATCATTTCTTTTGAGGGGAACCTAAAGAAAGGAAATACCCATCAAATAAAGTTTTGTTTTATATACATTTGTTTTTCCTGTTTTTTATTTGTGTTTTTTTTGTTTTTGTTTTTTACAAAAACTAGATTTATATGAAAATGAGTAGAGGAGGATATGAAAATCAAAAGCAAAGTAAGTAAGACCCGTCCAACCCACAAAAGCAAGAGTGTCTTCTGTATTTTGCCAAAAAGGTGAAATTAAGAAATACTGTAACGGAGAGGAAAAGATAAAAAAATAAATAATGGGATGTGAAAATCAAGGACTGAGTCTAGATGAAAAAAAGAGTAAAAACAAGGTAGGGGTTTAGGGGAATATCGGCAGGGATCATAGCAAAAAAGAACACGGTGAGCATGCTAAAAACAGCAGGTATTCCCACTAAACAGGGAAAAAACCAGGTTACCTTTACTCGGGTTGGTTTCACAGGAAACTATCGCATTGTGACAAAAGGTACTTAAAAATCAAGACTGGTCTATTTCACACGAACCAGGCTCGCTACATTTACCTAACATTCAAACGCTTTCTATCAGATCTGGTCTTCATATTTAGCTGATGCCCAAAGAATCTAATCAGATGATGATAAAAATAGCGTTTATGCCACAAGATGCCCTCCATTCGCGACATCTAGATCACCATTCTTGCGCCGGCTAGCAGCGTGGAAACATTTCCCGTTTCACAGATTAAGGATCACAACATTAACACAAGCGTATGTGGGATCGATAGGCATGAAGTATTCAAGAGCCAGCGGAACCATTAATTCGACGACGTGACACCAAACAGGGCACACCTGGGGACAATAGGAGGTGTGCGAAGCAGTTTCCTCTAAACCAATATCACACCGATTACAGTCGGGCAAATCCACCTAGCCTCTTTTGAAGGTCACATCATTGAGAGATATCACGTTCCGAATCAATCACCAAGTAAGCTAAAACACTGGGTTACTGAGATAAGTCGTCGTTGGTGTTCAAGACGAATAAGAGCGTGACTCTGTCGCCAAAAATCCGACCCGTTCACAGAAAGACTTCTTCGTCGCAACATCCACAAGTAAATCACAATTTGGCACAAACATCTCTGTCTTCCTGATGCTTGCCATCACCCCACAAAAAGAAGAAGACCAAACATTCGATTGCATTTGAGAGAGAGAGAGAGAGAGAGAGAGAGAGCGCGCAGATAACACACCTCAGCTTTACCTTTCACGGACAACAGCCGTCGAAGCTATGTCTGGACCTCCGTTTCAACCTCCGAACGATTCTTCTTCAGCATGAAACCCGGCCCTTACTAGACTCAAAGAATACGAACGGGTTCGTCAGTTTAACTAAACGGGTCTTCTTTTCTTGTTCTTGCTAATCGAAAGATTTGCCAAGTCTATTTGTTGAACTTATTGAACTTGTTACTTATTTTGCATCTGACGATGGTTACATACTCCACAAAACTAAAAACATCAAGAAATAATTTTCATATTTAAAAATTGCTTTTTAGGTATGATATTTTTCGCAGGAACATACATGAATAATTTTTGCGATGAATAGTTTTACAACAGCTGTTTTAAAGAGTCATTAGCATTATTCTTTTGTAAAGAAAACTTTCTGATATTTAGATATAAAGATATAGAGCATTTCATTATATTTATATAAAGAAAGAGAAACCATTCATATATAAAAGCAATACCTTTCCCATTAATTATATAAGTAATACGCAAGATATTTGTATATACAATGAAAATTACCTAAATATTTCGAAATATCTTCTTTTCAAATCAATTGTATAAGACGGTAATTACATGATATTACTTATTACCTTATTCTCAGTTAATCGATGTTCAGCGAAACGATCCTCATTAAGTGTAGATCAGGTAATCGAATATAGTTTACATTCAAAAATATTTTCCTATTTTCTGTCTAATACTTGTTTCATAAACAATATGTTACTTTTCACTGAATGCGTTACGCTGAGCGATATGAGATCTCTTTCCTCAACAGCCATAGATAACGAGTTCGAATCTTTCTGTGTACATATTAACGATAGTTTTATTTTGAAGATTTTCGCTGCTTAACCTTAAGCAAAAATACCTTTGGGAAAGGTATTAATCCATCATTTCTTTTATCCTCAGCTATGGGTTAAATAAAGGGACAGCGTTAGTCCTAATGTTTTATATGACAACCAGTCTACTGCAGAAAGAAACTGTAATCAACTGTGGGAAATTCTCTGCATTGCCAATGATGAATCGAAAGAGAATTGATCACCCCACCGTGTATTGATTAACTTCTTATAATTCCCTCTTTCCCTAATTTTAATCCACGTAAAACAGTGCTATCTAGTTTCATTTTGATTTATTCTAAGCCTACATCCAGGAGCGTTCATCCTTGAGCAGTGGATACTAACCACAACGAGAAATCAGGTAGCAGAGTTCGAATTCCAGCTGAATTCGTTGCATTCATTTATGCGAAAATACTAGGAAAGGCATTAATTCGTCTCTTTACCCTCTCCCGGGATGTGCGTTGTGGTTTAGTGGATATCGGCTCGGAACGAGAAACCGGGGAGCCCAGTTCGAATTCCAGTTGAATCCATTGTATTATTCACTTACGCGCAAATACCCTTAGGAAAGGTATTAATCCGTCTCTTCCTTCCAGTTATGGGTTAAATAGCAGGACAGATTGGGTTCTATATCCTTGGTCCGCAACCAGTCTACCGCAGAAAGCCATGGCAACCTACTGCGGGATAATCTTCTGCCCTGTCAGTCATGTCTCTTTCGAGACATGATCGCCCAAGCGTGTGTCACGTATGGCACTTAACTGACTGACTGACCCTCTCCCGGTGGGTTAAATAGCAGAACGCATTATCTTCTATAGCCTTGGTTGGCAGCCAGTCTACTGCAGAAATTAATGACGACCTAGTCAGTCATGTCTCTTTCGAGACTTGGTCACTCAAGCGTGTATCACATATGACACTAAACTATCTGGCTGAAACCCATGAGAAATAAATAAATATAACGGTTGAGGCTAATTTTATTGGTAACATTGGCCGTTTTTATAAAGAAATATTAAGCATTTATTGACAGAACAGTTTGCACGAGTGTCAAATGTAATTGATAACATTTTGCCTTTAAATTTTCTTCAAGAAAATAGCTTTCTCAAATCAAGTAGCTATTATCATTATTTCTATTATTAATGCGATGCTAATTCCTAGCATTTCAAGTGATGTAATGTGGAATGCCATCATGATGATGTCGTTCTTTTCTCTTCCAGTTAAATGTGATATCCAATGTTGCTGTAGCTGCAAATTTGCCAAGTGCAGTCAGTTTCTTTGTTTATGATTATGTAGCGCCAGTTCACAATGTTCAAAGACGTATGGACTTTGTGAAACATCATTGCCTTTACTCGTTCAAAGCCAGTTTTAGCCATAGATATGAGAAAGCAGTGTACAGTTTGGATATTTCTGAACGGGTTTGGCGTCATACATAGCAATCAGGTAAAAGTTTCCTTCAAATAAGGATATTTAAATTTTATCTAAAAGGCACACCAACACACCAACACACACACACGCACACACACACACACACACACACACACACACTCACACACACGCATGACAAATTTAGGAACAGATGAGAAACATATCTAAATCCAAAGTTTCATTTTATTAAAGCTAAGTCAGAGAGAGAGAGATAGAGAGAGAGAGAGAGAGAGAAATAGAGAGAGAGAGAGAGAGAGAGAGAGAGAGCAACATAGAATACTGTTATCTTATGGTTTTCGGTTAGTGCCATATAAGAAGAAAGTGTCGTTGTCGACATTTGAGTTTGAACACTGATCGCCAGAAGAAAATGTTTTTTCAAAATTTTCTGCATTCCAGTTTCAACTGAAATCATCGCTTGTTTTCTTTTTTACCGTTGTCAAAAATAACAATTATTTAAGATCAACTAGACGCTATTAGTAGCCAGGATATATAACATTCCTACCATTTTTCAAAGTTTTCAGCAATAAGCATTTTATGTGCATCTCTACTCTGACATCTCTACCTACAATCGAGGCAACTGTACAAACACTTATGTATCATAACATAGAAAAATCAATCAATGATATATAAAATATTATTTTTTTTTCTTTTCTGTTGTTTTCTCTTTGCTTCTTGCGTAATACCCACATCAGCAGACAGTTAAGTGTCATACGTGATACACGATTTGGGCGATCATATCTCGAAAGAGACATGATTGACTGGCCATGAGATTATCCCACAGTAGGTTGCCTTTGCTTTCTGCGGTAGACTGGTTGCCAGCCAAGGTTATAGAACCCAATCTTTGTTATTTAACATATAACCAGAGGGAAAAGATAGATTTATACCTTTCTCAAGGGTATTTGTGCGTAAGGGAATGCAAAGAATTTAACTAGAATTCGAACTCACCACCCCGATTTGTTGTTCCGAGTCAATATCCTCTCCACCATAACGCACATCATCACAACAGAAGAAAGTTTTTAATGTTCAAAATTTCGTTCTCTTTTCTTTTCCTTTTTTTCCTGAAGATAAACTCATCAAAGGAAGGTTCTATAAAGTCTAAAATTCGTTTTTATTCTCTAATTATGTCTATCCATTGCAATGAAAGACGTTCGGGCGTTTCTGATGTCTTGTCGACATTTTCATTGGATGCAAATTTCTTTTGTTCAATTCGATGTCAAGAAATCGCATTAATTCCGTACTTTTTCAACGGCAAATGGTAAGAGATATAAGCAAACATTATATTTACCATTGAGATAGTGTATTCTTCAATTGTAGCCAGCCATGCACAAAGCCCAAGTGTGTATCTTTTTATTTTATATGGGCGAATTAAGTAGTTTATGATCTGTGTAGATCGTTAATACTGCAATATGCAGGTAATGTTTCAGTTTTTGAAGGGCACAGTGTATCTCAAACCTCCTTCTCTATAGTTTACTACCTTGTTTGTGTCTCAATTAACTTTATATGAAGTTATATGAAAGTTATATGAAGTTATGGCTTATGATCTGTGTAGATCGTGAATGCTGCACTATGCAGGTAGTGTTTCAGTTTTTGAATGGCATAGAAGCGGCCGAAATGTGGTTCTACAGAAGGATGCTACGGATATCGTGGACTGAGCATACAAGCAACGACGAAGTGTTAGAAAGAATGGCAACAAAAAGGAAATTGATGCTGAGCATCAGGAAGAGACAACTGAAGTTCCTGGGACATGCAATGAGGAAGGAGAGCCTGGAGAACCTGATACTGACTGGACAGATAGAAGGAAAGAGAGACAGATGAAGGCAGCGGATAACATATTTGCAGGGCCTGATCAGGTGGATGACGGAACGGGGGTTGCCAGGAGCAACATGAACAAACATACTAAGAGCCACAAGGGATAGGGAGACGTGGCGATCCATGATCGCCTACATCCTGAAGGGACAGGGCACATAGAAGAAGAAGAAGTGTATCTCACAAGCCTCCCTCTCTATGGTTTACCATATTGTTTGAGTGACACGTAACTTCTGGGAAATTAAATAAATTGCTTTTTTACCTCTTTATTTATCAAAAACCAATTGGGATAAACATACACCAATTGATTGACTAGTGGCGTCAGTATTTAACCTATAATCTTTATTCGGGTCTGGATAAGTTGTATCGCCATATTTGCGTTTAGATTATCGAATGCAGCCTAGCAAGCGTTGTCCCATTGAAAACGTACATACTTGCTTATAAGATTTATAAGCGGCTCAGCAATATCAGAAAAATCATAATAAATCAACTATAGTATGAGCTCATTCTAATGAAATCTCTCATTTGTATAACATTGGTTGATGTTGAATCTAATTTTATCAATATCATTATCAATATCTGGTTGTTTACGCTCTTCACTAATTTTGATGTTTAGGTTTTGACTCTCTGTTTTGAGAAGCTTACATTTCGCTCGTTTCATCTAGAGTTTATGCTTGTGTGAATTGCTGAAGATCATGTTTATATGATTCAAGTGGCCTTCAATCGTATTTAAAAATGTCATCCAGGTAAGCTACAGCAAATTTTCCTGCCCCCGTAAAACGAATGGCTTCAATTCCTGCAAGACTCCGGGGGAGTTTGCAAGTCCAAAATGGCCTAACATTAAAATGTAACAACCCCTGTGGCAAGAGAATGCACTATTCTTTTTGTCATCGTTTTTGAGCTCAACTTGTCAGTACCCCAATTTCAGGTCTATGCTTGAGAGGTGTGCGATACGACAGCTTTATTATGGGCTCATCCGTTCCAGTATCGATACAGTATCAGTCGTCAGTACCAAACAAGTTCCTATTTCTTTTCAGTAGCCGCCTAATTCTTCCGGTATATTTCATTTAAGTTCCACCCGTGATACACGCTTTCGTAACATGACTGACTGGACAGAAGATTATCCCGCAGTAGCATGATATTACTTTCTGCGGTAGACTGGTTGCTATAGAAACCAAACTGTCATGTTATTTAAACCATAACTGGAGAGAAGAAACGGATTAATACCCTCCCCAAGCGTATCTGCGCGTAAGTGAATGCAAGGAATTGAATTGGAAATCGAACTCGGCTCCCCGATTTCTCGTTCCGAGCCGATATCCACTGCACGACAACAAGTGTATTTCCTTGTTTTAAATCTACGTCGGCCTTTTTATTTATTTTTACTTTTGGGTTAGCCACTAATATACCGCTAAAATTGCTAAAGTATCGACTACTCAGCTGTTCTATCTCATTCTTAACTACTTCCGTTTAGTGATTTTTACTACAGAGTTAGCCACATATATACCGCTAAATTTGCTAACGTATCGAATACTCAGCTGTTCTATCTCACATTCTTTACTACCTCCGTTTAGTGATTTTTTACTACTGGGTTAGCCACTGATATACAGCTAAAATTGCTTACGTATCGACTACTCAGCTGTTCTATCTCATATTCTTTACTACCTCCGTTTAGCAATTTTTACTACAGAGTTAGCCACTGATATACAGCTAAAATTGCTAACGTATCGACTATTTAGCTGTTCTATCTCATATACTTTATTACCTCCGTTTAGTGATTTTTTACTACTGGGTTAGCCACTGATCTACAGCTAAAATTGCTACTCACCTGTTCTATCTCATATTCTTTTCTGACCCCGTTTCTTAACTTAGTTTGTTTAATACAAATATGCAGATTTGGGGTTTTAATATGTTTTGTGCTAACCTAATAATAGAAAAAATATGGACATATTCCTCTAATACCCCGTATTTTTCTGTAAAATTCAAAGCCCACAAATCAAAATAATGTCTTACCCTCTTTTCCCTCAGTATCACGGCCAAGTATAACATTTTAATAAGATTCTTCACAACGAAAAAATCATGGGGATGGGGGTTGAACTGATTTTTTTAAAATTGAAGGCAACAACATTCTTTTACGTGTAATAGGAAACCATTTGCACTTCGGAATTTGGCGCAACCATAATAGCAATTACATGCGTTCCGTTCTTTGGGTGTCTCTCGAAATCAGCTCTGCCGTTCCGCAGGGCTCGTCGTCTACAAAATCTGTTAGGGCCTTCTTCAACACAATTCCAACACCAAATAATGCGCTAATCCGTTTCTCGCTCACAAGTTTTATTATGTTCCTGCATAATCACTTCCTTTTTTTTTATCGATCTTTTTTATAACAACGCTTATTATCATTTTTGGATGTAGAAGGACACACAGCATCTCTCGGTGCTCGCTTTCAAGAGTGGCAAATTTTCATTGGCTCTTCCTCATATTCCGAGCGTGCATCTAGTCGAATCTGTTATTTCAGCTCCGATGGAGCTTTCTGAGAGGCAGCATCTAAGACTTATGACTCGTCTTTCATCACTAACAACATTATGACTCGCTCTCATAGCCCTTCTGTAAAACATCCTAGCATTTTTTTCACTTGTTTTGTCGAGACAACATTCCTCCCGTTAACTCCACGTATGCTTTCACTGTTAGACGTACCAGCCTCTACATGTAGTCTTTTATACTCTTTGTTCTATCCTGCTTAATATTCGTTAATGCGACTAACCAGGCATCGGGGTTAGTAAATACCCCATAATATTCACCCAAAGAATTTTATATTTCAGTCCATATAAGTTCTGGGATATTGGATATAAACCTGTAGATATATTATCCGACTATACCTCTAGTTGTAAGGATAACAGCCTGATATTTATCTTCCCTTACCACGTGCAAAGCTCAAACCATCTCTGCATCACATTCAACTGAGTCTCGTCCCCGCCATCATAAGGGCATTAGAAAGATCATTTAGACTGGCGACGCAAATTCACAAAGGAAAATTATACTAAATAACAGAAATTTTAATGAGTAACAATAGTAGCAACAACTAAAATGGGTTGCATATATAACTCTATGAGAAGTAAATGGAGCAATGAATATGTTAACGTTGATTCAAATAAAAGTTGAGGCATGAAAACTTCAGTACTGGAAAGAGCAATAAATGTTACGGGACTTGAGAAATCCGTTTACCTGTAATGTTGTTTTAAGAGAAATATTTTATAAATTTCAATCGAAAGTATTATGGCTGCGCGGTCAATGAATTTTCTTTGTATCGAAATAGCTAATATTACTATAAGAATTATCATTACACTGTAACCCTCTATCTGTAGTGGCACTTGATCTTTGTACAGGGTGGACATCATTAATAAAAATCAAGATTAATTATTTACATTAACTTTGATTTTGACCACTAACATTTATCGACCTGATCTACCTGTGTTGCGCATCAGGTCTAATCAGTTGTATTGTCAAAAGTGAATCAACCTGTCCAATATTCGAAAAATCAACAAGACAGAGATAAAATGCTACCAAATGATAGAAAACATCTATGCTTGTGTTTAATCGTTTGAAACGCAGAAAAAAAAAATTACAAATCTGAACGATGTAAGAGAAAAATGCAAATACAATTATGGAAATGTGATTTTATGTGGGATATTGGATATATATATATATATATATATATATATATATATATATATATATATATATGTTAGATGCACGTGGCGCACAGTTCCAAAAAAGGAAGAAAAAATTAGTTTTCACACATCAAATTTGAATTTACATTGATAATCTAAAATGACCAACAACGGATGATCTTTGCCAAGTCTATCTGATTCTCCTTGCTGAAAGACATGTTAAATATTAATATTAGTAAGCGGTTTTACACAGCGCATACTTAAGAATATTTCTGAACAGATTTAGTGCCATTTATGATATAAGCGAGAAAGTCTCGATCTGACGAAGCTATATGAGAACATTTATCGAGTTTTCAGGTTGATGTTTTGTTTTGTGTAGTAATTTGTAGTACAGAAGGAAACTGACTCTGGTTCAGTCTATTCTGTTTCCGATTTCCTTTTCTACTATATTTAATTAATTATAACTGATACCTACGCAGAGTTATCGGAAGTGTTTAATATTTATTAATTCTACATCCTGAATTTTAGTGTTGAATTCAGGGTAGGTGCCATTACTGCTTTCCTTCCAATTTCAGTCAATAATCGTTTTTGTCTTGGAAAAAACTATATTGAGTCCCACTTCTTCAAACATTTAATAATCAGTCAATCAGTTGAGTTCCATACGTGATACACGCTTGGAGGATCATATCTCGAAAGAGACATAAATGACTGGGCAGCAGATTATCCTGCAGTAGTTTACCATTGCTTTCTGAGGTAGACTGGTTGCCATCCAAGGCTATAGAACCCAATCTGTCCTGTTAAGTGACCCATAGCTAGAGGTGGAATAGAAGTATTATATTATTAAGTAATAATTAATGGGGAATCAGTTTATTACTTCATAACAATATAAAACTGATCCCCCACTTTATGCCCAGCAGAAACCTTAATAATGTGTCCAACTATTATTTACGGTCTCCTGTTAACGCCTAGTTTTGCAGTTAATTCTCTGTTAGACCCCTTGATAGTGTTTTCACATGATAAAAGAATCCAGGTACAAAACATTGCAACTGAAGATGAATTTTTCGGCAACAGGCAGTTTATTCTAATGCTAGGAATGCCATAGACGGATCATGTGATCAATGAGAAAGTGTCAAGTAAACAGAAGCAAAAAAGAAACACAATAAAACTGAACAATTAAAGACATTCAAGACTCCAGAAGTAAGAGATCTAGTTAAATTTTTATAGCTAATGTTACTAATATTATATATTTTTCTAAAGTACAATTAAGTATAACCAGCGCTAAATCCGAAATAAAGAGTACGAGTAATGTGACGACGGGAACGGGACCAAAAGTATGAACACGACCGAATAAGCCACCGAAAAATGACACCTGAATGAGTTGCGGAAAAAATCTTTATATTAAAAAAAGAATAGAATAGAAAAGTCGTCAATTTCTTATCCATACAATGGAACAAAAATTTTCATTTATGAGTAATATTTGTCTTCTCAACATTAATTCAAATTTTTGGTTGGTAACATCTATCACTTCAATCGGAGTTTTCGGTTGTGACGATTCAAAATGTCTTATTCAAGCTTTCCACAGAAGCTTTACGGAAACTGCCGAAGAGGGGTCTTGTGACGGCGGCGGTGAATTCGTCTTGACTGTCATAGCTCGGCGCAGCAACACACTCAATTTGACTTTAACTTTTTCTGGGCTCTTTCTGTTTCTTTACATCTTCAGCCAGGACTCTATCGGAGGCGCGATATTTGACTTTAACTCATTTAGGACTGTCGGCGGCAGACTTCTCTACGTTTCTTTACATGTTGACTGGTCCCAAGTCTCGAGCGAGTGCGTGTGTGACTCTGCTTTCGAATTTCGAGCGAGCGAGTGATTTCGGCCCTTTTTATGCATGTCCCAGATTCTCTTTGGGGTGCATGACACACACGGGGTGTATTTAGCCAATTAAATTATTTCCGCCTCCACACTTTGAGGTAGAGGCTATTAACCAATGAAGTAACAATATTTCTTAATGGCATCATTTCTTTTCGTCTTCTTTCCTTTTTGATTACATCATTTATTTTTCAGATTTTAGAATTTGTTCTCAGGATTCAAAATCATTGAATCCTGAGGATTTACCTTACTTGACCTCATCAAAGTTTATGAGAAACCTGAAACAGTATTTTGGCAAAAGTTTATTTTTTCGGTTTCCCCTATTGCAAAAACTTCTTGATTTATCACATGACCCCATTCGACTTGTCGCTTTACACCTGCAAAATGTTTTGCTCAAATTACTTTCCAGCCGGTTTCCAGGATTCTAAAAATTTGCAATATATATATTTTTTTTACAATTTCTTAGCCGCATTCATACTGCGATCGACCATAAACAATTTTACTATCTATTAACTTAATTTTTCTCCACTCATATTGTAATCTGCAGAATTAACAATACTACCGGTAATAATTTATTTCACTCCGTCGTACTAAACTTAGGATTACATTGTTGTTTGTCACATACCAAAACACCATGGCCACCCACCTCTAACCACTAAAATAGTGTTACAGCACAGCAGGCTTATGAAATTCAGCAGGAATATTCAAGTCTATAAGCTACATTTATCTTCCTTCTTCTTCTTCTTCCTCTTCTTCTATGTGCCCTGTCCCTTCAGGACGTAGGCGATCATGGATCTCCACGTCTCCCTATCCCTTGTGGCTCTTAGTATGTTTGCTCCTGTTGCTCCTGGCAACCCCCGTTCCGTCATCCACCTGATCAGACCCTGCAAATATGTTATCCGCTGCCTTCCTCTGTCTCTCCTTCCTTCTATCTGTCCAGTCAGTATCAGGTTCTCCAGGCTCTCTTTCCTCATTGCATGTCCCAGGATCTTCAGTTGTCTCTTCCTGATGCTCAGCATCAATTTCCTTTTTGTTGCCATTCTTTCTAACACTTCGTCGTTGCTTGTATGCTCAGTCCACGATATCCGTAGCATCCTTCTGTAGAACCACATTCCGGCCGCTTCCAGTTTTGTCCTCATTTTCGATGATATTGTCCAGCATTCACAGCCGTATTGAAGAACTGACATCACGTAGCAGTCTAGCACTCTTTTCTTCGTTTCTATTGAGTTTTTCCTGTGTGTTAGTATTTTGCTCATCTTCTGGAACGCGTCCTTTGCCATGCCAATTCGCCTTCGGATCTCCGTGTCGCACTTTCCATCTCCTGTTAGAACACTTCCTAGGTACTTAAATTCTTGTACATGTTTGATTCTGTTATCCCCCACCTGTATTTGGCATTTTGGGTTGTATCTTTTGCTGATGACCATGCACTTTTCTTAAAGTTTATTTGTAGTCCCTTCTTGTCACTCTCCACTGCTACTTTCTGTATGAGATCTTGCAGTTTCCTTTCCGTGTCCGCAATCAGTACTGTATCGTCCGCGTATCTTATGTTGTTCAGGTTGCGGTCTCCAATTAACAAATCCTGGTGTGTCATCTAGGGTCCTCAAAATATTCTCGCTGTATAGGTTGAACAAATCCGGTGAAAAGACACATCCTTGTCTTACGCCTTTTTCTATCTTTGTGTATCTACTGAGATCGTTACCTGTCCGTATGCAGGCCGTTTGCTGCCAGTAGAGATTCTTGATTATTCTTATGTCTTTGCCGAAAATGTCGAGGTTGCCTAGCATTTCCATCAATTCTTTGTGTCGTATTTTGTCGAATGTTTTCGCGTATTATCCTAAAGGTTTTTTTTATCATTATTATTAGTATTATCAAAATAATTATCTCAGTTTTTACCTTTTCACACAGTGATTATGAGAAACATATTATCAAAATATTCTGTTGCATAAATATCACGAGCTCATTTTTATATTTTTTTCATTTACTTGAGTTATTGCCCTTACAATGGCGACTTAAAGTGGCATATATAATAATAATGACTCAAGATATGTCTTTATTTTTTATGAGATAAACTTGTATTAATATAACCACAGTACATCAATTGGGCATTTGTTTTCTATTGCTATTAAGTAATAAAACGCTTCTCTCTAGAATTACCATATTTTAATGGAATAATAATTGTAACAAAAATATTTTAATGGAATAATAATTGCAACAAAAATATTTTAATGGAATAATAATTGTAACAAAAATATTTTAATGGAATAATAATTGTAACAAAAATATTTTAATGGAATAATAATTGTAAAAAAATATATTAAAAAAATGGCCTGCGAAAAGATTTCACTAATTGTTTAATTCGACTCGATCAATAATATTTTCAATGGCTGTATAAAATGCATTTTGTCGATTAGGTGCCGATTTTCATTTAAGAAATTTCCTCTTCTAGATTGGTTAACAACAGCGGCTTCAAGGTCCAGTCATTTAACTGGGATCGAATAGAATATTTTAGAACTTTTCCAAGTGTATATGTGCGAAAATGAATGCTAAGAACACAATCGAAATTCGAACTCGGCGCGCTGATGCCTCTTTCCAGACCTTTTACTGTTACACTACCCACAAAATGACGTGACTAGGATGTGGGACTGGTGGAAGGGATGGAATCTCGGAGCGTGAGAGCGAAGTTAGTTTCTTTATATACCCTTAAGTGCAAATATAGTTGAGAAAGGTGTGAATCTTCCTCGAATATTTTATTTTTCACATTCAATAATACATTTTTTATAAAGGTCTGGTCATTTTATGAATTCCCCTATCATGGGTACTTAACTTATTGCAGGCACACATTCCATTACTCACACATGTTCTATCTTTTTCCTCTTGCATATCTTTCTTCGCTTTCTCTCTCTCTCTCTCTCTCTCTCTTGCCTCTCTTCACTCTCTCCCTCTCATTCTTGCCTCATTTTGATCGCTCACTCTTTCTCTCCCTCTCTTTCCTCCTTTTCCTATCTCTTTCCTTATATATAATAGTGGCTCGGAATTAAAAATCTTTATATATAATACTTATTCTGATTAATCGGAGCGTCGAGTTAGAATTCCAGTTAGGTTCCTTACATTAAATGAAGCGCGAATGATTTTGGGACATGTAAGAATCAATCATCTTCACACACTGGGATATATCATGTCATTAAGGGCAGATAACCAGACGTGGGTTGGTTCCAGTGAGTTGACCCAAAGAGTAGTTAGTTCAATACCAGGCTACAGCAGTGGTTAACAAATAACTTAACTCTTTAAGTTAAAGGGTGATAACTACATGGCTACCAGAAGTGACATTGTACATGGAATGAAAATGATGTATCCTAATAATAAAGTGTTACGTTCGAAATTCTTAGCGCCTGAAAAAGGCCGGAGCGTACAACGGTCGAAACGTCGTAATAATGGCTAGAAAGATGAGGACAATAACCCGAGCAATGTAAAAAGTGTAAATACTACCTTATAATGGAAAGATTATATTGAATAAACCGCTTGGTTTCCTTGTAGGAATGTTGATAAACTATGTTCGGTTAAATATTTAAAACTCGACCATTTGTATATATATGGAATATTGCTGCCACATTTGGTCTGGTGCTCTTGTTATTTATTTTAAAATCATTCTTAAAATCAAGCAAAGAATCTGCAATCTTATCCTTCCTGGGTTTCATTCTTTTATCGTTGAAATGGTCAGATGTAACCGCAATTTCTATGCTACTAACAGCATCGCCTCTTGCAATTTTCGCTTTTGGAACTCTCTTCCGTCTTCTTGCTTTCCAATCAACTTTATTCTTGAAAAATGTAAATGAAATATCAATCGTTACCTCATGTCTTTTTATTCCCGCTTATTATTTTGTTCTCTCGCTTTAATAACTTAATTTATTTTTCTCATATTCTATCACGTTCAGTCCGTGTGTCATAGTGGCTTTATTCCTTTTATTTAAGTGAAATGATCAACAAAAATATATTTATTATCACTGTTTGTATATTTCGAAAAAGGAAATTGATATCCTGGGATTTACTTAATATGTGCATCAGCGGTTGGGATTTACCCTACGCCCCCACTGGAGTGAGTTGTGATACAAGGTCACTTTTTAACTTGGGGAACCTGAGCGCGTACGCTCAAGCCATTGGTCAAATATTGCCCAGCCCCCGTTTACGAGGTAACTGAGTACAAGCCTGGTCAAAAGCTAGTCTTAGAGTGGCGAGAAGGCAGGAAATGAGTGAGTATCTGAGAACACATACTACACTTTTGATTTGCCCTACACACCACTGGAGCGAGTTGTGACACAAGGTAAGTTTTGAACCTAGGAACCTGGGTGCGTACGCTCAGGTCACTGGTCAAATATTACCCAACCCCCGCTTACGCGGTAATTGGATATCTTAGCTGGTCATTGCTTGTCATTGCTTCCAAACCTGACCGGCGAGCAGGCAGGCAGTGAGTGAGTATCTGAGAACAGATACTATACTTTTGATTTAACCTACTCTCCACTGAAGCGGGTCTTAGCTATTCATTGCTGCCACACCGGCAAGCAGGTGGTGAGTATATTAGAACAGATATTACACTTTGATCATGACCGACGAACAGCGGAATGTGAGCATCAGTGTCTTTTTTAAAAATTCTTCCCAGTAATTCTAAAGCTACTGGAACAATGGTCATAATTAAATGACACGTTGTTGATTTTTTTTTATCTAGATATTAATATTTATTGCTTTCATCAATTTCTTTCAGGTAATTTTTTATCACACGACATATTGAAGTCTTGTAGGTAAATATCTAGTCTATTAGCTCAAACATTTCAGACGGTGTTAAGAACAATAACAAAATAATACCCAGCCTCCAGAACAGCTGTTGGTTTTCTTTATAGCTTCTTAGACTATAAGGTAGGTGATAATTTTAGCATATCTTTCGATGAAGATCTTGCTAACCCTGCCATGTGATCATACTATTTTTGCTGCTATTAGTAATATTATTATTACTATTTACTTTTTCCCGATACAAGCCTTTGCTAATTCTTTTCATTGAGACGTGAGGTAAAGGATTGATTAGTCGATTTTGTTTCAGTCAGTTAAGTGCCATACGTGAAACACGCTTGGGCGATCATGTCTCGAAAGAGACATGACTTACTGGGCAGAGGATTATCCCGCAGTAGGTTGCCATTGCTTTATGCGGTAGAGTGGTTGACAACCAAGGTTATAGAACCCAATCTGTTCTGTTATTTGACTCATAGCTAGAAAGGGAAGATATGTATTATATTATTATATAGTAATGTGGAGGATCAGTTTATTACTTCTTAGTAATATAAAACTGATCCCCCACTTTATGCCAAGTAGAGGTCTTAATCATATGTTCAACTATTATATTCAGTCAGTCAGTTTAAGTGCCATACGTGAAACACGCTTGGGCGATCATGACTCGAAAGAGACATGATTTACTGGGCAGAAGATTATCCCGCAGTAGGTTGCCATTGCTTTCTACGGTAGACTGGTTGCCAACCATGGCTATAGAACCCAATTTGTTCTGTTATTTAACCCATAACTGGAAGGAAGAGACGGATTAATACTTTTCCCGAGGGTATTTGCGCGTGAGTGAATGCAATGAATTCAACTGGAATTCGAACTCCCCGATTTCTCGTTCCGAGCCGATATCTACTGCACCACAACGCACATCCGATTTTGTTTAGCGTCTTCATAAACTTCTGTGGGTTATTTATTGCCAAAATCTAAATATTATTGTTAGTCATTTTGTATAAAATGTACTATTAGTCATTTTGGTTTGAATAGGTATGGTTAGTAATTTTACTACAAATAGATTTTACCACTAAATAACTGTAAACATGTGTTTCTTTACTCTCGTAGTGCTTTGTTCATCTTTGGGGATTCACTACTTGCCTATAACTAGGATCCTACCATGTGCAACCACACCAGGTTATGGTGGAGCTTGGAACAACAGCAGTTAAGAAAATGTTTTACGCTTCTCAAAATCTCCAATCTTTCTCTCAGAGCCCTTGCTACCGGATGTAGTTAATCGTCACACCCAGAACCTCTGAGGTAAAAGAGATGTTTATGAAAGTTATAGAGTATGGTGCCTTGAGAGATATTTTTCTTATTATGCGAGCGCAGATCATAAGTATAATATTATAATACTCAAATTCTGTCGAATTATAAGGGATTTTCGTAATATGTGTGTCTTATTATGCGAGCTCAGATCATAAGTATAATTTTTTTTTTTTTAATCATTTCACCCCGAGCAATGCGGAAACACCACTGATGTGCAGGGGGTTATATAAATGTTACAAAGATTAATTAGAAAAGAGTGAGGAGTACAAACTAGTTAGAAAGGAACAACAGAAAGCTGAGAAAGCAGGTGCGATGACAGATACATAGGTGGAGAGAAAGGGAAGGTTATACAGGGGTGCGGAGAGAGCTAGAGTCCAGTGGTTAGTAGATGAGTATTGACTTTGCATTTAAATTTCTGGAGGTTGTAGCCGTCAGGAAAGCAAGAATACGGGAGCGAGTTCCACAGGCGGGAAGTGCGAGAGAAGAAGCTGCAGGAGTAGAATACTAACAATACATTTTATCTGTAGTTGAAGTCATGTGATGGCATTTAAAATATATTCCGGTGAAGACATACAATTGTCTTCCAAATATATTCCGTTCTGTATAGTTGTATGTGATGTCTTTTTTAGCCCCTTGTGTGTTCGTACGCTATTTTCTTTAATTTACTCGAAGATCGCAAATATATTACGAAGAGATTTTTCGGGAAAACCTTCCTTATGAAGAAAATACATTGGACCCATTTTTTTAAATTTTCAACTCTGTATATTATTTCATATAAAATACCAAAAAACCTCAAATAATCAACCGAATAACAAACATAAAGACTAGGCATATTATATTATCTATAAATGCTTTTTTTGTTTGTTTCGAGGTTTAACGACCTATCAATCCTTATGGCATCATTTAAGATCATAACCAATGATTTTTGGGTAAAGTTATTTTATTTTCACAACATTTTTTATTTCGAGTCTCAAGATTCATTGGAATTTGTTTCTAAGAGCAGGGTCCCCAAGTCCTACCCATGTTATTTACTTGTGGGAAGGGACGGATTAATACCTTTCCCAAGGGAATCAGTACTTAAGTGAATTGAGGGTATTCGACTGGAATTCGAACTCGGCTCACTGATTTCTCTTTCCGAGCCGATATCTGTCGCACATCCGTCACTATACGCTTACAGCATCTGGTATTCCCAAGCGGTCACCAATCTAAGTACCGTTGCTTAACTTCGGTGATCGAGCGAGAACCGGTGTATTCAAATCGATAGGCCGTAAGCCCTCTATAAATGCTCTTACAAGTTATATTTAAGCAAAATGTAACGATCATATTCTTAACGTGATTCACTTTTTGTCTGGATAATACAGAAACTTTTTTGATTAAAATATATTTTTTCTGACGAGGGCGCTCCATCAATGGGACGTGTCAAAATTGAAGTTTTCCAAATTGCTTTTTATATTTCTCATTCAAACGGATTCTTGTTCAAATTTTACTTATATTTTAAATCATATTCAGAATTGTTATTTTCTTATTTGCCGAAGGTCTAAGTTTATACACAACAGACAAAAATAACAAGTATGTTAAATAGTAAATACTGCTGATAAATATTCAAAAGAGGTAAGAAGTCGAGATAATTTTATTTGAAGAGGAAAAAAAACATACTTTTATCTGGCTTTATAAAAGTACCAGCCTAAGAAGTTCTCCGAAGGAACTAATAATTTTAAAAGATTAATGCTTTTAGTCTGCCTAAACCAACACGCAACTCGAAAAACTACTAAATTCTTCTTGGTACTTATAAGAAAATAAAAAATAAAAAGAATTTCGTGCCAAGAATTCTTTACTATCGTAATGGACAAAAAATGACCGGGGATTGAAAAAGTCGGTAAAAGACCACGCTATTAAAACAAAGAAAAATACTTCACGAGGTTTTTCGTTTATGAGCCTTAGCCTTCAGGGAGTAGGTAATCATTCTTTTGTACTAACTCTCATCCCACATAATACTAAGCAATATTTGGACCACTTTGTTTCTTCTTATTGGTGTTCTCTCTATTTACGAAAAATCGTTAGTTATATTACCCACTGATTGTTTCTGTCATGGGAATGCCAAATCTTTCATGTTTTCTATCCTCCATTATCTGACCAAACACATTAAAAAATTTTCTGGTTCTAAACAAAAATCTCCTTTTTCGTTTTTATTTTCATTACAACGTTCTGGCAATTAACCTGTTCCGTACATAGCAGTTTCACTAGTCTTATTTAAAACCTAATCTCTGTTATATAAGGTTTCTTTTCTAAGGAAATTGTCCTGTATTCATCCCCATATAGAAGGACTGGTTGCTCGTAACAGTTGAGTATTATTTTCTTGGTTTTAAAAAATATTTACAGTATTTAAATGCACAATATTACTCTGTTGTTATTACAAGGATTTGGCCGATGAAAGAAACATCAAATTGAACATAAATGCTTTGATCAAAGTAGGACAAAATAATATTGGGATCAGACAAATACAGAATCAAATAAACTATAGATAAATCTTAAAATAAATAATTACATAAGAATCAAGAGTCGTCGTACATGGGAACTAACAAAGATAAAAAATATATTACAAAGAGATTTTTCGGGAAAACATTCCTAATGAAGAAAATAGATTGAACTTATTTTTTTAATTTTCAACTCTGTATATCATTTCATATAAAACACCAGAAAAATTAAAATAATACTAAAGATAAAAACATAATGACTAGGCATATTTTATTCTCTATAAATGCCCTGACAAATTATAGTTAAGCAAAATGTATCGATCATATTCTTAACGTGATTCACTTTTTGTCTGGATAATATAGAAACTTTTGAATAAAATACAATTTTCTGACGAGGGCGCTGCATCAATGGAACGTGTCAAAATTGAAGTTTTCCAAATTGTTTTTTATATTTCTCATTCAATCGAATTCTTGTTTAAATTATACTTATATTTTAAAATCATATTCAGAATTGTTTTTTTCTTATTTGCCGAAACTGCGACAAGGCTCAGCACGTTTTGACAAGAGTATCAGTAATAAATACTTGAGTGTTTTTAAGTAATCAGTGCTAAACAAGGGTTTCAGTTAAGCTACAACCATCAGGCATGTTCCTTACTTAAACATGATAGTTTCATTTAAAGTGGTTACCTTGCAAATACCGGGTGTCTTAACAGCTGAGCGAAAATTGAGAGTGAGATAAGTATTAGACAATGGCAATCATCTCAATTAAAGATCAGAAGCGTAGGAAGGCTGACGTTCAAAATCTTCCACTAGTATCATCATACAGTGATCTGACAAAGGCAATACTTTGGTGAAGATGACAACGTTTGAATACTCCGAAACTATAGAAAGGTGAAAATGGATCAACATTAACTTGTCACAGATCCTACATAAGAACAAATACTACTTCAGACCGAATAAGTATAATCCGGTGCCTACAAAACCATGAAAAAATCACAAGTAGTAACAAAGACACTAACCAAGAGGAAGAGATCAGAGTCACGCTTACTCCTTAAAATAACAGCCATCCTACAAATATGCGTTCAGAATCTTTTTTTATAATCATATCAACCCAAGCAAGGCAATTCATTGCCACTGTTTTGCAGAGGGCTACATAGGAGGAACGTTATGAGAAAAAGTGACAGGTTATAGGGTAAGAGGATGATGAGAATACTGATGAGAGTGGCGTGAACGGAGAAAGTATCATGAGAGAGAGGATGACTGTGGCCATAAAGTGAGGGGTATGTTTATGTATTGATTGTAATGTAGAATTGATACCTCTCTTTATATTCATATTATATTAGTATAGAATTTTTTTAATAATCATATCGCCTCATGATGAGAATACTGATGAGAGTGGAGTGGACGGAGAAAGTAGCATGAGAGAGAGGATGACTGTGGCCATAAAGTGAGGGGTATGTTTATGTATTGATTGTAATGTAGAATTGATACCTCTCTTTATATTCATATTATATTAGTATAGAATTTTTTTAATAATCATATCGCCTCATGATGAGAATACTGATGAGAGTGGAGTGGACGGAGAAAGTAGCATGAGAGAGAGGATGACTGTGGCCATAAAGTGAGGGGTATGTTTATGTATTGATTGTAATGTAGAATTGATACCTCTCTTTATATTCATATTATATTAGTATAGAATTTTTTTAATAATCATATCGCCTCATGATGAGAATACTGATGAGAGTGGAGTGGACGGAGAAAGTAGCATGAGAGACAGGATGAAGGTTAGTGAGATAAGAGATGACTGTTGACTTTACATTTAAACTATTGGAGATTATAACTGTCAGGGAAGCAAGTAAATGGAAGGGAATTCAACAGGCGGGAAGTGCGAGCAAAGAAACTGGTGAAGTAGAATTTGCGTTTACAATTTATTGGTTTCACAATAAAAGGGTGGGACCTAGTTGCTAATCTTGTCGTACGAGTAAATCTATATATAAGGGGCATCAGTGAGCGAAGTTTCTCTGTAAAATGAAAAAAAATAGGCCAAGGAAAAGTATCAGTCTAAATTACGACAACGTGTCTGCCTTACATCAACAGCTGGGTGGAAAAGATGCTGATGATCTTCTTTTTCTCTGTGCCCTGTCCCTTCAGGACGTAGGGGATCATAGCTTTCCACGTTCCCCTATACCTAGTGGCTCTGAGCATGCCTTCTCCTGTTACACCGCGCAATCCTCGTTCTGTCATCCACCTTCAATGCCTTCAAATATATTATCCGTTGCTTTCCCCTGTCTCTTTTTCCCTCTATCTGGCCTGTTAGTATCAGTCTCTTCAGGATCTCCTTCAATGCGTGTCCCAGAAACTTCAGCTGTCTCTTCCTGATGCTCAGTATTAATTTCCTTTGTTTCCATTATTTCCAAGACCTCATCATTTCTTACATGCTCGATCCATGAGATTCGCAGCATCCTTCTGTAGAACCACATTTAAGTTGCTTCAAGTTTTTCCTTCATCTTTGATGGTATGGTCCAGCATTCACTGCTATGTTGAAGGACGGACATCACGTAGCAATTCAGTACTCTCTTCCTATTTTCTAGCGAAATTGTCCGGTTTCTTAATACCTTACTCAACTTTTGGAATGCTTCCTTTGTCATGCCAATTCACCTTCGGATCTCTGTGTCGCACTTTCCGTCTTCTGTTATAACGCTTCTCAGGTATTTAAATTTTTGTACCCGCTTGATTCTGGTATCCCCGACCTGTATTTGGCATTTTGGGCTGCCCTGAATTGACCATGCATTCAGTTTTCATGCAGTTTATTTCTAGTCCTTTCTTGTAACTTTCTTCTGCTACCTTCTGTAAGAGGTTTTGTAGTTTCCTACAGTTCATAAAACGTCAGAGGATAATAGTCCTAAGCAGCTCCGACATACAGATAATTATCTGCCGTGTCATGTTTAACACGAGGCCCGAACTCGTGTACTTGATTCGTTGTAGTTGTGGCAAATAACAAAATTGAAAAGAGCATCTCTTTAAACGTTAAAGAGTGGTGGAAGATCGAATATTTCTAATGAACTGATTTGCAATAACAGAGACGCTACTTTGCGGAGACGACACTCGAACGGACTGTTACTCGACCGCTATAATTTTCAACTCTTCAAGACTAGGGATGCTGTAGTCTATTTAATACACTCTCATTATCTACAATTCTTGCATTCATAGAATAACCCTATTAAGTAATGCTCTACTTAAAAAGGCTCTTGCATCATATATTGTGCGAAAAATAAAACAAAAATATAATCTCTTTGACAATATCAATGGTAGTGAGATTGTTTCTGTGGAATAATTTGTGAAAAAGTCCTAGTAGCTAAGTAAGTGGGACATTATGAGGGTTGAGACTATTCATGAAAGCCTACGTAAAATTTGGTATGTACTTGTATGTAAGCATAGTGAATACAGGGTCTATATAGAACCATGTAGCCATTAATATAAAATGGCCTACCTAAGAAAATATTAATTTAAATCTCTTCAAAGTGCTTCATTTGAAACACTTATTTTATTCTTTTTTTTAATATGTCGTGCCACTTTAAGAAATCATAACTCTCTAGAACATCCTGTCCTGTATAATTCTTAACAACGTTTACAGTTTGCTGTCTGTTCTAATACCAGTTCCACCAACCATTTTACACAAGCTTGTTACGCAGGTTATTCGCTATTTTCCTCTGTTCTTCTTAATTTCAATGTTCTATGAGTTTCACATTTTTAAGCCATTTTCCCTCGTTATTTGTTTAATTAATTTCGACGATTTCTTTCTGACTCTATGTCATTTGTTTTTGTTTTTTCTAAAACTTTGTCATTACTAACCTGTGTCATTTATGGCATTCCCAGCATCCTTCTGTATAACCCCATTTCTCTTTCTTCAAGTCTAATTTTCATATGGGAGAAGTCATATATTTTATATATTTATCCATCGTCATATAGTATGACCGGAATTAGATGATAATCAGTAATCTTTTCTTTATTTCTAAAGAAATTCTCTTGTTTCTAAATACTTAATTTAGCATTTGGACGACATCTTTCGTTATTAAAACATGCCTTTGGATTTCAATGTAGCATTTTCTGTTGTCTGTTAAAACACTTAGAAGCACTTTTCAAAATAGACCTTAATAGTGTTTTGCAGTCTGGCATCATTGTCATTCTCTTTTATGGTTTGAAATTTGACCTCGTTTATGGTTTGGAATTTGATGTTTTCAGATGATATGAAGTTAAAAGATTATATTGAATCAACTGCTAAGTCTGCAACTAACAATGTTGTTTTGCTATGCTGTGTTAAACAACGATTTTCGCCCGAACTTATCTTAGATATTTATAAGTCTACTACTCGTCCTTTCTTTCAATATTGATGTCACATCTAGACTGGTGCTCCTTAAATATATTTAATGATTCCTAATAAAATGTAAAGAAGAATCTGTCCTGATCTGTCATCTCTGTTTCAACTCCATTTCCACAGCCGTAACTTAGTTCCCTTGTGTATTTTCAATAAATGATTTCATGTTAATTCTTTTGACTAACTTTCCAGCACAGTACCTTGATTTTATGAATTTAAATGCCGTACTGGATTGGCGTCGAGGTCTCCACTTTTTAACGTTGACTATATGTAACCGTAAAATTCTATGCTAAGAATTTCTTTTATCGCAGTTCCCGTTTGGGGAAATGCCTTCCGGTTTCTGAATACCCATTCAAATTTGATCTTCAAAAATTTAAATCTATATCAATCGTCATCTCCTGTCTTCTTAATTGTTGTTCTTTTATTGTCTTTCCTTTTGAATAGTAATTATTTTTTCTCAAATTATCTAACAGTTAAAAATTCCTTGCGTCCTATTGTCTTCATTGCTTGGGGTGAAATAATATAGCAAAGAAAGGCGTTAAGTTTTCAATGTTCCTCCACTCTTTAACGTTTAAAGAGATGCTCTTTTCACTTTTGTGTTATTTGCCACAACTGCAACGAATCAAGTACACGAGTTGGGGCCTCGTGTTAAACATGACACGGCGGATAATTACCCGTATGTCGGAGCTACTTAGGTCTATTATCCTCTGACGTTTCATGAACTGTAGGAAACTACAAGATCTCTTACAGAAAGTAGCAGAAGAGAGTAACCAGAAAAGACTAGAAATAAACTGCACGAAAACTGAATGCATGGTCATCAGTAAAAAGAGCAGCCCAAGTGCGACCAAAGATATTCGTCATTGAAACTATGGAAATCAGCCATTTTAAAATCGGCTATCAACATCGAGAAAAATATCTCTTGTGTTTTGAAACATTAAACGAGAGAAAAAATATGAAAAAGATAAAGAAAGCGAAGGTTTGAAACTTTTATATATTATAACATAACGTAATAAATAAAAGCTTATTTTCAAGCTACTCTCTTTGCTGTGTATTAGCAAGAATAGCATTACATTTTTAACGATATATTTCCAGAGTTCAATAAATCAAAGCAGATTTGCGAAACGAATTATAAACTCCTACATAATGTACATCCACATATACTTATAATAAAGACTGAAGTGGTAGAGACATAGTCGCTTAATCAATTCATCAATACATCGATTAAATAATCCCCACATTTATGTAGACTATTTTGAATAGCATCAACCGGGGTATGATTACTAATTTCATTACCTATATTCCCGCCGTAACTTTCTTAATATAAAACATTTTTTTAGCATACATCAATTCAATAACATAGCCTTTTTGATCTTTAGTGGTCGACAAATTACGGTTGCTCCGAATTAGAATACTCGAACGCAGCTGAACGCTGCAACATGCCATGCAGACCAGTTATCAACGTACGCAATCAATGGTCAAAAAGCTAAATGAGAGGCTGTAAAAAAATGTAGTGCTTAGAGTCTTCCATATTTTTGTCGCTAATTTTACTCATAGCTTTTCTATGACCCGTACAATCACCTTTGCTAAATAATTTGTCTCCAGTCAGCTCTTATTGCTTCTTAATAATTTAACAATGTTAATTTGAGAAGTGATTGATCAATCACTTCTCAAATTAACATGTAAAATAATTTAATACGTTGCGCATTATCAGTAGCACGGGTCATCCCTGACCTGTTCTGACAGCAAAGACCTAAATTAGATTCTGTTTACAGGATTCCAACACTTCTCTTCTATCACACATTTGGTAGCGGGACACCTAGATTCATCACAGCTGGTGTTTGAATATAGCCCGACCATTTGTCACTACACACACGGCATATTAGTATGATTTAAAATATTATAATATAGTAATGAACTTAATTTTATATTAGATAGGTTCTCTTCTCTTATGGTTCACATTCTTCTCTGGTCTTTTGAACAGAAATAGAGGTTAATTCATTGTTTCTCTTTAGCATTGGATGCTGGTTCTTTCTAAATTTTGCTTCAACTTTATACTTCTGACGTAAACACTGTTATTTAATTGATATTAGCTTTTATTTGTATTTTCCTCAAAAGCAGTAAATAGGTTTGCCTTTCACTCAGCTCAAACTGTTGTAGAACACCCTTGTGTTGGATCTTGACCAACACTGTTCGTCTTGATTAAAACAAGGAACAAGAACATGTATATATAAAAATATAAAATTATACTTTTATTCTTCGTCAGTGACTGTTGTGTAGAGTAGGAGAATAGCAAGGGAGATATCGCACACGCAGGAGGTGCTGGGTATTAAGCTATTCTCTCTATGTGTTCTCTTCTCTTCTCTGACTTCTATTAGTCTTCCAGAAACCCTACATTTATACAATTCTAAATTCCTACGCATTTTGCTTGATTGACGTCAATCATATCTTTGTCAGCTATTGCCTTTCAAACTTTTGTTATCACCTATGTTTTCTGGCTTTGATGCCAATTATATCTTTGTCGGCTATTTCATTTCAAGTCTTTGTTGTAGCCTGTATTTTCTACTTCGTCTATTGCTTGTATTTCTATATTTAATGTTGCGTCCCGTTCTCACCATCCACGACCGGGGTATATTTTGTCAATCATATTTTTGTCTGTTAAGGTAATCTATTACAAATGTCCTTCTCGATATTTTGAAGAGAAATACTAATTTATCACTTTCTTAGTATTTATAATTGAATTCCCTATTTCTTTTAAAGTTTTCTCCTTTGCTTTTACTCTCAGTAGGCCCTTGTATTTTACTGACATGATTGGGGTGAATTGATTAAAAAATAAATTTCGGATTTTAAATAAATACCTAAATAAATTGAAAAAAAATGATTTAATAAAGAACTGTTTTTTCTAGCTTTAATTGTTTTCAGTTCTTGAGTTACTGAATATTTAGAAAGTTTGGCGAATGAAAAAAGAAAGAAAACAAAACAAAAAAACAAACAGAGTCGGCCGGGAGGCATAATGGTGTTAATTCAATGATAAAATAACATGGCGATATTGATCAAAATAATACGAGTAAATACATTATTTCAAAATATAATTTTAACATTTTGTCTTTTAAAAAATAATTAAAATTAAGAATCTTTCAAAACATCAATGGTTCAATCTAATGATACATTTTAACTTAAGGCAAAGAGTTATTTGCAAATAACAACGAAGAAAAGAAAACACTAATCTATTAAAATAAATACAGTTAAAATAGTTATTTACTGCACTGATCTTAGTATAAATTTGTATGGATAACTCGTTTGGCTTTATATCACGGCTGTCGAAAAATATTCTGATAGGTAAACGTGCTAACGTTCATAATTCTCAAGTAGGCACTTTTACTGCTGATATATGTATTTGCATATGTCTTGGTGGCAAATTCGGCAGCCCTTAAAGTAAAACTGGCGGCTGCAACCAGAAATTATATCCAATCAGTGTATAAAATAATGTTAGAAATCGACTGCACAATTTAACGTCTTTAAAAGGAAATGGCTTACTTTTAAGCATTATAGAAATACTATTTTGCTAACAAATCATAAAGTCAGACTGATCTTAACAGATACTTCACTAAATCTGTTTTTAATCATTTCTCCCTAAGGAAAGAGGAACCGTCATTAGTTCGCAGGGAGTTAGAGTGATAGGAAAGACTGGATACTTGGGGGTGTTGAAGAAAAGATGAAAGATGGGCGGGATTCAATGAGATAGAAGATAGAAATTGACGTTGCATTTAAACTTTGGAGATTGTTTCTATCAGGGAAGAAGAAAATTGGGCGAGTATTCCATAAATAGTAAGTTCGAGAAAAGAACCTCTTAGAGTAGAAGAGACGGTTATTCTTAATTATTTCAGAGGTAAAATGATAGGGCGTAGATTCAAAACTAATAGCACGCTTAAATTCATGTGGTCAAGGTGTCAGGGTAAAACAATCAGAGCAGTTTCGATGAAAATAATCGAGAAAGTGACTGTAGTCGAGATATCAATTCGGGATTACATTGCAGATTCTTCCTGGGACTTTGCTGAGAACCTCGAGATGAATAACACGAACGCTTGACCAGATATAGCAACGGTATTCAATTCATGGACGAATGGTAGATTTATAAATATGGAAGATTCATTCTGACTAGAAAAATTTTGTGGATCGACAGAATGACCTAAACTTCATAGCAATAGAAGCAACAATGGATCTGATGTAGTCGCTGAAAAAGTGAGGCCGCGGAGGGGCAGTGAGTTAGTTCTCTAGAAGATTAGCGTCATCCATGTTGATGGCAGGCAGGTAAGCTTGTCTATGGTAGTTGAAAGAAAGCAATTTTGTTTTGATGGCATTACAATTTACAAGCCATTTCCTACCGCAATTAACCACTGATTTATTTGCAGGACAATCCACATACCTATGTCATTTTATTTTCATCAGTGGTCTTCACGATGCCATCGTTTTGCAAATCGCTATCTCTGCATACATATAATTCTGTACCTATGTTCTTATATTAATCATGGTAGTCGTGATATACTCAAATTGGCGGCTGATCTTGAAAATGACGTTCAACGTTCTTAGCTGGGTTAGGAAGTGGTTTAATTGTAACGCCTTTACACTGAAACCTTTTATTTTGGATAATTTAAAACTGATTGTCAGAATCCTGATGAATAGAGCGAGAAGCAGAATCAGGCCAGAGATAGGGCAGGAACAGTGCGGGTTCGTCAAGGACACTGGAACAAGGAACGCCATATTCATGATTAGGATGCTCTCTGAAAGGGCATTGCAAATGAAGAAAGACTTGTACCTGTGCTTCATTGATTACGCGAAGGCATTCGACAAAATACGACACAAAGAATTGATGGAAATGCTGGGCAATCTCGACATTTTCGGCAAAGACATAAGAATAATCAAGAATCTCTACTGGCAGCAAACGGCCTGCATACGGACAGGTAACGACCTCAGTAGATACACAAAGATAGAAAAAGGCGTAAGACAAGGATGTGTCTTTTCACCGGATTTGTTCAACCTATACAACGAGAATATTTTGAGGACACTAGATGACACGCCAGGATTTGTTAATTGGAGGCCACAACCTGAACAACATAAGATATGCGGACGATACAGTGCTGATTGCGGACACGGAAAGGGAACTACAAGACCTCATACAGAAAGTAGCAGTGGAGAGTGACAAGAAGGGACTACAAATAAACTTTAAGAAAACTGAGTGCATGGTCATCAGCAAAAGATACAATCCAAAATGCCAAATACAGGTGGAGAATAACAGAATCAAACAAGTACAAGAATTTAAGTACCTAGGAAGTGTTCTAACAGGAGATGGAAAGTGCGACACGGAGATCCGAAGGCGAATTGGCATGGCAAAGGACGCGTTCCAGAAGATGAGCAAAATACTAACACACAGGAAGATCTCAATAGAAACGAAGAAAAGAGTTCTAGACTGCTACGTGATGTCAGTTCTTTAATACGGCTGTGAATGCTGGACAATATCATCGAAAATGAGGACAAAACTGGAAGCGGCCGAAATGTGGTTCCACAGAAGGATGCTACGGATATCGTGAACTGAGCATACAAGCAACGACGAGGTGTTAGAAAGAATGGCAACAAAAAGGAAATTGATGCTGAGCATCAGGAAGAGACAACTGAAGTTCCTGGGACATGCAATGAGGAAGGAGAGCCTGGAGAACCTGATACTGACTGGACAGATAGAAGGAAGGAGAGACAGAGGAAGGCAGCGGATAACATATTTGCAGGGACTGATCAGGTGGATGACGGAACGGGGGTTGCCAGGAGCAACAGGAGCAAACATACTAAGAGCCACAAGGGATAGGGAGGCGTGGAGAGCCATGATCGCCTACGTCCTGAAGGGACAGGGCACATAGAAGAAGAAGAAGACGAAGAAGAAGACAACCTTTTTTACTTCCATCAGCTAACCTCCTGGAGTGCAAGTCTCTATACCTTTTTGGGCTCATGTTTACTACTGACATGAAGTAAATTACATAAAATCAACTGCTAGGTCGACTGCAAGGAAATTTGTTCACGATGTCACGCAGGACGATTTCTCTCGATAGAATACATCTTGCATATTTATACATATACCATTCATCTACTCATTAATATTTCTGCCATATCTGGTTTAAAGATATTAAAATTCATATGGTAATCTCCCAAAGCAAGAAAAACAAACAAAACAGTCCTCACGTTGATCGTAGTAGTCCCGTAATCATTTCGATTAAAACGTCTCTTGCTCTGCTAAGGTTGGTAAGGTAGCAGTTGCAGTCGCAACAAGAAGAGGAAGAAGGAAAAACAAAACCAAAAGAACGACCAAAATAAAGAAAGAAAAAAGCAACAAAAGAAATAACAATCAAAAAAGGAAAAAGTTAAACATTCTTTCCCCTTTTCTTACTGTTAATTCATCTTTATTAATTCCACCTTGAAACATGGGGAGTAGGGTCATACTTCAAGAAAACCGTCCCCACAGCGTGTCCTTTTAATTAAAAATAAACATTAGTTCGTCATTTTTAGCTTTACATTGTTTTAAGATAAATGACCACACATTTTGAGAGTTGTCTTGGATCGTGTTTGTGATTAAGAGGAAAAGACGAGTCGCTAAAATGTCTAATTGTGAAGTCGTAGTGGCAGGAAAGATTATTGTTTCCGTTAGTTTGATCATTACAAAGTGATTCCTAAGATCTGGTTTTGTTCTCTTGCTGTATGTCTCGATATTCTTGAAACTAACCCAAAATGAGTATTTAATAAAATAGATCCTGCTTCTCGTCTCAACTTTAGCCATTTTTGCATCCTTTTAGTCCTGGGAATGACGATAAACTACACCATGCAGGAAAATCGAGAGGGTGACGGTTTTGATGAGCGTTGGATCACCTATTAATTGCTACTGTTACAAGAAACACCCTGACCCGGACGTGGTAACATATAGGGGCCCATGGTATGGGCAAATAGTGAACACCCAGATAAAAACAAAAAAGATTAAAAAAAACACTATGAAAGAAAATATATACATTTTCATAATAGAAATATCCGTAATATATTTTTATATAGTAAAACTACCAAGAAAACATTTATTGTAGAATTGCAAACAATACCTCTTCATAGGAAAAAGACCAACAAAACATTTTATCTGTAATAGAAAGTGTTGAAGATTACAGTTGAGAAACCACACACAATAATAAAGAACAAAAACAGACATGGAATTAGAAAATGTAATTATATTGAAAAAAATATACAAACTGGAACACAGGTTAGTCAATTCAAGAATAGTATTAGTAAAAATCAATATATAATCTTGCTTTGAAATAGTATGTCCGGGTAATGAGTCTATATCCAAACAACTCCAACTAATTCTGCACCATCTTACGGACCAACTGACTCCTTACTAAACTCTTTACAACTCCTCGTTCTCTCAAAAGGCAGGATTATCTGTACACATCAAGCGAGTCCATTATTCCAGAAAAAAGGATATCCCACAACAGAAATCATACAATTATGTTCAAAATATATTTAGCTGAAGCCATAAAATTGTCTTCAAAATATTTAAATTTTAGCATTAGATAACTTATAGAGATTGATATGCCACTAAACCACCCAATACACTCACCTCCGTGACAAGATTTCCCGTGGTCTTTTTACCAAATATTTTCTTGGTGATTATTCTAATGGGCTTTCCTATTTAAAACACAGTCGACAATACGAGAGTATACATCACCCAGACTGAATTACAATCACAAATATATGACCTGCATAATATAATGATATTAATGCCTGTGTAGGTGTCTTACCTACCCTGACATTAATATCAAAATAGCTACCTGTGAATTGTATAATCAAGTACTTTGCATTTTCCCATGTTATGCAGGTGGCAAAATCTGTTTGAAAATCGTTTGCAGTTGTCAGAACGTCAGGAGACTCAAATGACATTAAAACATAGTGACCAGAACGTAAAATTCCATTACGCTATACTGGATTACAATTTAAGGATTATGGTCTGCTTAAATATAATGAACGCTACCATCATTTATTGACATAAATGTCAAATAATTAATGAACTAAACTCAAGCATATCATCTAATAGGTTTATGAAGACGCATCGACACCTTTCGGAAGAACGAAATACATGTCGCTATCGCATACTATCGCCCGGTTCACACTCCACCCACATCTATTGAACAGGTGAAGAAGCCCACCCCTTGTTTCCTGTTTAGGATGCGGTTTCCGGTTTTCTCTTTTCCAATCTTTTCACTCTTTTCCTTTTTTATTATTTTTTTTTCAATTGGAGTAGATAAACTAAACTATTGCCCGGTTCACACTCCACCCACATCTATTGAACAGGTGAAGAGGCTCATCCCTTGTCTCCTGTTTAGGATGCGGTTTCCGGTTTTCTCTTTTTCATTCTTTTTACCCTTACGTAGCCCCCTGCGCATCAGTGGCGTTACCGCCTTGCTTGGGGTGATATGATTAAAAAAAAAATGTGTCTGGTGAACATAGTTTACCACGAGATTCTAAAACAGTACAACCCAAGGTTCGAATCCATTGGCCCTTTTCTAATCTAATTGCCGACTTAGATTAAAAAGCACAGTGTTGTTTTTTAACCTGATTACGTGAAGAGAAGAGGTAGATATTCTCATATGTTTCCAAGTGTATTTTTACTTAAGTGTTTGAAAGAAACACGTCTCATTTTGAACTGCAATCTATTACAGCACAAGCTTAAATATAAGCACCTTTCGATTAGTTCATTTCTCTTTAATAAAACTTTACAAAAATCGTACCATACGACTTTCACAGAATTTTGTATGAGTATATTTTCTTTTAGATAACACCAATGGAAAAATCACAAGATTTTAAAATCAAACTTTTCAAAGTGAAAAGTTAATTGTATGAGTGCAGTAGTGTTGGGACGCCCGCGCCTATTCGGCTATAATGGGCTATTCCATTACTATGTAAAGTAATGGTGGCATCTACGTAGTAGAGTTGCCGAGCAGCCGTATCGACAAGGCAGCAGTAGACTTCCGGTGACGACCCGGAAGTACCCATTGCTCATACTACGTCTTACGACGGTTGAGACGATTAACCTTTATTCTTGTATTGGATACTAATAACCTTTGTAAATACTATTTTCACGGAATACAACAATTAACCTATTCCTGTTGTTGAGTTATTTATTCTTACTCACGACACAACAAGTAGTAACAAGTGAAAAGGATGATTTTTAGATTTTGCAAAAACATATACTATTCAGTGTAGACATACAGTTCGTAACTGTGCTTTTTAACTTGTTACGACAATTCAAAGTTCCGCACAGAAAAACAAAAACAAAAAAAAACGTGTAGACATTTTTGAATGATGAAACTATATCAAATATTTGAACTAATATTAAATGAAATCGACGGTTTTTTTACTAATATTCAGCCACCCAAAGGTCTAAGAGCCACTAAAGTTGGGAGATTGCTAAATGAAACCGTTGTAAAGGCGTAAAGGCGTACCCCGAGGGAATACGAGGTAAATCTTATGAGGATATGTAGGGTTGTAGGATTGATTTACTCTAGATCTGAAGAAGTCAATAATTTAGCGATCAGAGAAATATCATCTCGGTAGATTTTTGACACAAAGTAAAAGTTCTGCGGAAGAAGCTGCGAGGATATCCTCCTTACTAAGGGCGGACTAAGGGCGGACTAAGGGTAGAATGACCAGGGGTCGACCCCGTGTATTTGGTCCTTCCTGTCAAAAACAAGGTATAGTTATAGCTATCACTATCATTTTTATAATCGTACCACCCCAAGCAAGGTAGTTTACTGCCACTAGTGCGCAGGGGATTACATAGGAAAAAAGTTATGAGAAAGAGTGAGAGGTTATAGGGGGTGTCAGGAAGTGGGTAAGAGAAGGATGAGATACTGATGAGAGTGGGGTGGACAGAGAAAGGAGTATGAGAGATAGTATGCAAGTCAGTGAGGTAGATGACTACTGACTTTACATTTAAACACCTGGAAGCTGTAGCTGACGGGGAAGCAAGTAAATTCTTTTTCTAACATTAACATACTTTTTAATATTTCTGTTTGTTTATTTGCGTATTATTTCGTATCTTGACTTGCTTTCTAATGTTCTATTTCCTTAATCTATTATATATTAAATAAAACAGTAATCTTTTTGAGCTTATAAAACACGTACTGTATATAATGATTATATACGTACATTCTAAAGTGATAGTAGAGACAGGCGCCCTCTGTCTATAAAATACTTCTGTGACATGCGTCTCAAATAGCCTCTGACAATTAAGTCCAACTCCAAGCCGAGTACATTCGAAAGTGATAGTAGAGACAGGCGCCCTCTGTCTATAAAATACTTCTGTGACATGCGTCTCAAATAGCCTCTGACAATTAAGTCCAACTCCAAGCCGAGTACATTCCAAAGTGATAGTAGAGACAGGCGCCGGCTGTCTATAAAATACTTCTGTGACATGCGTCTCAAATAGCCTCTGACAATTAAGTCCAACTCCAAGCCGAGTACATTCGAAAGTGATAGTAGAGACAGGCGCCCTCTGTCTATAAAATACTTCTGTGACATGCGTCTCAAATAGCCTCTGACAATTAAGTCCAACTCCAAGCCGAGTACATTCGAAAGTGATAGTAGAGACAGGCGCCCTCTGTCTATAAAATACTTCTGTGACATGCGTCTCAAATAGCCTCTGACAATTAAGTCCAACTCCAAGCCGAGTACATTCGAAAGTGATAGTAGAGACAGGCGCCCTCTGTCTATAAAATACTTCTGTGACATGCGTCTCAAATAGCCTCTGACAATTAAGTCCAACTCCAAGCCGAGTACATTCCAAAGTGATAGTAGAGACAGGCGCCCTCTGTCTATAAAATACTTCTGTGACATGCGTCTCAAATAGCCTCTGACAATTAAGTCCAACTCCAAGCCGAGTACATTCGAAAGTGATAGTAGAGACAGGCGACCTCTGTCTATAAAATACTTCTGTGACATGCGTCTCAAATAGCCTCTGACAATTAAGTCCAACTCCAAGCCGAGTACATTCCAAAGTGATAGTAGAGACAGGCGCCCGCTGTCTATAATATGCTTCTGTGAAATGCGTCTCAAATAGCCTCTGACAATTAAGTCCAACTCCAAGCCGAGTACATTCCAAAGTGATAGTAGAGACAGGCGCCCGCTGTCTATAAAATACTTCTGTGAAATGCGTCTCAAAGAGCTTCTGACAATTAAGTCCAACTCCAAGCCGAGTACATTCGAAAGTGATAATAGAGACAGGCGCCCTCTGTCTATAAAATACTTCTGTGACATGCGTCTCAAATAGCCTCTGACAATTAAGTCCAACTCCAAGCCGAGTACATTCGAAAGTGATAGTAGAGACAGGCGCCCTCCGTCTATAAAATACTTCTGTGACATGCGTCTCAAATAGCCTCTGACAATTAAGTCCAACTCCAAGCCGAGTACATTCGAAAGTGATAGTAGAGACAGGCGCCCTCTGTCTATAAAATACTTCTGTGACATGCGTCTCAAATAGCCTCTGACAATTAAGTCCAACTCCAAGCCGAGTACATTCGAAAGTGATAGTAGAGACAGGCGCCCTCTGTCTATAAAATACTTCTGTGACATGCGTCTCAAATAGCCTCTGACAATTAAGTCCAACTCCAAGCCGAGTACATTCCAAAGTGATAGTAGAGACAGGCGCCCGCTGTCTATAATATGCTTCTGTGAAATGCGTCTCAAATAGCCTCTGACAATTAAGTCCAACTCCAAGCCGAGTACATTCCAAAGTGATAGTAGAGACAGGCGCCCGCTGTCTATAAAATACTTCTGTGAAATGCGTCTCAAAGAGCTTCTGACAATTAAGTCCAACTCCAAGCCGAGTACATTCCAAAGTGATAGTAGAGACAGGTGCTCTCTGTCTATAAAATACTTCTGTGACATGCGTCTCAAATAGCCTCTGACAATTAAGTCCAACTCCAAGCCGAGTACATTCCAAAGTGATAGTAGAGACAGGCGCTCTCTGTCTATAAAATACTTCTGTGACATGCGTCTCAAATAGCCTCTGACAATTAAGTCCAACTCCAAGCCGAGTACATTCGAAAGTGATAGTAGAGACAGGCGCCCTCTGTCTATAAAATACTTCTGTGAAATGCGTCTCAAAGAGCTTCTGACAATTAAGTCCAACTCCAAGCCGAGTACATTCCAAAGTGATAGTAGAGACAGGCGCTCTCTGTCTATAAAATACTTCTGTGACATGCGTCTCAAATAGCCTCTGACAATTAAGTCCAACTCCAAGCCGAGTACATTCCAAAGTGATAGTAGAGACAGGCGCTCTCTGTCTATAAAATACTTCTGTGACATGCGTCTCAAATAGCCTCTGACAATTAAGTCCAACTCCAAGCCGAGTACATTCCAAAGTGATAGTAGAGACAGGCGCTCTCTGTCTATAAAATACTTCTGTGACATGCGTCTCAAATAGCCTCTGACAATTAAGTCCAACTCCAAGCCGAGTACATTCCAAAGTGATAGTAGAGACAGGCGCCCGCTGTCTATAATATGCTTCTGTGAAATGCGTCTCAAATAGCCTCTGACAATTAAGTCCAACTCCAAGCCGAGTACATTCCAAAGTGATAGTAGAGACAGGCGCTCTCTGTCTATAAAATACTTCTGTGACATGCGTCTCAAATAGCCTCTGACAATTAAGTCCAACTCCAAGCCGAGTACATTCTAAACTGATAGTAGAGACAGGCGCCCTCTGTCTATAAAATACTTCTGTGACATGCGTCTCAAATAGCCTCTGACAATTAAGTCCAACTCCAAGCCGAGTACATTCCAAAGTGATAGTAGAGACAGGCGCCCGCTGTCTATAATATGCTTCTGTGAAATGCGTCTCAAATAGCCTCTGACAATTAAGTCCAACTCCAAGCCGAGTACATTCCAAAGTGATAGTAGAGACAGGCGCCCGCTGTCTATAAAATACTTCTGTGAAATGCGTCTCAAATAGCCTCTGACAATTAAGTCCAACTCCAAGCCGAGTACATTCCAAAGTGATAGTAGAGACAGGCGCTCTCTGTCTATAAAATACTTCTGTGACATGCGTCTCAAATAGCCTCTGACAATTAAGTCCAACTCCAAGCCGAGTACATTCCAAAGTGATAGTAGAGACAGGCGCCCGCTGTCTATAAAATACTTCTGTGAAATGCGTCTCAAATAGCCTCTGACAATTAAGTCCAACTCCAAGCCGAGTACATTCCAAAGTGATAGTAGAGACAGGCGCCCGCTGTCTATAAAATACTTCTGTGACATGCGTCTCAAAGAGCTTCTGACAATTAAGTCCAACTCCAAGCCGAGTACATTCCAAAGTGATAGTAGAGACAGGCGCTCTCTGTCTATAAAATACTTCTGTGACATGCGTCTCAAATAGCCTCTGACAATTAAGTCCAACTCCAAGCCGAGTACATTCCAAAGTGATAGTAGAGACAGGCGCCCGCTGTCTATAAAATACTTCTGTGAAATGCGTCTCAAATAGCCTCTGACAATTAAGTCCAACTCCAAGCCGAGTACATTCCAAAGTGATAGTAGAGACAGGCGCTCTCTGTCTATAAAATACTTCTGTGACATGTGTCTCAAATAGCCTCTGACAATTAAGTCCAACTCCAAGCCGAGTACATTCCAAAGTGATAGTAGAGACAGGCGCCCGCTGTCTATAATATGCTTCTGTGACATGCGTCTCAAATAGCCTCTGACAATTAAGTCCAACTCCAAGCCGAGTACATTCCAAAGTGATAGTAGAGACAGGCGCCCGCTGTCTATAATATGCTTCTGTGACATGCGTCTCAAATAGCCTCTGACAATTAAGTCCAACTCCAAGCCGAGTACATTCCAAAGTGATAGTAGAGACAGGCGCTCTCTGTCTATAAAATACTTCTGTGACATGCGTCTCAAATAGCCTCTGACAATTAAGTCCAACTCCAAGCCGAGTACATTCGAAAGTGATAGTAGAGACAGGCGCCCGCTGTCTATAATATGCTTCTGTGACATGCGTCTCAAATAGCCTCTGACAATTAAGTCCAACTCCAAGCCGAGTACATTAGAAAGTGATAGTAGAGACAGGCGCCCGCTGTCTATAATATGCTTCTGTGACATGCGTCTCAAATAGCCTCTGACAATTAAGTCCAACTCCAAGCCGAGTACATTCGAAAGTGATAGTAGAGACAGGCGCCCGCTGTCTATAATATGCTTCTGTGACATGCGTCTCAAATAGCCTCTGACAATTAAGTCCAACTCCAAGCCGAGTACATTCGAAAGTGATAGTAGAGACAGGCGCCCGCTGTCTATAATATGCTTCTGAGGACATGCGTCGCAAATAGCCTCTGACAATTAAGTCCAACTCCAAGCCGAGTACATTCCAAAGTGATAGTAGAGACAGGCGCCCGCTGTCTATAAAATACTTCTGTGAAATGCGTCTCAAATAGCCTCTGACAATTAAGTCCAACTCCAAGCCGAGTACATTCCAAAGTGATAGTAGAGACAGGCGCTCTCTGTCTATAAAATACTTCTGTGACATGCGTCTCAAATAGCCTCTGACAATTAAGTCCAACTCCAAGCCGAGTACATTCCAAAGTGATAGTAGAGACAGGCGCCCGCTGTCTATAAAATACTTCTGTGAAATGCGTCTCAAATAGCCTCTGACAATTAAGTCCAACTCCAAGCCGAGTACATTCCAAAGTGATAGTAGAGACAGGCGCCCGCTGTCTATAAAATACTTCTGTGACATGCGTCTCAAAGAGCTTCTGAGAATTAAGTCCAACTCCAAGCCGAGTACATTCCAAAGTGATAGTAGAGACAGGCGCTCTCTGTCTATAAAATACTTCTGTGACATGCGTCTCAAATAGCCTCTGACAATTAAGTCCAACTCCAAGCCGAGTACATTCCAAAGTGATAGTAGAGACAGGCGCCTGCTGTCTATAAAATACTTCTGTGAAATGCGTCTCAATAGCCTCTGACAATTAAGTCCAACTCCAAGCCGAGTACATTCCAAAGTGATAGCAGAGACAGGCGCTCTCTGTCTATAAAATACTTCTGTGACATGCGTCTCAAATAGCTCTTGACAATTAAGTCCAACCCAAGCCGAGTACATTCCAAAGTGATAGTAGAGACAGGCGCTCAGTTGTCTATAATATGCTTCTGTGACATGCGTCTCAAATAGCCTTCGACAATTAAGTCCAACTCCAAGCCGAGTACATTCCAAAGTGATAGTAGAGACAGGCGCCCGCTGTCTATAATATGCTTTGCATATAACTCAAATAGCCTCTGACAATTAAGTCCAACCCAAGCCGAGTACATTCCAAAGTGATAGTAGAGACAGGCGCTCTCTGTCTATAAAATACTTCTGTGACATGCGTCTCAAATAGCCCCTGACAATTAAGTCCAACTCCAAGCCGAGTACATTCGAAAGTGATAGTAGAGACAGGCGCCTGTTGTCTATAATATGCTTCTTGTGACATGCGTCTCAAATAGCCTCTGACAATTAAGTCCAACTCCAAGCCGAGTACATTGTGAGTGATAGTAGAGACATAAGTGTTCGCTGTCTATAATATGCTTCTGTGACATGCGTCTCAAATAGCCTCTTACAATTAAGTCCAACCTCCAAGCCGAGTACATTCGAAAGTGATAGTAGAGACAGGCGCCCGCTGTCTATAATATGCTTCTGTGACATGCGTCTCAAATAGCCTCTGACAATTAAGTCCAACCCGCCGAGTACATTCTCCAGTGATAGTAGACAGGCGCCCGCTGTCTATAATATGCTTCAGGACATGCGTCGCAATAGCTCCTCTGACAATTAAGTCCAACTCCAAGCCGAGTACATTCGAAAGTGATAGTAGAGACAGGCGCCCGCTGTTCATAATATGCTTCTGTGACATGCGTCTCAAAGAGCTTCTGACAATTAAGTCCAACTCCAAGCCGAGTACATTCCAAAGTGATAGTAGAGACAGGCGCTCTCTGTCTATAAAATACTTCTGTGACATGCGTCTCAAATAGCCTCTGACAATTGGGCAAGTCCAACTCCAAGCCGAGTACATTCGAAAGTGATAGTAGAGACAGGCGCCCGCTGTCTATAAAATACTTCTGTGACATGCGTCTCAAAGAGCTTCTGACAATTAAGTCCAACTCCCGCCGAGTACATTCCAAAGTGATAGTAGAGACAGGCGCTCTCTGTCTATAAAATACTTCTGTGACATGCGTCTCAAATAGCCTCTGACAATTGTCCAACTCCAAGCCGAGTACATTCGAAAGTGATAGTAGAGACAGGCGCTCTCTGTCTATAAAATACTTCTGTGACATGCGTCTCAAATAGCCTCTGACAATTAAGTCCAACTCCAAGCCGAGTACATTCGAAAGTGATAGTAGAGACAGGCGCCCCCCGTCTATAAAATACTTCTCAGAAATGCGTCTCAAATAGCCTCTGACAATTGGGTCCAACTCCAAGCCGAGTACATTCCAAAGTGATAGTAGAGACAGGCGCTCTCTGTCTATAAATACTTCTGTGACATGCGTCTCAATAGCCTCTGACAATTAAGTCCAACCGCCGAGTACATTCGAAAGTGATAGTAGAGACAGGTGCCTGCTGTCTATAAAATACTTCTGTGACATGCGTCTCAAATAGCCTCTGACAATTAGTCCAACCTCCAAGCCGAGTACATTCCAAAGTGATAGTAGAGACAGGTGCCTCCTTCGTCTATAAATACTTTGTGACATGCGTCTCAAATAGCCTCTGACAATTAGTCCAACTCCAAGCCGAGACACCTAAAGATAGTAGAGACAGGCAGCTCTCTGTCTATAAAATACTTCTGTGACATGCGTCTCAAATAGCCTCTGACAATTAAGTCCAACTCCAAGCCGAGGACATTCTAAAGCAGATAGGTAGAGACAGGCGCTTTTCCCTGAACATAGTAAAATATTTCTGTGAAATGCGTCTCAAATATTTCCTGAGCAATTGTCCGTCTGTATTGATAATGGTGAGAGCGAAAAAAATTAAAATTGAAAATCCATTTTTCGTATGAGCTATGGCTATTACACACACACACAAAAAAAAACATTTCAACTATAACGGAAGATAATTTTCATCATTCACTGCTTTGCTATCATATACAAACAAAGGAAATACTATGACAGTTTATAGAGACAAAATGTCCGAAATGGAGCCCTGAAGGCGTTTCACTGTCAATGCTGTCATCTTTACGGCAACGCATGCAACCAAGTCACTCCGGATATAATATCCTGTATTCTTTTGTATCTTTACAGTGTGGCTCAGAGGGTAGGGATATGTAGTCAGGAATGCACACGGCATCCGTACACCATTGCCCATACATATGCCCTGGGGAGCTTACTCCAGTCTCATCACCAAAATCTGAACTTTGACGAAACGCGGCGATTTCTTTATCTCGCGAGATAAACAGATACCTACGAATATCTTGTATATAATACGACTTATGTATAATACAACACCGTGTTTCTGAAACTAAAAACAGGGACTAAATTATATCATTGAATATAATACGACAAATTTGTACAGCCATTCCTTTGCAAATTATCTTTTTTAAGATGTAAGATATTCTTCCTTAACATTTCAATACGGTACATATAGCTAAATAAAATATTTAATCATTCACGATATTAAAGAACAGCCATCGCGTGCTCATTTTAATTTCCGTTTCAAAAATGCTTATCTAATTTTCAGAGAAATGTGCTAACTAGACATACCTAGTAATACATTTTAGGGTGTTAATTAATCTATCGTACGTTTCTGTTCAATATGATTTTATAAGTTTTCTATATATTAATAAACTATGAAAATAAAATATCTTGTCTTTCATTAAGAATGAAGATGGAAACGAATATTGCTAATATTAAGAATAAAGAGATAAACAAATATCGCTGGTATATGAAAACAGCTTTTGTAATCATGTGTTATCAACACCTACATTTTGTGTTTAAATATACATTCTGCTGAGTTTATTTTCAATCTTGCTGTTTCGAATTTTAAGCTGAGTAAAATTTCTGAAAACGTGTATTGCTTGCATGATTCACATTCTTACTTGCGAATGTTATAGTAAATTTTTATGGGTTCCTGTAACATTTGTCTCGCAAACACTATTAGCAGAATCTTGTGAGTCCGGGTAAAAACAAGGCGCGAATTATGAAATTTCAAACAAACAATAATTAATGCATGTTATTACCAAGAAGCAATTATATGAGTACACAGGGGAATTCAAAGGAAAGTAATTAAAACTAGCGATAATGATTTGCTTGTTCGTGTGCATGTTAAACAATCATGTGATAGATTGCGTGTGGGCATGAATTATATACGTCGTCTATAGCTGGAAAGTAGGAGAAAAGAAAGAGAAAATACAATTGCTTTTCTATAGACAAATATCACCGCCAACCGGTCGCTTTTGACGTAGCCATGTGCATTTAACCCATAAATACGACACCACTTTTTGTCTTTAATCCTGGAACATTAACCATCAATTAAAATTACACCACTACTCACCATGTGTATATCATACACGATTTGAAAATATCAAAAAAATATATTAACTGTAAATCATTATTTGAAATATTTTTTATGTTGGCACTTCAAACTTTGTACTTTGAGTAAACATTAATCGGAACTGAAAAATATATTATTTAGGTAAGAAAACCAGGTACTGATAATTGTAATTAAATTGTAATTAAAAATGGTCATTTTTGCGCTGGGTACGATATATATGTGAGTTGTGGTGCATTGGATATCGGCTCCGAACGAGAACTCGAGGAGCCGAGTTCGAATTCAAGCTGAATTAATTGCATTCACTTACGCACAAATACCCTTGGGAAAGGTATTAATCCGTCTATTCCTTCCAGCTATGGATTAAATAACAGGACAGATTGGGTTCTATAGCCTTGGTCGGCAACAAGAAAGCAATGGCAACCTACTACGGGATAATCTTCTGCCCAGTCAGTCATGTCTCTTTCGATACATGATCGTCCAAAGCGTGTATCACATATGGCACTGAACTGACTGACTATATACCCATGGTTAGTATTTTCGGGTTAATTTTCGTCAAAGCTCCTCGTAATATACGACACGAGAAATTACTGTAAATTAAAAGTGAATGAAACATTTCGATTATTTGTTCCAAGAGTAATTTGGTTAATGAATATCAACTGTTTCTGTTTGGAAACGGTTATTTCTACAAATATAATTACCATAGATCATACATATTAGGTCTGGTGCAAGTACATGACATACACCAGATGTAAAAATGTTGAAACGCAGTTATAGCAACAAATACGACTATATTAATCTATGTATAAAGAAATTAAATACTGAGAAATCTTCATTCTATAAATTCAAACATAATTTCCACGATACTTTTCAAACTCTTTAATAGTACCTGTTTCTCTTCTGCAGTTCGTCTCTCTTCTGTATTTCCCGATGACATTTTTGATCCATATTAATTATCTACCTCTTTTTCGTAAAATAATAGAGTACTAGGCTTCGGAGTATTTACATTATTCAGACTATTGTCCATATCTTTGTTGCCATTTATACGACATTTCGGCCGTTGTACGCTCTGACCTTCTTCAGATGCTAGGAATTTCGAACCGAATTCTTTATTACAACTACTGGTGTATATCATACTCATTCCTTACGTAAAGCCTTGATTGGAAGTCATGAGTATTCTCCCTCTAACTCTTCAAGTTACTTGTTCACCACTGCTATAGCCTGGTATTAAACTAACAACTCTAAGAGTCAAGTCAGGAACTAACCAACGTCTATATCCACTGGGCCATGTGTCCTTAAGGACACAATCACTGGGGTATATCATCCTCATTCCTTGCGTAAAGCCTCAATTAGAAGTCATGAGTTATCACCCTCTAACCCTGCAAGGTACTTGTTCACCACTTCTGTACCCTGGTTTTGAACTCACAACTCTAAAATTCAAGTAAGTCACTGGGCAAGGTGTCCTTAATGCCGGAGCGTACAATGGCCGAAACGTTGTACAAAAAGCAACAAAGATGAAGACAATAGTCCGAATAATGTAAATAGTGTAAATACTACCTCATCTCAGAAATATAGACAAATACTAATTTAGATTTCCCTGTAGTTTACCTTGATCGATATATAACCAAGAAAAGCTAAAGATCACAATGGTCGAAACGTTGTGATAAAAACAACAAACGCAAGGTTCAGTAGTACTAATTTGAATTATATAAATTAATATACAGATTAGGTTAATTTCAATTTTTGATGCATTTACAGCTGTAATAAAAAAAATTGCTCTATTTGTTAAATATCTTTAAGACTTCTTATTAAATTAACCCATTTTAACACAGTGTCCTCAGGTTTTAGAACATTACATGCATTTAAAAACCACAAGAAGTTTTCTTCCAACCGGGCACTATTTTAAGGTAATTTTATTGATAAATCAGGAGAATCAGTAATGTGATAGGTACCGACTTGGCGGTTCGTCTCCAGCCACTGGCCCACTAACGCGATGTAGCTTTTCTTTGTCTGTTCTATAAATATTGTCATGGCTTCTGCTCCAACAAACTTAAGTCACTGGTACCTCTGCAACAGGTGTTTACTCGTGCAACCAGACGGGCAACTGGGTCTCACCCATTCACAGATCAACCAAATGCAGACGACAATTCTACTCCTTTAGCTTCTTTTCTCGCACTTCCCGTCTGTGGAACTCGCTTCGATATTCTTGCTTTCCTGACGGCTACAACGTCCAGGAATTTAAATGCAATGTCAATACTCATCTCTTAACCACTTGACTCAAGTTCTTTCTTCATCACCATGTATATCTCTCCTCCTTTGTAACTGTCATCACACCTGTATTTCCATCTTTCTCTTGCTCTTTTCTAACTGGTTCGTCTTTCTCTTCACTCTCCTTCTACCTAATCTTTTTACTCTTATGTAACCCCCTGCACATCAGTGGCGTTACGGCCTAGCTCGGAGTGATATGATTAACAACAATGTCCTCACTACCTATATATAAAAATTATTTTATATAATGATTTATACCCATTATTTTTTACAGTTTTTTATACTGTTCTCAAATGAGGACACAGGGTTAAAACGAGTTAAGTATAATAGAATGTGAGAATTGGCTCCATGTAAAATACAGACTTGGGATTTGGTATTCGTATTGTAGCCACTCAGTGTACCAAACCTTGGAGAGCTATTTCCTTTATTTACTAGGCAGTTCAGTGTATAATTCTTACATACATGATTGGTTGTATCATCGTGCAAGATACAAATAATCGGATTTTTGCCATGTTTACGACGTTTCGGCTGTTGATTTGAATTTTGAACTGAAGCGATTATTCTATTCACGTGATTGTTCTTATGACACGAGTCATGCTTCTTCCGTATGCCACAGCATTAGTTAACACTCTTCAAATCAACTTCCTAAGTTTTGTTCACCTCTGCTGTAGCTAGCTATTTGGCTCACAAAGGTCACTCAAGTCCAACCAAAGCATTTATACACTGGGCTGTGTATAAATGTTTGGAACTTATAAAACTGGGGGACACTAGAATTGTACTAGTAAGTACAACAATTTAAATACCTACGAAGTGTTCTAACAGGAGATGTGAAGAGTGACACAGAGATCCGAAGGCGAATTGGCAAAGCAAAAGACTCGATCCAGAAGCTGAGTAAAGTACTAAGCCAAATGAAAATTTCACTAGAAACATAGAGGAGAATGCTAGATAGCTATGTGATGTCAGTTCTTCAATATGGCAGTGATTGTTGGACAATATCATCGAAGATGAGGAAAAAACTAATGGACCGAGCATGCGAGCAACGATGAGGTTTTGGAAAGAATGGAAACGAAAAGAAAATTAATAGTGAGCATTAGGAAGAGACAGCTGAAGATCCTGGGACATGCCATGAGGAAGGAGGGCTTGGAAAACCTGATACTGACAGGCCAGATAGAAGGAAAAAGAGACAGATGAAGGCAGCGGATAACATATTTGAAGGGCCTGATCAGGTGGATCAAGGAACGGGGGTTGCGAGGTGTAACAGGAGAAAACATAAGAGCCACCATGGATAGAGAGACGTGGAGAACCATAATCGCCTACGTCCTGAAAGGACAGGGCAAATAAAAGAAGAAGAAAAGTTATTTCTCAGCTACATTTTTTTATCAGAGTTCATATTAGTGTTTCGTTGTTTGTAATTGTTTTTTCATGTAGTAATAACATTTTTGCAAATACATATATATATATTGAGATGAAGAATAATTTATGTGAAGAGTTCCAAGAAAAATGGAAGAATCTTTCGTGCGATGCGTTACGTCTTTTAGGATTGATCGGGCCAAAGTAATGGTAACTTTGACGTGACTACTCATGCGCGCGAAGGAAAGGAGACGCCAAGAAATTGAAATAAAAAAGAAAAATAAGTTGAAAAATATCAGTCTTCATATTCTTTGGTGCGCATGCGTAGTAGCATAAGTGTAAATCTCACTTTAGTTCAATCAAAACATAAGGCGCGGAACGAATGGTGCCAAAACAGTTTCACTTGGACATAAGTTTTTCTTACATCTATCTATCTATCTATCTATCTATCTGTTTATCTATCTATCTATCTGTTTATCTATCTGTCTGTCTGTTTATCTATCTATCTATCTGTTTATCTATCTGTCTGTCTGTTTATCTATCTGTTTATCTATCTGTCTGTCTGTTTATCTATCTATCTATCTATCTGTCTGTCTGTTTATCTATCTATCTATCTATCTGTCTGTCTGTTTATCTATCTATCTATCTATCTGTCTGTCTGTTTATCTATCTATCTATCTATCTGTCTGTCTGTTTATCTATCTATCTATCTATCTGTCTGTCTGTATCTATCTATCTATCTGTATCTATCTATCTATCTGTCTGTCTGTTTATCTATCTATCTATCTATCTGTCTGTCTGTTTATCTATCTATCTATCTGTCTGTCTGTTTATCTATCTATCTATCTGTCTGTCTGTTTATCTATCTATCTATCTATCTATCTGTCTGTTTATCTATCTATCTATCTATCTATCTATCTATCTATCTGTCTGTCTGTTTATCTATCTATCTATCTATCTGTCTGTTTATCTATCTATCTATCTGTCTGTTTATCTATCTATCTATCTGTCTGTTTATCTATCTATCTATCTGTTTATCTATCTATCTATCTATCTATCTGTCTGCCTGTTTATCTATCTATCTATCTATCTATCTATGTGTTTGTGTGTGCGTGCATGTGTGTGTCAATGTGTGTGCATATATACACTGAATAATAATAATTAGAACAAATACTGTTATAATGCAGGTCTATATAGAAATCTAAAAGTGTTATTATTCGATAATTTTAAGCAATGTATGTGCGTTTTGGCGCAGTGGATATCGACTAGGAATAAAAAATCGGGGAGCCGAGTTCAAATCCCAGTTGAATGTTTTGCATTCAATTACGCACAGCTACCTGACTCTTCCCTCCAGTTATGGGTCAAATAATAGGAGAGATTGGGTTCTATAGCCTCGGCAGGCAACCAGTCTACCGCAGAAATCAATGGCAACCTTCTCCGGGATAATCTTCTGCCAAGTCAGTCATGTCCCTTTTGAGACATGATCGCTCAAAGCGGGTGTATCACGTACGGCACTTAATTGATTAGAAATATTACCTCAATTACACTTATAAAAAGATAAATAGAATTTAATAAAATCAATTATGTATGAATATTTATAATTTTAGCGTTTTCTATTTAATGTGTATTTGTGGTCAATTTAAGGATTTGAAGTAATTGTTTGTAGTTATAAATAAATGAATGACAAGAGAGAACAACCAACAATACTCAAAGATGAGGACGGACTGGAAATATTAAAGTCTGAAGTGGAATCTGCAGTAGCCAAACTGAATAGAAACAAAGCAGCTGGACCAGACGGCATAGTCATAGAGCTGCTGATAGCCCTGGAAGTATTTGGTATAGAAAAAATTACTAAAATAATAAATGAAATTTATAATAGTTGTGTTATACCAGATGATTTCAGCAAGTCTATTTTCATACCACTACCTAAAGAGCCAGGAGCAAACGAGTGCGAACTTCCACAGAACCATCAGTTTAATGAGCCACATAACAAAACTGATCGTTCGAATCCTGATGAGTAGAGCGAGAAGAAGAATCAGGCCAGAGATAGGACAAGAACAGTGTTGTTTCGTCAAAAATATTTATGATTAGGATGCTCTATGAAAGGGCAATACAAATGAATAAGGACTTATACCTGTGCTTCATTGATTATGCGAAGGCATTTGACAAAATACGACAAAGAACTGATGGAGATGCTCAGCAGACTGGACATATTTGGGAAAGACTTGAGAGTAATAAAGAATCTTTACTGGCAGCAAACCGCTTCCATACGGACAGGTAATGAATTGAGTAGATATACAAAGATAGAAAGGGCGTAAGACAGGGATGTGTCTTTTCACCGGATCTGTTCAACTTGTACAGCGAGAATATTTTGAGGACCCTAGAAGTTATGCCTGGATTCGTAACTGGAGGCCACAATTTAAACAACCTAATGTACGCAGATGATACAGTGCTGATGGCAGACACAGAAAGGAAACCACAAGACCTCCTACAGAAGGTAGCAGAAGAAAGTAACATGAAAGGACAAGAAATAAACTGCACGAAAACCGAATGCATGGTCATCAGTAAAAAGGGCAGCCCAAAATGCCAAATACAGTTCGGAGATACTAAAATCATGCAGGTACAAAAATTCAAATACATGGGAAGCGTTATAACAGAAGACGGATAGTGCGACACAGAGATCCGAAGGCGAATTGGCATGGCAAAGAAAGCATTTCCGAAGTTGAGTAAAGTTTTAAGAAACAGGAAAATTTCGCTAAAAACTAGGAAGAGAGTACTGGATTGCTATGTGCTGTCCCTGTTTCAATAAGCAGTGAATGCTGGACAATACCATCAAAGAGGAAAGAAAAACTTGAAGCAACTGAAATGTGGTTCTACGAATATCATGAATCGAGCATGTGAGCAACGATGAGGTCTTAGAAATAATGGAAACAAAAAGGAAATTAATACTGAGGAAGAGACAACTGAAGTTTTTGGGACAGGTAATGAGGAAGTAGGGCTTGAAGAATCTGATACTAACAGGCCAGATAGAGGGAAAACGAGACATGGGAAATCAACGGATAACATATTTGAAACACTTAATCAGGTGGATAATGGAACGAGGATTACATGGTTTAACAGGAGAATGCGTGCTCAGAGCCACCAGGTATAGGGAAATGTGGAAGGCCATGATCGCCTTCGTCCTGAAGGGACAAGGCACATAGAAGAAGAAGAAAACTGAAATAACACAGTTTATCTCACTGACAAATATCTCCACATTAATTGTATCTCTATCTTGTTCTCGAGCAATATATGACAAAAAAAACCTGCTTGCATAAAATTCTTTTCGAAGGAGAACGGTAGAAATTTTCCGCAAAGTTTGTTGATGTCATGTATATACTTAAAATAGTCCGGTAAATTGGAATGCCTGTCTTTGTTGGTTTTATATATATGGTTTCATAGACTTTGACTATTATAGAGGGTTATTCTATTAGTATATGCCATGGTTTGTTTTCCCTTTTATTAGTTTCCTAGTAGTCTGGTTAAATTATTGTGTCCCTAGAATTATTTCCTGATTATCTGTTCCATCATATGATAGGGGTATCATTTAGTAGGCAATTAATATTTTCGACGAATATTCATATTCCTGATAACAACTAAGAAATAAGTATCAAGATAACCAAATTTTACGTTCTCACTAAGCCACACATAACAGCCATATATATATATATATATATATATATATATATATGTGTGTGTGTGTGTGTGTGTGTATGTGAAAAGTGTATGTATATAATCTTATATATATATATATATATATATATACACACAATTTTTATATATTTTATATTATTTACATATTATATATGCGCGGCACTTATCTGAAAGCGCTCAATATCAGTGATAGAGCTGATATATTCATATAGATACATAATAGTTTGTGATCCGGGGTTTCATGCTCTTGCGATCGTCAGACAAACTCTCTCTCTCTCTCTTTCTTTATATATATATATATATATATATATATATATATATAATTATATAACAATATAATTAAGAATGCTACAATCATTCAACCCAAATTCTGACCTAAATTTCCTATCCCATGTACTCATAGATAGTAGCCAATTAAAAAGTCTACTCATTCAAGAAATCTAAGGTCCCACTATACAGTTTACCCAGACAAAATTAAAAAGTGATCTGTCCAAATTTTAGCCCCCTGTCCTAAGAAAATGTGTATCTCTATGGTTACACACTGCTGATGTACTAGTTTAGAAACACCAAATTCCATTCCCTACAACTCTCCATTCCCTACAACTACCACTTACACCTCACATTCTCAAAAATAAATCGTTTTCACCATTTATTCTCAGTTCCACATATCATCCAAATAAAAGCGATTCTGCTCTGAAACATGAACATTTTTTGTAGTGATACTATGCTTTTATAAAAATTGTAACAACAATTACAATACAAGCTCTACTCTGTATTGAGCACTCTTCATTAAAGTAAATGCTTGAACAGTGGGTTTAAATGTACATGTTCTTTCACTTTCTTAGAATCCTACATATGTAAATATATATATATATATATATATATATATATATATATATATATAAATATTCAAAAATCATCTGTCTTAACATAAATTACTATTTGTTTGTATACTGCAATGATATTCCACAGCAGATAGTAGGGGATAAATAATTTATGAAAACCATTCCCCATTAACTATCAACTGTTTTGCTTAGCAGTAACAACAGAAATCTATTACACTCTTACTTTCTGATATCTACCTAATTGACTAAACTTCTAACTAAGTTGTTTGACTAAACTTCTGCGCAGTAGGAGGGATACTTGCCTCGTTTGCTTGGTTATCTGAAGACAGTGCTTGGGGTAAAAACTAGATTTAATTAGTGATTTTAAACTAAGCGTGCATTCTCGAGTAACCTGCTTTGGTTTACTTAGTATGTGTGCGACATTATGAAATTGGGAATAAAAAATGTGAAAAATATCTATATATATATATATATATATATATATATATATATATATATATACATATGCATGGATAGAAATAAATCCAGATCATGATATACTAACAAGAATATTATTGCCACTTCTACTAACATATAAGACCCTATCAGATTTGCATTGAATTCAATAGTATTATGAAGTTTGGTTGAGCACAATTATTCGCTACATCATCTCAATGAACATAGTTAAGAAGATACCTCAATTTTTCAAATAAAAGTTCTATATATAAATTCACTAGTGGATACTTTGTTTCGGTGTATCACAACTCATCAGTACGTTATGACATCCGGTTGCTTCCAGCCAGGCTTGAAAAATGATCGATTCGTCATCTGTCGGAGATTCTACCTCTAAACTATCGGAGCACGGTAGAGGTAGGCAGATTTTAGTGTGTTATATACCAAAGGTATACAAAGGATTGTAACCAAAAGTGGTTCGACAAGAGAACGATGCGTTTATCGATTAAAATTAATACCTTTAAGCCATGCATATATATATATATATATATATATATATATATATATATATATATATATATATATATATATATATAGCTTTAAAAGTTATAAATTTTTATATTTCAGGGCATAATGATAGATAAAAATTTAAAGAAGTAAAAAAACAACCGGTTTCGCTCACACCGACAATAGTTTCTTAATCAGAAGAGCTTACACCAAAATATAATAGGTTGAGAAATGATTTATTCAATGACAGCAAAAGGGTATGAACTGCTAGAAACCAACAGCTGCAAGGCCCAGCAAACATCCTTGCTTTTTACACAGCGAAGCTCTGCAAGTCCTGATGTAAACAGACTCCAGCACTTTTAAATGGAATATATATGTAGTTATATGGAGATGGTTAATGTTTATTCAATTCGGCCTTGTGTCATACATAACCGAACTCCTTTGAGCTTTTATGCAGAATTATCCTCATCAGAATTATCAGAAGGTTATCATCAGAAAGTTTTCTTCGGAATGTTGGTTGCCAGCAGGTTGGAATATGTGGAATAGTAGAAGAATAAAATATACATTTTGCATTTTAAAATAGAAATCTATTAATGACGAGGATAACATTAATTATGTTAGACATTAATGTTTAATGAGAAAGTTAAGGGTATCAAGAAATGTTCGTAGAAGTAATTTTTTGAAAAGAGTTCATGCATACATAGGTATTATGTATAAGCGTTTGTTTGGTAGGAATGTTTTTTGGATGGAGAACAAGAAGTAAAATAAATCAGCGCACGAGAAAAAAGGAAAAAGAGGACAATGTTCGATGCGACCTTATGTCCGGGTTGACTTAATGTTTTTCCGTTACTTTTTAGTTGTTTCGTCTCGCTGCTCCGATCTGATTGTCTGGCTGACGCTGACTGAAGTATTTATGGCTTTTTAATTTTTTGTGCCGGATCACTAAGTTATCTGGGTCTTGCAAATCGCGCCCATTGGTCAAAAAATCAATTTAACATTTACTTGAGGAATCCGGCTTTCGACTTTTCTTTAAGCACATTCATTTTTCTATTTGGAAAAATCCAGAATTTCACACGTCATTGTAAATTTTTGTGAAAGTGAAGAAGATTGATTTTAATACTTAACTTGCCACCTATTATATATATATATATATATATATATATATATATATATATATATATATTGACGAAATTTGGTTATAAACAACCGACAATTTGAAATGATTTGTTTGAACATTATTTTTTATCGATACTCGTATTTAAGTAGATATTCTGTTTTTAATTAAACAGTATTATATATTTATATCTACTGGCCTGATTATTTACGATAAATTTTTATTACGAAAATGTGTGTCATTGGGCAGGATTCGAACCTGGCCAGTAGATATAAATATATAATACTGTTTACTTAATAAGAGTATCGATAAAATACGAGTATCGATAAAAAATAATGTTCATCAAATCATTTCATATATATACGGATCGCTCATTCAATAATGAATTAGATCACACTAGCTATTGAGCATGTGTAGTGATATACGCGCTAAAAGGTCTGCTTTCTTCTACCGGACGCTGGTGGCCCAGAGGTAGAATCGACGACTGACGGCGGTTCGGCTCGGGTTTCAATCCTGGTTTAGGAAGCGATCGGAGTTTAACCGTACTGATGAGCTGTGATACAGCGAAATAGATCTATCTGATATAGCATATATCTCAAAAGAGACGGACACGCACCATTTATGTGCTACCGTTTCTGTGTAAAGAAATTACCGATTACCTCAGGTTTTATTGTCATTTAAGTTTTGTTAATTTAGTTTAGAAAGAACTATTGCTAACATTAGTAGTCTATGGCAACTAAGTAAACATAAACTATTTTTGCGTTGCAGATTCGATCAGCCACTAGTTTTGTTGACAGGGTGTAGTTCATTTCTAGCAAATGTTTTGGAATGAAAAGAATTCCACTTCGTCCAGATCAGTACCCAGAAGTGAACAACAAAACAATTTTTATCATTTAACCAAATTTAGATTTGTCTTAAAATCTGAGTAATTTATCAAATATTTAAAGTTTGTATTTAGGACTTTGCTGTTATTATTATTATTATTATTATTATTATTATTATTATTATTATTATTATTATTATTATTATTTAAATAAAATCCTGTTTTCTGTTTTAGAAAAAAATGTTTTCATATGTCATCGGCTAAGTTTTTGAACTTAGAAGATACGTAAAATTTCCTGATAAACCTGATAAACCTTATTAATATTTAATAATAAATTTAGGATAGTCAAAAAGTTTGATATTGTTCGACATGTGTGCTAGGTGTAATCTATCATATATTCAAAGTTTGTATTTTGGAATTTGTAGTTTTTTTCTGTTTGTTTGTTTGTTTCAGAAAAATCCTTATATATCGTCGGGTAAGTTTTGAACGTTATTTACTGCCATTGTCATCACTATCCTGGTACAAATGACAAAGTTTCTGGAAGCTAATGAAGAAGGGTTCAACCGGGAAGAAAACTAAGTATACAATGTGGCATAGAATTCTTTGATATCAAATATCCGCTTGCAGATTTGTACATTACAAGATCAGACCTTATCAGAGATTGTGATTCAAAACTGCTGTGCGGGAACAATGACATTTGATTGCGTTTAATCTTTATATAAATAAATAAATAAATATTTTTGATTGATGTCTAGACTTTGTAAGACTTAAAACATTTCTTGAAAAAGTGAAAATCTACGTTTTTTTTTTTATTTCATAAGGACCGATATCTAGACTTATTTATAAACGGAACTTCGTCTGTGTGTGTGCGTCTGTGTGTGTGGCTTTGTCTGTGTGTGTGTCTTTGTCTGTGTGTGTGTGTGTGTGCGTCTTGAAAATTTACACAGTTGTACTATAAGGTTTTGTGTCGAGGTACACCCGATAAATATCGAAAATCGATAATCTAAAACATCGGGCTATAGGAGGAGTGGTCCGATTATAATCAAATTTGATACACTCATAGACAAACACATAAGAAACGATATTCAGAAGTTTCAAGGTTGCAGCTCTTACAATATACATAAAATCGATAATATAAGCTTTCATTACCCCCGAGCAACGCCGGGCTATACTGCTAGTAATATATAAATGACACGGGATATGACAGAGAGAATCATGTGCATGCTCTATGTTTTTTCCCGACATTAAGTGTCTCAAGTTCATTCTTCGAAAATGGATGATAAATTTTTCGTTTTTCCAAACCATTTCTGTTTGGTAGTGTATTAAGTTCCGAAAAGAACAAGTATTGTAATGGACTAACTCAACCTGTATAAATACCATGTGACTAGTAGTCTATAGGGGTGGTATATCTTATCTTATTTGTTCTTTTCTAGTAGTTGTAGGATTCCGTTCAAGCGAAGGGTAGTAGTAGTATACCGTAGCAGGTTAACGGAATTTGGCCTTGTGGGAAGATAGCCCACTATAATTCATAAAATGATTATAAAATCAAGAAAGGCAATTCTGACTATGAAATAATATATATATATATATATATATATATATATATATATATATATATATATAATTGTTTTAATAATAAAGTAATACTTGAAATAAAAGTTCAATGGAGGTAAAAGAGTTCATAGAAAATAATGATGAGCTGAAAGAGATAAAGTCTTAGGAATGTGCAAGCATCTTATAGTTAAAGAATATTCATTTAGGAGTTGCAGCTTCTAAGGTCAGTAGGTCAGGAAGATGGTTTGTGGAATGTCTTTGATGAGGTCAGTTAGTACTTTTGAGGAATGTCTTTGAAAAGGTCGATAAGTACTTGTGAGACAGGGAAGGAAAGAAGTCAGCATAGTAGTCGCTCGACTTAAGACAAAGGAGAAACTGATAACTCTAGCCTAAGATTCCTTCCGTCTGACGAAGCTTTTGTGTCTCCGCTTTTTATATCTACTTTTTGGATCAAAACGCAGGTCGTTTCGAATTTTATCCTTGTATTTGATTCTGGTCTTCTCATTGGCTGGTAAATAAAATTCGCGAAGGCTCGCGAAATGGTGATTTGATATTTGATTAATTTTTATTTTTCAACCGGAACATCTGCGCAAACCCGGATGCGCACGACGAGTTTATTCATATGCCTTTTTGTTGTGAGAGAGCCAACATCCGGTTTCTCGCTTCTGCTCGGTCGGTATCACCACACGTCATCGGGAGAGTACTTGTCTGGTTTGAGTCAGACACCCGTAGAGTAATTTACCGAACAGAGACTTTGATATCCAACATCGCTTGCTCCTCAGCTAGACGAACAAGCTGGCATATTGTAACTTTACTCGTTATTTTGTTAATACAGTTATTTACTAATCCCGTGTTCCTGTTTTTTATTTGTGACCCCTTAAACAGGGTTACAACAATAACATTTTTTATGAGGTATAAAAGCAAGAAATTGTAAAGAGCCATAATCCCCTACGACTTAACATGTTACGGCAAATAAAAAAGATGAGTGAAAAGTTAACAGCTTGAATATATCAATATTTACTCTTCTAATTACATCGCTACCGGTTATTGTTGTTGAAAATATTCAAATGATGTGTTCTTTGCTAAAGATTTTCGTTTCTGATTTTAGTGCCCACTCTATAGGGCCTGATAAAGGTAAGTTTCTTTGAGATTATCATTATCCAAAATAGAAGATCCATCCTGTTAGGAACCCTGTTATGGGCATATAGTGAGCTCCTTAAACAAAAACACTACGAAAGTATGAACATATATTTTAATAGCAACAATGCCTTTTATAGAAAAATACCGACAATACATAATCAGCAATACATTTTATCATAGGCATACAGTTGTATTGAAAATATTTATTTTAAGCCACGAAATAGTTTCAACATATTTAGGTGTTGATATGCCGATAAACGAAATCAAACAAAAATATAATACATTTTAATAAAGATAAGTAAAATATCTTATAGGATACTATAGAAATATTATTTATAATTCATAATAGGGACGCGCTATCAATGGAGAGCTATAGTTGACAAAAGTGTCGCCCGATCAAAATAGCATGCGGACATTAAATCGTTCGCCATTGTAGCCATGTGAAAAAATTTTTTGTGCATGCTAACAAAGTAGAGGCAAGCATGCCATATATAGTGAGTGTGTAAATGGTACAATAAAAGTCTGCCGAGGCTGACGCAGCAAACCTCTCTGCCGAGTTCGAAACGGACCTCCAATTCGTAGTGGACTAGGGTAAAAAATGGCTCGTGAATTTTAGTGATTCCAAAACGAAGCTGCTAAATATTAACCACTACAGACAATCGCTCCTACTCCCCATTAGCATAGATCAGTCTAGTCTCCCTGAAAGTAAAACACTGCGCCTCCTCAGGTTAACTCTCACAACAGACGCCAATTGGAATTACTATATCGAATGCATAGCTAAATCCGCTGCTTAGAAGGTCGGTTCTCTGTACAGTGCCTGGAAGTTTTTCCCGTCTGAAAAAAACTATACATATACAAATCTATCATCCGCTCGTACATTGAATACTGCTTCCATATCTGGTCGGATGTTACTGCTATTCACCTAGGGTCCTTGACAAAATCCAGTGGAGAATCTGTAACTTGATCGATGCCAAATTGGCAGCTCGGATACAGTCACTTTCTCACCGGCGCAATGTGGCTTCTTTATCTCTTCTGCAAATACTTTCATGGCTACTGTCAGATGAACTAGGTTCAGAAGTACCCGCACATGCATGAATTTGCTCGAATCACAAGGTTAGCAACTCGGTCCAGCCCGCTTACTGTGAAACCAATAAAATGTAAACGCAAATTCTACTCCAACAGCTTCTTCTTTCGCATTTCCCTCCTGTGCAAATCACTTTCGTTTATTTGCTTTCCGACAGCTACAATCTTCAATAATTTAAATGTAAAGTCAATAGTCATCTCCTATCTCATTAATTTGCATCCTCTATCTCTCTCATCAGTATTCTCACCCTTCTGCTGCCCTCTTCCTGACACCCCCTGTAACCTGTCACTCTTTCTCATAACTTACCTTCTATGTAACCCCCTGTTCAACAGTGTCAGCATAATGCCTTGCTTGGGGCGACACGATTATAAAAAACAACAAAAATCTTCTGTTCATGTACCATACTTTGTTAAGCTAATTTGACTTAATGGTTATAAAAAGATCTAATAGACCTTATTATTTTATATGATGTATTCTTCCAAGAATGTTCGTGTTTCTTAATACAGGTTGACTCAGACTGGTATCAATACACAACGAAAGCATAAAAATTGATTTTTTGTAGTAAAAATGCCAGAAATACACTTTTTGAACGAGAATTACCGGAAATATATTTGACGCACGACAAAAATAGAAAAAAATAACCTTTACAAAGAAACATGAAGAGACTCTGATCTACAAACTGATTTCTAAGAAATGTATATTCCATTCATACCAACTTATCCTAAAAATATAGTCTGCATCAAAAATAAACTGTTGGGATTAATATGCAGTAAAATTAACCCAAACAAACCAACATTTAATATAGGATCAGAATGTTTTCTCGAAAATTATTGGGAAAGTAAGTCCTTTGATTTTCAGATTTTTTCGGTTTTTAGAATACAGACAAATTAATTTAAACATAGCATCTATCCAATGGCTCAGCTTAAGAATGGAACCCAAACATAAACACGATATCTCTTTACATTTTATAACACAGCTTATAAAATTCACTAGTAGTTTTATACAAGATTTAATAAATTTTGTGTACATGCAGATGCATGTAATTACGCTAGTCAAGTAACGCTCACACGCATTTTTATGTGGTGAAATTTTAAAAAATACTGTTTTGTACTTTTTGTACAAAACAGAAAACATAATCACTATTTACAAAAAATGTATGACTGCAGAAATTTTTGACATTTTGAATAATAGCAAGTAAGTAATTCCCAAACGTAGTTGTTGCTGTGATGATCGCTAACAAAATAAAAAAAAAATGGCGCCAACCTATGCTACGTAATTGGGCTGGGGACCCCCACCTAGGCCAGATGAAGTAACTTAAAAAAGATGTATATTACAAAGGAACGACACGGAATGAGGAATTAGTAGAGTTGGGTTCGTATTTCAGTCAGTAACGCACAAATACGCTTAAGAAAAGAATGAATTAATTACTTTAGCCAAGCTATGGGCCGAATAGCAAAGCATACCGACCCATAAAGGCTTGGTTGGCAACCAGTCTACCGAAAAATGGTATACTACCGCGGAAAAATATTTAGTCTCATCACTCAGGAATTTATAAATACATGATCGCTCAAGCGTTTATCAACTATGGCATTTAGCGTGACTTTTTTAAAACCAGTATGAAAGATTAAATTATTGTACTGTTTTGTCAATTTTTAATGGATTTATCACCAAGAAAAGCAATGGAGTCACTACAACACATAGGGTTACTATGAAGTTTTTTTTTCTAATTCTCCCACGCCCAGTAAGAACAACATAAATGTAATCAGGAGGACAGTAAAAAGCTATTAACAATGCATTTAAACTTTTGAAGATGAAAGTTGTCCGGAAAGAATGGAGCCGAAAGTGCGTTCCACAAACGAAAAATGCAAGAAAATGAATTGTTAACATAGAACTTATATTTAATTCTAGCCAACTCAAGTGTACTGCGATTAAATTCATAATGTCTACCTGTGCTAGCGACAACACATTCGAAAAGATGCCATGGAAGTATTTATATAAAAATCATAGGGAGGCAAGTTTACGGAGACAGGAAATGAAGTAAAGCTTTTTGTCTTCTGGTTTCTGTTGTATTCATAGAACATTTTGGACTTTTTAAACCAATACTATATTTTTTTTAATTATTTCACCCCGAGCAAGGCAGTAACGCCACTGCTGTGCAGGGGGCTACGTAAGAGTGTAAAGATTAGAAAAGAGAAGACCGGAAACCACATCCTAAACAGGGAACAAGAGATGAGCCTCTACACCTGTTCAATAGACGTGGGTGGAGTGTGAACCGGGCGATGGTTTAGTCTATCTACTCCAATTGAAAAGAAGAAATAAATAAGGAAATAAATAAAAATAAGAAAAAATAAGAAAAGTGAAAAAATTGGAAAAGAGAAAGCCGGAAACCACGTCCTAAACAGGGAACAAGGGATGAGCCTCTACACCTGTTCAATAGACGTGGGTGGAGTGTGAAACGGGCCATAGTTTAGTCTATCTACTCCAATTGAAAAGAGAAAAATGAATAAATAGATAAATAAATGATTAAATAAATAAAAATAATAAGAAAAAAAAGAAAAGTGAAAAGATTGGAAAAGAGAAAGCCGGAAACCACATCCTAAACAGGGAACAAGGGATGAGCCTCTACATCTGTTCAATAGACGTGAATGGAGTGTGAACCGGGCGATAATTTAGTCTATCTACTACAATTAAATATTCAGTCGTTTTGTTGTTGTTTGCTTGCCTTTTTGTTTGATCGTTGTTATAATAAAAGTGTCTAGCGTTTGTTGTAGCATTTTTTTTTGTTTTTAATCATTTCACCCCAAGCAAGGCATTCCACTGCCCCTATTGCGCTTGGGGCTACATAGGGGAGGGTAAATAGAAAGAGTGGTTAGATATAGGAATTGTCAGAAGGAGAGTGATAGATGGGTATGGATACGGAGGCTAGGGGTTGGGTGGATGGGAAGAGTGTTTGAAAGAATGGAAGCGAGTTAGTGTGTTAGGAGGTGTCTATTGACATTACATTTAAACCGCTGGAGATTGCAGCCGTCGGGGAAGCAGTCATGTGGAAGAGAATTCCACAGTCGGCAAGTGGGAGAAAAGAAACTGATGGAGTAGAAGTTGCGGTTGCATTTTATCGGTTTCACTGTAAAAGGGTGGGATCTACTTGCTAGTCTAGTATCTCGTGCAAATTAGAACCTAGGGGGCACCAGTGATCTAAGTTCATCGGAGCAGAAGCCGTGAAAGTATTTATAGAAGAGACACAGAGAAGCTACGTCGCGCCGGTGAGAGAGAGACTGCAAATATGGCAACAGTTAACGGAGGCATTTAATAGGAATCCATCCTCTATTTTCATATCTATTCTTATAAACATTTATAATATTCATGTTCCATTAGTTATTATTAGACTGTTCAGATATTTGAATTTCGTTCCGTTTTTAAACATAACATCTCCGATGTATAACTAACCCCTTGCGCTGTCCATTTGGCTCGTCGCCATGCTTTCTATGCCTATAATTATTGGTTAGTAATTTCTTTTGGTTTCTTTTACTAATTTTTTTAATAGATTTTCTAGTGTCTATTCCGAATCTAAGACCAATAAGGTATCAAGCGTATAGTTTATTTTGTTAAGACAACAATTTTCCGATAGTTAATTGTGATAGATACTCTTCTGCTCCAAGGATCAATTTTAATCATTTTACTCCATGCAAGGCGATAATGCCACTAAGATGTAAGGGTTTAGTGGGAGTGAAAGAGAAGCAGGAAAGTTTAGTAAGGAGAAAAGATCGTAAAAATCATAATTCTAGAAAATAGAAGATGACGATTGACGTTGCAAATAAAATTTTGGCAGGGAAGCAAGAAACGGAAAACGAGTTCCACGGACGAGAAGTGCGTAAAAGAGGACTATTAAAACATATCTAGCTAGTTCAACAGTAAACGCTGAGACCTAATTACTAATCTAGAAGTTATGAGAAAGAGTGACAGGTTATAGGAGGTGTGAGGAAGTGGGTGAAAGAAGGATGAGAATACTGATGAGAATGGACTGGGTAGAGAAGGGGTATAATTTTTATTTTCTAAAATGATCTTTACTTAGAATAAATACACAAAACTATTCAAAACTATGTACCAATAACAAAAACAAAGCAATATTAACGAGATGGATGGACATGATAAAACGTAATCTAGAAGTATGTTTAAATTCTTGTAGTCAAAAGCTTAAGTAGGAAAGCTCATCAGAACAAGCGCCATGAAAATGTTTGCAGAAAATACAGTGGGAAACAACGCAACGTAGTTGGAAAGAGTGACAGGTTATAGGAGGTGTGAGGAAGTGGGTAAAAGAAGGATGAGAATACTGATGAGAATGGACTGGGTAGAGAAGGGGTATAATTTTTATTTTCTAAAATGATCTTTACTTAGAATAAATACACAAAACTATTCAAAACTATGTACCAATAACAAAAACAAAGCAATATTAACGAGATGGATGGACATGATAAAACGTAATCTAGAATTATGTTTAAATTCTTGTAGTCAAAAGCTTAAGTAGGAAAGCTCATCAGAACAAGCGCCATGAAAATGTTTGCAGAAAATACAGTGGGAAACCACGCAACGTAGTTGGAAAGAGTGACAGGTTATAGGAGGTGTGAGGAAGTGGGTAAAAGAAGGATGAGAATACTGATGAGAATGGACTGGGTAGAGAAGGGGTATAATTTTTATTTTCTAAAATGATCTTTACTTGGAATAAATACACAAAACTATTCAAAACTATGTACCAATAACAAAAACAAAGCAATATTAACGAGATGGATGGACATGATAAAACGTAATCTAGAAGTATGTTTAAATTCTTGTAGTCAAAAGCTTAAGTAGGAAAGCTCATCAGAACAAGCGCCATGAGAATGTTTGCAGAAAATACAGTGGGAAACCACGCAACGTAGTTGGAAAGAGTGACAGGTTATAGGAGGTGTGAGGAAGTGGGTAAAAGAAGGATGAGAATACTGATGAGAATGGACTGGGTAGAGAAGGGGTATAATTTTTATTTTCTAAAATGATCTTTACTTAGAATAAATACACAAAACTATTCAAAACTATGTACCAATAACAAAAACAAAGCAATATTAACGAGATGGATGGACATGATAAAACGTAATCTAGAAGTATGTTTAAATTCTTGTAGTCAAAAGCTTAAGTAGGAAAGCTCATCAGAACAAGCGCCATGAAAATGTTTGCAGAAAATACAGTGGGAAACCACGCAACGTAGTTGGAATGAGTGACAGGTTATAGGAGGTGTGAGGAAGTGGGTAAAAGAAGGATGAGAATACTGATGAGAATGGACTGGGTAGAGAAGGGGTATAATTTTTATTTTCTAAAATGATCTTTACTTAGAATAAATACACAAAACTATTCAAAACTATGTACCAATAACAAAAACAAAGCAATATTAACGAGATGGATGGACATGATAAAACGTAATCTAGAAGTATGTTTAAATTCTTGTAGTCAAAAGCTTAAGTAGGAAAGCTCATCAGAACAAGCGCCATGAAAATGTTTGCAGAAAATACAGTGGGAAACCACGCAACGTAGTTGGAAAGAGTGACAGGTTATAGGAGGTGTGAGGAAGTGGGTAAAAGAAGGATGAGAATACTGATGAGAATGGACTGGGTAGAGAAGGGGTATAATTTTTATTTTCTAAAATGATCTTTACTTAGAATAAATACACAAAACTGTTCAAAACTATGTACCAATAACAAAAACAAAGCAATATTAACGAGATGGATGGACATGATAAAACGTAATCTAGAAGTATGTTTAAATTCTTGTAGTCAAAAGCTTAAGTAGGAAAGCTCATCAGAACAAGCGCCATGAAAATGTTTGCAGAAAATACAGTGGGAAACCACGCAACGTAGTTGGAAAGAGTGACAGGTTATAGGAGGTGTGAGGAAGTGGGTAAAAGAAGGATGAGAATACTGATGAGAATGGACTGGGTAGAGAAGGGGTATAATTTTTATTTTCTAAAATGATCTTTACTTAGAATAAATACACAAAACTATTCAAAACTATGTACCAATAACAAAAACAAAGCAATATTAACGAGATGGATGGACATGATAAAACGTAATCTAGAAGTATGTTTAAATTCTTGTAGTCAAAAGCTTAAGTAGGAAAGCTCATCAGAACAAGCGCCATGAAAATGTTTGCAGAAAATACAGTGGGAAACCACGCAACGTAGTTGGAAAGAGTGACAGGTTATAGGAGGTGTAGGAAGTGGGTAAAAGAAGGATGAGAATACTGATGAGAATGGACTGGGTAGAGAAGGGGTATAATTTTTATTTTCTAAAATGATCTTTACTTGGAATAAATACACAAAACTATTCAAAACTATGTACCAATAACAAAAACAAAGCAATATTAACGAGATGGATGGACATGATAAAACGTAATCTAGAAGTATGTTTAAATTCTTGTAGTCAAAAGCTTAAGTAGGAAAGCTCATCAGAACAAGCGCCATGAAAATGTTTGCAGAAAATACAGTGGGAAACCACGCAACGTAGTTGGAAAGAGTGACAGGTTATAGGAGGTGTGAGGAAGTGGGTAAAAGAAGGATGAGAATACTGATGAGAATGGACTGGGTAGAGAAGGGGTATAATTTTTATTTTCTAAAATGATCTTTACTTAGAATAAATACACAAAACTATTCAAAACTATGTACCAATAACAAAAACAAAGCAATATTAACGAGATGGATGGACATGATAAAACGTAATCTAGAAGTATGTTTAAATTCTTGTAGTCAAAAGCTTAAGTAGGAAAGCTCATCAGAACAAGCGCCATGAAAATGTTTGCAGAAAATACAGTGGGAAACCACGCAACGTAGTTGGAAAGAGTGACAGGTTATAGGAGGTGTAGGAAGTGGGTAAAAGAAGGATGAGAATACTGATGAGAATGGACTGGGTAGAGAAGGGGTATAATTTTTATTTTCTAAAATGATCTTTACTTGGAATAAATACACAAAACTATTCAAAACTATGTACCAATAACAAAAACAAAGCAATATTAACGAGATGGATGGACATGATAAAACGTAATCTAGAAATATGTTTAAATTCTTGTAGTCAAAAGCTTAAGTAGGAAAGCTCATCAGAACAAGCGCCATGAAAATGTTTGCAGAAAATACAGTGGGAAACCACGCAACGTAGTTGGAAAGAGTGACAGGTTATAGGAGGTGTGAGGAAGTGGGTAAAAGAAGGATGAGAATACTGATGAGAATGGACTGGGTAGAGAAGGGGTATAATTTTTATTTTCTAAAATGATCTTTACTTAGAATAAATACACAAAACTATTCAAAACTATGTACCAATAACAAAAACAAAGCAATATTAACGAGATGGATGGACATGATAAAACGTAATCTAGAAGTATGTTTAAATTCTTGTAGTCAAAAGCTTAAGTAGGAAAGCTCATCAGAACAAGCGCCATGAAAATGTTTGCAGAAAATACAGTGGGAAACCACGCAACGTAGTTGGAAAGAGTGACAGGTTATAGGAGGTGTGAGGAAGTGGGTAAAAGAAGGATGAGAATACTGATGAGAATGGACTGGGTAGAGAAGGGGTATAATTTTTATTTTCTAAAATGATCTTTACTTAGAATAAATACACAAAACTATTCAAAACTATGTACCAATAACAAAAACAAAGCAATATTAACGAGATGGATGGACATGATAAAACGTAATCTAGAAGTATGTTTAAATTCTTGTAGTCAAAAGCTTAAGTAGGAAAGCTCATCAGAACAAGCGCCATGAAAATGTTTGCAGAAAATACAGTGGGAAACCACGCAACGTAGTTTGAAAGAGTGACAGGTTATAGGAGGTGTGAGGAAGTGGGTAAAAGAAGGATGAGAATACTGATGAGAATGGACTGGGTAGAGAAGGGGTATAATTTTTATTTTCTAAAATGATCTTTACTTAGAATAAATACACAAAACTATTCAAAACTATGTACCAATAACAAAAACAAAGCAATATTAACGAGATGGATGGACATGATAAAACGTAATCTAGAAGTATGTTTAAATTCTTGTAGTCAAAAGCTTAAGTAGGAAAGCTCATCAGAACAAGCGCCATGAAAATGTTTGCAGAAAATACAGTGGGAAACCACGCAACGTAGTTGGAGAAGGCGACTGAAGTCGTGATGCCAGGTTAGGGACAATTGCATTTCACACCATTCTTTTGATTTTGTCCTGAATCTTAAACTATATAACAGAGACACTGGACTAGATATGTCAGCAATATTCAATGCAACTGATTCAATATAATCACTATTTCAAGAGAGCAGTTGCCCTCTTGAAAGTTAGCATCAACGATACTTATGGTAGACAGAAAATTTACTCTCTTGATAAGATTAGATAAATACAGTGAACATAACCATTCTTGTCACACACCTTCCTTCTATTTATATCGACTCAATTGTTTGCTTATTTGCATATAAATTCCTGCAATCTTTCGATACAGTTTGCAGTTCATGTGTATATTAGTGGATACATATAGGCTGAGAAACGTTCATATTTCATGTAACAGCTTACAAAAGTCAATTATTTCAGTGGCATACATTATACATACTTGGGCGATCATGTGTCTTTCAATCCATGACTGACTAGACAGAAGATTTTCTCACAGTGGGTTGTGATTTCTTTCTACAAGAGACTGGTTTCGCATTAACCCAATCTGTCCTGATATTTAACCCATAGCTGGATAAATAGAAATGGAATCATACCTTTCTCAAAGGTATCTGTGAGTAAGTGAATGTAATTAATTTAACTGAAATTCGAACTCAGCTCTCTGATTTCTCATTCCGAGCCGATATCCATAGCAGCACAAAAAGTAGTTTACACAAAAACAATGTGCTTACAAGTTGATGACAAAAATATTAGCATTTAGTAAATTTTAATGTCGACTAAAGATCTAAATATATAGCAGGCTGAGTAGAATTTTCTCCTATTTTAGGAATTCTTGAATCAGTTGATTCTCTCTAATCTGTTTGTTTCCTGTCACTTGTTCGCCTTTACCTCCGACCGAATGAACGTACTCTGACTTTATAAAACCTCTGTCTGCCAAAAAACGAAATACGATACACACATATTACTTTACTTTTCTAAGGGTTCCCAATCTTTTGTTCTTCTGTACCCCATGACATTATAGATTCCTGTGTATCCCTAAAAATTGAGGATGAAAAATAAAAACAATGAAACTGAAATTTTTATATTTTATGATGAAATATTTTTGAGTAGAAACACTTACTCATAAGATCAGTGAACAAAATGCAGGTAATAAAATAGTTTGGCCTTTCATACATTTTCTTTTTATAATAATATCGCCCCAAGCAAGGCATTTTATTGCCACTGTTTTGCAGGGGATTACAAAGGAGGAAAGTCATAAGAAAGAGTGACAGATTATAGAGAGTGTCAGGAAGTGGGTAAGAAATGGATGAGAATACTGATGAGAGTGGAGTGGACGAAGAAAGGATCAGGAGAGAGAGATAGAGAGAGGATGCAGGTTTGTCAGATAGGAGATGACTATTGACTTCACACTTAAATTGTTGGCTATTCTATCTATCTATCTATCTATCTATCTATCTATCTATCTATCTATCTATCTATCTTTTTTATATTCATATCACCCCAAGCAAGGCATTTAATTGCGACTGTTTTGCAGGGTGGTTACATAGGAGAAAAGGTATGAGAAAGAGTGACAGGTTATAGAGGGTCTCAGAAAGTGGGTAACAGAAGGATGAGAATACTGATGAGAGTGGAGTGGACAAAGAAAGGATCATGCGAGAAAGAGAGAGAGAGAGAGAGAGAGAGAGAGAAGATGCAGGTTAGTGACATAGGAGATGACTATTGTCTTTAAACTTAAATTATTGAATAATCTATCTATCTATCTACCTATCTATCTATCTATCTATCTATCTATCTATCTATCTATCTATCTATCTTTTTTTTTTATAATCATATCACCCCAAGCAAGGTATTTTACTACCACTGTTTTGCAGGGAGTTACATAGGAGGAATGTTATGAGAAAGAGTGACAGGTTATAGGGGGTGTCAGAAAGTGTGTAAAAGAAGGATGAGAATACCGATGAGAGTGTTGTAAACGGAGAAAGGAGCGTGAGAGAGAGAGAGAGAGAGGATGTAAAGTAGTGAGATAGGAGATGACTATTGACTTTACATTTGTATTCTTGGAGATTGTAGCTGTCGAGCTATCTATCTATCTATCTATCTATCTCTGTGTCTTATCATCAATCTATCTTTTTTATAATCATATCGCCCCAAGCATGGCATTTTGCTGCCACTGTCTTGCAGTGGGTTTACATAGGAGAAAAGTTATGAGAAAGAGTGACAGGTTATAGGAGGTGTGAGGAAGTGGGTAAAAGAAGGATGAGAATACTGATGAGAATGGACTGGGTAGAGAAGGGGTATAATTTTTATTTTCTAAAATTATCTTTACTTAGAATAAATACACAAAACTATTCAAAACTATGTACCAATAACAAAAACAAAGCAATATTAACGAGATGGATGGACATGATAAAACGTAATTAATAAATTACTAAAACGAGGAAAATGAAAACAAAAAAAAAAGATTTGTAATCTGAATAGAGATTACATCATGTATTGTACTGTAGTGCTTATTCTCTCGGAGTCAATATACCCCCCGAGGAATACACTGTGCACATGTACCCTTGTTTGGGAACCCACGTACTAGACCAAGATGATTTTGGATGTAGTTGTGATGCAGGTCTGAAACCTTAAACTAATATATCTTGTCAGCCGGTTATATTTCTGGTGATTTTCTAAGCGCAGCTTAGATGTGGCACAAGGCCGAGAAAATGGGACACCCAGTGAGGATCGCACTCATTAATCAATTGTAATGATTCTAGCGAAACAAGCGTGCTAAACATTACACAACTTCGAAGTGCTACAACTTGCTATATTTATGAGTGAATTTTCTGTTCCACAGATCGTGCCTATCTTTACGCTAGGAAAACTGAGAAAGCTGTCTTAGGGAAACAGAGCTGATATTTCTTTTAGATATTGTCGTTACTTGTTTATTATCAACTTCAATGAAGAAAAACAATAGATTATGGTTAAGTCGCAGAAACAGACAAGCAGCATTCGAATATATTAGAGGTAAATAATTGTTGAGACTTTTCTCCTTTAAGCATGTAAAACTGAACGAAAACAATATGATCTTGATTCGGCACAAGATTATGAAGGTATCGAGTACGACAGACAATCGAAAAAGGTTGGAAGCTAAAACAAAAGATATTGTGGGAATGAAGCAATGAAGATAAACGTATTATCCGAATTGAAATACGTCAATTAATAAAGTATTTCAGAAGAGATATCGTGACAATCTTAATTTTTCATACCGATCGGTTCTCAGTAATAAAAGCGAACAACTCGGTTTTGTGACGATTAAAATTGATTTAGATAAATATTCACGTGGTAAATCTTATCATCAGAAATTTGATGATTAGAGCCCGCAGCAGAATCAATCCACAGATACGACAATAACAGTGCGGTTTCATTAAGGACACCGGGACAAGTAACGCGATATCTATGCCCAGAATGTTATCAGAAAGAGCAATCCAAATGCAGAAGAACGTTTACCTGTGTTTAATAGATTATACAAAGGCGTTCGAAAAAGTATTCTACAAAGAATGGATAGAGATGCTCGGCAACCTATATATATTAGTGAAAAAAACAAACAAACAGAGTAATCACGAACCTATACTGACAGCAAATCGCCTGCATACAGACAGGAAATGTGTTCAGCAGAATAACAGGGGTGTACGACAAGGATGAGTCTTTTAAACAGATCTTCAACTTATACAGCGAGGCAATTCTAAGAGAATTAGGTTCTACCTGGATTCGTCATTAGCAGTCATAATCTGAAAAATAGAAGATACGCAGATGGTACAGCGCTGATAGCAGACACGGAAAAAAACTACAAATCATCCCACAGAATGTATATAAAAAAGCGAAAAGAAAGAACTAAGTCACTGATGCCTCCTCAACAGGTGTTTACTCGTGCAACCAGACTGGCAACTGGGTCCCACCCATTCACAGTCAGGTTAGCCAAACACAGACGACAGTTCTACTCCTGCAGCTTCTTCTCTCGCACTTCCTGCCTGTGGAACACGCTCCCGTATTCTTGCTTTCCTGACGGCTACAACCTCCAGAAATTTTAATGCAAAGTCAATACTCATCTACTAACCACTAGACTCTAGCTCTCTCCCCACCCCCGTATAACCTTCCCTTTCTCGCCACCTATGTATCTGTCATCGCACCTACTTTCTCAGCTTTCTATTGTTCCTCTCTAACTAGTTTGTACTTCTCACTCTTTTCTAATTAATATTTTTACATTTATGTAGCCCCCTGCACATCAGTGGCGTTTCCGCCTTGCTCGGGGTGAAATCATTAAAAAAAAAAAAATATATATATATATATAAACCACAAGAAAAGTGAATGCATGTTCATCTAGAGGAGCCAAAATGCTAACTACAAGTCGAGGATACTGAAATCAACCAGGTACAGAAATTTAAATACGTGGGAAGTTTTCTAACAAAGGAAGCAATGTGCGACACTAAGATTCGGAGGCGTAGTGACATAGCCAAAGATACATTCCATTGACTGAGCAGAGTATTGAGAGACGAGAAAATTACATTAGAAAAAAAGAGAGCACTGTATTGCTATGAGGTGCCTGTCCTTCAACACAGCAACGAATGCTGGTCAATCACATCAAAGAAAAAGAAAATACATAAAGCAAACGAAATGTGGTTCTACTGAAGGATGCTGAGGATAACATGGACTGAACGTTAGCAACGACAAGGTTTTGGAGAGGACGAAAACGGAAAAGAAACTTATACTTAACATCAGGAAGAGACAGCTGAGATTTCTAGGACATGTAATGAAGAAAGAGGGCTTGGAGAATATGATATGAGACAGGAAAAACAACGTGAGATATATTTGATGAGCTTGAGCAAATAAATGAAGCAGGGTTTCGAAAGAGTAGTAGGGAAAGGTGTTATGAGCTACATGGTATAGGGAAATGTGGAAGGCCATGATCGCCTACATTCTGAATAAAAATGGCACATAGAAAAAGAAGAATTGTTAAAATATTGCCAATGAATATACCAGTGGAAAATGGTGACTTTGAAACCGGGGATTACTGTCCATGATTGTTACTAACGAAATCTGGGAAAAAATAAAGCCAATAAGTAATATATTTTTTATTAACACTTAAATAAATGTAAGGCCCAGCTGTAACTTAAGTTACAATGGTACTAAATGGTGTTGCTGTACGAATATTAGTGTATAATATACACTGTATATTATGATGTTATGAAGACGAGATAAGGGGTGACTGTAGACTTGAAGGTATTAAGATCATAATGACTAGGAAAAAGTAGCGTTTATATGGCAAAATCTTACCGAATGGAAATGAATATGATGTAAAGAGAATGAGGAGGACTGTAATATATTACCTTGAACAGCAAGAGTAATCGACAGGTACACCGGGTGTCGGGTGAGGTCAACAGATAATCAGTGACAGATATACCTGGCCTACGGTGAGGTCAAAACGCTCCAAAAAAGGAAGAACCGATTTGAAAAGCAATTGACCACTCGGTGTGAATGACAGATGCATCTGGCCGAATATAGGTCAACAATACGACAACCCGAAAAATCAAAAAATACGTCGGAGCTTTAACATATATAAAGTCTAGAAATGTGGACTAAAACAGAGAACTCCCACTGGCTTTCGATTCCAGACAGCTTCTTGGTTGCGAGTCTCTATGTTTTGCTCACATGCTTTACACAAGTCTCACCGACGAAGAATAAAAATATAAAATTATATTTATATATATTTGTATTCCTCGTTGTTTGTCCAGATCCAACGGCGGTATATAACATGATTTGTTCCACTGTATGAGCGTGAAAAGTCTTATCTGTAAAAGCTTGAAGTGGTAGAGCTAATGAATGTAGCTCGTCATAACATTTGCTATGGCAAGAGAAGAGAGGTTTGCAAAGTTTTGCATATGAGAAAACTATTTTAGAATTGAAACTAATTGATCACCAACAAGTTCATGTAGAGGCTTTTGGACTCTATCAAGACTGAAAAGTGATTATTGACCAGCTCATAGAAAGCAGTATTATTTTATTTTTGGAACTGCATAAACTCCTGTAAACATAGGGCATGGCAGGAAGAGACTGATACAAACCAGCTTGCTAAAAGTAACGGACGAATTTAATAAGATTTATTTGCAAAATTAATTCACTTTATGGAATTGATCGATCACTGTTAGAACAAGAGTCGGTGACAGGCTCCACCTTCATCATCTTTAAAAGAAACAAACAGCTAACCCTACTAGTTTATTCTGAAGACATTTCTCATTCACATACTTCACTTCGTCCTTCCACGTCTCTGTAGCTTAAGCAGGAGTCATATATCAAATTCGGAGGCTTCTCTGCTGAAAATCATAAGCAAATTCGTGTTCATAATTTATCCCTAAACATGAAGGAATGAGTGATTAATAAAATTATCAGGTGTGCAAGGGAAATAGTAAAAATTATAAGGAATTATTTTTCCATTCAACACACACACACATATATATATATATATATATATATATATATATATATATATATTACTGTGCAAAAGTATTAGGACAAGAATTATTTTATCTTTTATGGAGCATATTGACAGAAAATAAAGCATTTAATTAAAGTAATTTTACTTAACAAATGCTTTAACAAGAAAAAATACTTCTTACAAAATAAATTTAATATTTAGCATAATAGCCTTTTACTTTGATCACACCCTTCATTCTGTTAGGCATTGACATCACAAGTTTCTTATGTATCTAATTGTATCTCCTGCAAAGCAGTTGATATTTGTTCCCAATGTGTGTCTTGAGAAGTAACATTAGATTTACCAATTTTTTTTTATCCAAAGTATCCCATAAATATTTAATAGGATTGAGATCAGGGCTTTGTACGGCCCAATTTAAATTAAATATAACTTCTTTTTAATACATTTCTTTAACAACTAGTTTGAAATAATCAATATTTACCAGCAAGCTATTTGGCTTTTCACTCTGTATTTGAATTTCAGTGAGGTTTTTAGGAAAATTACCAGGCATGTGCATTGTGGTACAGTGGATATCGGCTCGGAACGAGAAACCGGGGAGCCGAGTTCGAATTCCAGTTGAATCCATTTTATTCACTTGCGCGCAAATACCCTTGGGAAAGGGTATTTAATCCGTCTCTTCCTTCCAGTTATGGGTTAAATAGCAGGACAGATTGGGTTCTGTAGCCTTGGTCGGCAACCAGTCTACCGCAGAAAGCAATGGCAACCTACTGCGGGATAATCTTCTGCCCAGTCGGTCATGTCTCTTTCGAGACATGATCGCCCAAGCGTGTATCACGTATGGCACTTAACTGACTGACCCCTATCCAAATACTTATGCACACTACCGGTAATGTGCAACAGTGCTAGGACAGGGGTGATTTTGAACTTTATTTTGATGCTTCATAAAAGATAAAATTGTTCTTGTCCTAATATTTTTGAACAGTACTATATATATATATTATTGCTTAAACATTATTTTAAGTGGATACCGAAATTTTAGTATATAGGCTGTTTATTTAGTAAATAGTATAATTATTTTCTTATTTCTATTTACCGGTCTGAATATTAGAGAAAATCTAATAAAAAATATGCCTTCTTCAGCAAGATACGAAACTTTCATCCCTTCCGGAAAACCTTTATATATATATGATATGCTTCAATGTCCGCGCTACAAATTTGTAGAAATATATGAATAGGTGGGTATCCGCTAAAAATAAGATTTAACCAATAAAATATGCCTTATTAATAACTGGAAAATCTATTCCGAAATATATAGAATTTTGTGTGAGTAATAAATATGGATTCGGTTAAACAAATATGTTTACGGTTTATCCGTTGCGGCCTTTTGTTGTTGCAGTATTTATAAAGTTGATTTAAAAATTGCCAAATAAGAACATTGCTATTCTTTTTAGGATTGATTGTTTTATGATCATAAACATTAAGTGCTACGAATTGAAGATCTCAAACTCAAGCAAGTACATTAGTTTAAATCTTAAATATAAGGTTCAGTTTGGTTAGCAAAAGGTCCCTTACAAAAACTAAACAAAGTAATATATGACAGGTAAACTTTATTAGAAACAAAGAAAAGAGAGCTGAACTGCTACAAATTGCAAGTCATTGTGAATACTGGACAATTTATTCACAAATGTAAAGCAGGCTCCGTCAAAAGAAACTTGGTTCTAAAGATAGATATTTAGAAAACTATGGATACAGAATGTAAGCGGCAAGAATTTTAAAGGAAAATGGAAACGAAAATATACTTTGAAACAGAAATGGCAGATAAAATCTCTATGATACATAATGAGAAAAAAGAGTTTGGAAATATTAACAATTATAAGATTAATGAAGATAAAAGAGAAAGAGTAAGATGAAACCAACTTACCTAATGAACTTGTGTAAATCCATGACAGAATAGGAAGGTACATTTATGGTAAAGACAAAAATATTGCTGAGAGTTTTAAAGGATAAGAAGTTTGGAAAAAATTTGACCGCATACTTTCCAAATGAAAAAGACAGAAAATAGAAAATAATTATCATTTTTTTCGGATAAAGTAAGATTGGCATTCGGGAAATTGCAAATGGATGCCATCAGAACAAAATGGCATCAGTCAAAATTTTGGTAACATCTAATAGATTATGACACACAGAAAAATCACGTATTTAATCAAGTTTTGATAATCATGTACCAATATAATTTATGCAGATTTTATTCGAGGAGAAGTGATCGCTTTATTTGTGTTTGCAGAAACCGAAATACCTTTTAATGTTTGTTGTTGGAGCAGCATGTCAGCCATTTCATTCGCCAATATTCTTTAGTTTTATCTTTTGCGATAAAATTCTTGAAATTTTGAAACGAACATTTTATTCAATACAACGGGGGCTGATTGTTATCTTTAGCGGAAATAACTTGTATTAGTATATCTCTCTAGTATTTCGCCCCTGTATTGCTTAACCGTACGTTCCACTCAATCTGAGCCTATGACTTTTATCTACTACCCTATTTAAGGTTTGATCGGACCCCGCAAATTACCGCCCCATCAGCCTTCTTCCGATCTTCGGCAAAGTGTTCGAAGCCATTATCAATGCCGAGCATCAGTATCTCCCAGCACACGGGCTCCTCTCGAACAAACAGTATGGCTTCCGCTTCACCAGGTCCACTTCTGATATGCTAACAAACCATCACCGAGTACATATACCAGGCTCTCGACAAGAATGGTGAAGCCCGAACGGTCGATTTGGATATCTCTAAAGCATTCGACAGAGTATGGTATGCCAGCCTTCTACGGAAACTGCGAAGCTATGGTATAACTGGACTTTTGTTGGACTTAATCCGGTCATTCCTCTCTAACCGCACACTGAAGATGGTATTAAATTGATATGCCTCCCAGTGGAATGACTACGTTGAATCCATTGCTAAATCCGCAGCTATGAAAGTCGGCTTTCTGTGCAGGGCCCGGAAATTCTTTCCGCCTGAATCTATCCTGCAATTATATAAATCCACCATCCGCCCGTGTATTGAGTACTGCTGCCACATCTGGTCGGGTGCCCCTTCTATTCTCCTCGGGGTTCTTGGCATAGTACAGCGAAGAATCTGTAATGTGATTGATACCGACTTGGCTGACCGCCTGCAGTATCTCTCTCACCGGCGTGACCTGTCTTCCCTGTGCCTCTTCTATAAATACTTTCATGGCTTCTGCTCTGACGAACTTAAATCATTTTTGCCCCCTAGATGTGAATTTGCACGGGATACTAGATTGGCAGTGAAACCGATGAAATGTAACCGCAATTTCCACTCCAACAGCTTCTTTCCTCGCACTTCCCGCCTGTGGAATTCCCTACCGCATGCTTGCTTCCCCGACGGCTACAACCTCCAGGAGTTTAAACGTAAGGTCAATAGACACCTAACACACTAACTCACACCCACTCTCTCCAACTCTCTCCCTATGTACATCCTAAGTCGTCTGTCACCCTCCTTCTGACATTTCCCATACCCAATCCCTCTATGTGACCCCCTGCGCTATAGTGGCAGTGGAATGCCTTGCTTGGGGTGACAGGGTTAAAAAATAATAATAATGTAAGTATATTGATGACAAGGGCGTCAACATAATAGTCAGAAATAAGTAATCGAAAATCATTATTAATTTAATCATAGGCTCTATTAAGCTCAGAAAGACTCGACAATAGAACACGTTTATAAATAAACACTGAGAATCACTGATTTATAAATGATACCATCTGGTCACATATAAGTGCTAAGGATCCTTTTATTTGGATATGGAATTCAGAGTGATTCTGTAGAATAACAAATCTCTTCTTTTTAATTCTAATTATCTTGGCCAATAAATGTATAAACATTTTGAATTTAAATAGTCGGACAATCAGTTTAATAAATGGATGGTAGAAGTAGATCTGAGAGATATGGTAACGAGACAAATATTTCTAGAAGCTTCAAAGAATAGAAAATTGTCGAGCGATATGACCGCATTCGTTTTGAAAGGGACAAGAAACAGAAAATTAAAATATTTTTTTATTTTGCATAACGCAAAATTGTCGTCGATAAAATTGCAAATGGTTGCCACCCAACAAATTATATTAATAAATTCAAATTTTGATCGTCACGCACTAATATACTTCACGCAAATTTTTTTCGAAGATAAGTGATCATTATTTGTAGTTGTATATGACAAAATCCGCACAAAATCTGAGAAAGGACTGGTGCTTAAGTGCATTTCTAATGTTTACAGGCATATCCACTGGTAGTCTATACCAATTTAATTTCAAAATATGAATGGCGCTTATCAAAAGGCAAATTGTACAATCAAAATGGGTTAAATCAAACAAAATGTTAAAGTACCGATCTAAATGAAGTAATATGGGTCAAATTATAAATACAATAAACCTTACCCGCCACATTTTTGTGTCGGGTAGGGAACCAAATCATCTCAACCTCGAAGCCAGAGCACGGCTCAGTTGTAGCTTCGTCCGCGAGGGCAGAGGTACATCTGCGAAAAATTATACTGTGCAGGAGCCCGGTCCCGGGGAACAGTGTCCCGCAGCTGCGCCAAACCATTTCAGCAGAGGGGTGGATTAGGTGCTCGTCACCAAGGCCAGCTTATCTTGCGGTTGAGGGTACTGGTGGAATTTTTGTTCCTTCGCGCGTCTGTATGCGGTCGGCCTCCCCATGTTAAAAATACCTTGCGTCGCTCCATCATTAAAAATAAAATAAAATTAGAAGAAGAAGATGAAGAAGAACAAGAACATAAAATTGTTTCATAATAGATCTTCATGTACGTTGTTTAAATAGGGTGTTTTGTTTGTGTGAATGGAACCAGGCTTGAAGTGGCCTTTTTGAATTTCGAAGTTTCAATGAAGAAATTTATTTCCGACCTCTTGTGTTACGACTAGGCTTTTCTGCATTTTTACCATTTTTATCTTGCAGACAAATATACTTTTTTACTCCAAATAATTCTTTCTCAGTGTTCCTCTGTCAGTTAAGCTTTTACTTGTTTAGGTAGGACCCCGTTTTCAGAAACGAATGACAATACTTTCTCATATGTTTGATAGTCAGTCAGTTAAGTGTCATACATGATACACGCTTGTGCAATCATGTCTCGGAAGAAACATGACTGACTGAGCAGAAGATTATCCCGGAGTAGTTTGCCATTGCTTTCTGCGGTAGACTGGTTGCCAGCCAAGACTATAGAACTCAATCTGTCCTGTTACTTAACCCATAACTGAAGGAATAGTCGAATTGATACCTTTTCCAAAGGTATTTGCGCGTAAGTCAATACAACGAACAGCTACTAAATCTCTCTTTTTCTTTATCTTATTCAAACTTTGGCCAATTTTTGTCTCCTTTTTAGAAATGAATTCTGAAATTTTGTTTCTTTTTAAATTGTTTTATTGCCGATACAATCCAAGTTTTAAACAACTTAAAAAATATTGTTATATCGTGGGAACGATATAAATAACAAGGTAAATTCCAAGTAGAAAGATTTACACAACACGTAAAGAGTAAACAAATAACATAGTTTATAGTACGGAAAAGTACAATTAACAGAGATTTCAATAAAATAGTAAGTCAAGACGGAATGGGAGCAGAAGTTGTATTGTCTCGTATTCCTTACGTCTTAATCTCTTCGGCGAGTCGACTAACGGGGGTGATACGATGTCCACAATTATTTTTTTTTAAGAATTATTTATTTCGTTCCAATATGGCTGGTACTATGTAATTTGAATCATTACATTGATATTTTTTCTGGTACAATTTCTTCATTTTTAAAATGAAATGGTACAGTTAGTCATGTAATTCGTGTCGTGTATTGACTTTAACACGTATATTCCGTATTTATAAAAACTACACACATGTTAATTTTCTTCTTTATATTGCATGTCCCCTCAGGATGTAGGCGAGCATGATCCCTTCCCAACTTCCTGTCCATTTGCAATTCTTAATAAGTTTTGTTTTCTGTTATTTCTCTTAATCTCTGTTAAGCCATTCATTTATTCTTGATCCCTAAATATTTTATGCGTTGTTTTCTTCTGTCCCTCTTGCCTTATGTCTCTCCAATGAGTATGACTCTTCACAACATCCTTTCATTCGCAGCTTCTAATAAACTTTGTCTTTATGTTATTCCTCCTACGCCATGTTCCGTCATGAATTTATACAAGTCATTAAGTAAGTTATGTGTTTTCTCCTGTCTCTCTCAGATTTTTAAAGCCCTTCCCTCTTTTATATGCACCGGAAATGCATAACTGTTGTTAAGCATTAGTTTAGTTTTTGTTTCCATTTTCTTCAGAGATTCGTCGTTGTCACATGCTTGATTAAGTGTATTCTCAGTATCTTTCTGTAGAACCACATTTCTGTTGCTTTAATTACATCTTCACCTTTGAGGAAATCGCCCAGCACTCAGTGCCATACGGGAGGACAAATACCCGCTAATTTTCAATGTTTCTTCTTAAACGTTCCTTTAGGTCTTCTGCTTATAACTTTTGAAGACCAAGGGAACACCGTTTTATATTAATGACATTCGGTTTTAATATCATAAGGAGCATAATGATTCTCTGTAAAGAAGATAGAAATAAATGAGTCGTTGTCAGTTTCTTGTCTTTTACGTTTAGTTTACTTTACTACAGTTACCCTGGACAAATCCATCTCTCCACATCTATGAGTGAAATATCTGGATATATTAATGTTGTGGAACCCAGACTCACCTCAACATAGACTCACCCACTGCTATATTAATAGGTGTGTGATAGCAGTAGTGGGGAGCATTGTGCGCATTACCGCAGTCGACTATCAAGGACTATACAAGATTCGTAATCTCTGCTTATTTGTCCCTTCTCCTTTGTAAACTTTTCTGGAAATACATCTTTCGCTAGCTCGCGTTACGTGTGATACTTTCGTGGACCCATTTTTGGCTCCACATCACTTAATCACACATAAATGGACTAAAAGGGGAGAAACTAATATTCCCTAAAAATTAATAGCTGATAAGGTGAATGAAAACAGGAATTGTACAGTCGTCTCTTTTAAAAAACAAAAACAAAAAACAAACAGCTTCCCTAGGAGAAAAATGCTTCAAACGAATACAAGCTTAAAAATAGAAATATATGCAATATCTGATATGCACTTTTGTATACTAAATATAGTTAAGAATTTCCAGGAGAGACTTACAGAAAAATCAAAACTACAACCAGATGCATGCATATTTTGTTTTATTTTAAAATATCGACGAACAAAAGAAGTTCATATCTGTTTTAGAAAAATGACCAGCATCAAACCCCACTACATTTTGCTTATGGCGAGATATTGATAATGCTTATATTTTTTTATATTTTATATTTTATATTATATTATATTTTATATTATATTTTATATTTTATATTATATTATATTTTTATATATCAATATTAAAATATGGATTTACATGAGTTGTATTAAAAAAATATTACTTTTATTCGACAGGCAAATAAGTTTTATTAGAAAAGATCAATCACAAATAAATTTATTTAAATGTGGCCTAATAAATTTGTAATATTAGTCATTTTCATTCCGAATGCACAGTTTTGATTCCACGATTAAAGAAATTAATTTGCAAATTCTCTGTGTTGTCAGAATTTTGTGCCTCGAATAGCATATTATAATAATTGAAGCAATGTTAATTATTTTTTAGTATTTTTTTTGTTTTTGTTTATCAGAACATGGCTTTCCGTTGTCATGCTGGGGTATAACGTCTTCTCTGTTTATCTAACTAGAATACTTTCACGATCTGGAAATAAAAATCTGAAGTGATGGTCCTTCATGATCTAATAGATTTTAATGGACGACAGTTTTTTTTATATACTATCAGAAACAAAAGATTTCCTGGGGGTGTTTTCATTGGTTTTGACACTTGTTTCACATTTTGTAATAACAAAACAATTTTCAACAATCACTTTGCTCATCGGTTTTAACGATAAATCGCAACAATGAAAGATTAGCATTTTTGATGAAAAGACTACAGAAGTTCCTCAAGGCTGTTTTCGGTTAGCAAAAGAAATCTCATGAGAAATTATATTCCCTCTTCTTCTATTTTCCTCATTAAACTTGTGTTGTGGGATCTCCCCTTTTTCTATGATAATGGACGACTTGAGTATACATATACTCCTGCTATAGAGAGAAGAACCGTAAGAGATCCGTAGGTTACCGTAAGATACCGAACAATACGGATGTTCCACAAAGAATACCGAGTCAGTAGTCATAGTAGCTCTGAACTCCACTCAGCCAGAATAGTATCACACAGCACCCATCAGTTTCGACGTGGACATACTAATTCTAGCACGGCTTCACTTCAAAAACTTGTATATATATATATATTCCTTACTAATCGTATTTCTGGATTACTACCCTGCATTCAAGTTTGTATTTTTACGTTTAATATAATTTATTTTTCTATTTCAAAATTGTTTTTTTTTTTCATAATTTAGTGCGGATTCTCACCCGTAAACTTTTTTGCTGTTCATTAAATATATGTTTTTTTGTTAATTATTTTGTGCGGTTCCTCACCCGGGATCTTTACGCTTCTAATATAACCTATTTTTCATATTCAAATACCAGTTTTGTTGTTAATTATTTTGTGCGTTCCTCACCCGGAAATCTTTTACGTTTAATATAACCTATTTTTCATTCAAATACCAGTTTTGTTGTTAATTATTTTAGGTGGTGTTCCTCACCCGAATCTTTACGTTTAATATAACCTATTTTTCTATCTCAAATAACGCAGTTTTGTTGTTAATTATTTTGTGCGGTTCCTCACCCGGAATCTTTACGTTTAATATAACCTATTTTTCTATCTCAAATACCAGTTTTGTTGTTAATTATTTTGTGCGGTTCCTCACCCGGAATCTTTACGTTTAATATAACCTATTTTTCTATCTCAAATACCAGTTTTGTTGTTAATTATTTTGTGCGGTTCCTCACCCGGAATCTTTACGCTTAATATAACCTATTTTTCTATCTCAAATACCAGTTTTGTTGTTAATTATTTTGTGCGGTTCCTCACCTGAATCTTTTCTTTTAATATAACCTATTTTTCTATTCAAATACCAGTTTTGTTGTTAATTATTTTGTGCAGTTCCTCTACCTGAATCTTTTCGTTTAATATAACCTATTTTTCTATTCAAATACCAGTTTTGTTGTTAATTATTTTGTGCGGTTCTCACTGAATCTCTACGTTTAATATAACCTATTTTCTATCTCAAATACCGCTTTGTTGTTAATTATTTGTGCAGTTCTCACCGGAATCTTTTCGTTCTAATATAACTTATTTTTCATCTCAACACTAGTTTTGTTGTTAATTATTTTGTGCGGTTCCTCACCCGGAATCTTTTCGTTTAATATGGAATCTATTTTTCTATCTCAAATACCAGTTTTGTTGTTAATTATTTTGTGCAGTTCCTCACCCGGAATCTTTTCGTTTAATATAACCTATTTTTCTATCTCAAATACCAGTTTTGTTGTTAATTATTTTGTGCGGTTCCTCACCCGGAATCTTTATTGCTTAATATAACCTTATTTATCTCAAATACCAGTTTTGTTGTTAATTATTTTGTGCGGTTCCTCACCCGGAATCTTTATTTAATATAACCTATTTTTCTATCTCAAATACCAGTTTTGTTGTTAATTATTTTGTGCAGTTCCTCACCCGGAATCTTTACGTTTAATATAATTTATTTTCTATCTCAAATACCAGTTTTGTTGTTAATTATTTTGTGTACCTCACCCGAATCTTTACGTTTAATATAACCTATTTTTCTATCTCAAATACCCGCTTTGTTGTTAATTATTTTGTAAGTGGTTCCTCACCCGGAATCTTCAGAGACAATATAACCTATTTTTCTATCTCAAATACCAGTTTTGTTGTTAATTATTTTTGTGCGGTTCCTCACCCGGAATTTTACGTTTAATATAACCTATTTTTCTATCTCAAATACCAGTTTTGTTGTTAATTATTTTGTAGTGTTCACCCGGGTCCTTTACGTTTAATATAACCTATTTTTCTATCTCAAATACCAGTTTTGTTGTTAATTATTTTGTGCAGTTCCTCACCCGGAATCTTTACGTTTAATATAATTTATTTTCTATCTCAAATACCAGTTTTGTTGTTAATTATTTTGTGCAGTTCCTCACCCGGAATCTTTACGTTTAATATAATTTATATTCTATCTCAAATACCAGTTTTGTTGTTAATTATTTTGTGCGGTTCCTCACCCGGAATCTTTACGTTTAATATAACCTATTTTTTCTATCTCAAATACCAGTTTTGTTGTTAATTATTTTGTGCGGTTCCTCACCCGAATCTTTACGTTTAATATAACCTATTTTTCTATCTCAAATACCAGTTTTGTTGTTAATTATTTTGTGCGGTTCCTCACCCGGAATCTTTACGTTTAATATAACCTATTTTCTATCTCAAATACCAGTTTTGTTGTTAATTATTTTGTGCGGTTCCTCACCCGGAATCTTTACGTTTAATATAACCTATTTTTTCTATCTCAAATACCAGTTTTGTTGTTAATTATTTGTGCGGTTCCTCACCCGGAATCTTTTCGTTTAATATAACCTATTTTTCTATCTCAAATACCAGTTTTGTTGTTAATTATTTGTGCGGTTCCTCACCCGGTCTTTTACGTTTATTATAACCTATTTTTCTATCTCAAATACCAGTTTTGCTGTTAATTATTTTGTGCGGTTCCTCACCCGGAATTTTACGTTTAATATAACCTATTTTTCTATCTCAAATACCAGTTTTGTTGTTAATTATTTTGTGCAATTCCTCACCCGAATCTTTACGTTTAATATAATTTATTTTCTATCTCAAATACCAGTTTTGTTGTTAATTATTTTGTGCGGTTCCTCACCCGGAATCTTTACGTTTAATATAACCTATTTTTCTATCTCAAATACCAGTTTTGTTGTTAATTATTTTGTGCGGCTCCTCACCCGGAATCTTTACATTTAATATAACCTATTTTTCTATCTCAAATACCAGTTTTGTTGTTAATTATTTTGCAGTGGTTCCTCACCCGGAATCTTTACGTTTAATATAAATCTATTTTTCTATCTCAAATAACAGTTTTGTTGTTAATTATTTTGTGCGGTTCCTCACCCGGAATCTTTACGTTTAATATAACCTATTTTTCTATCTCAAATACCAGTTTTGTTGTTAATTATTTTGTGCAGTTCCTCACCCGGAATCTTTACGTTTAATATAATTTATTTTCTATCTCAAATACCAGTTTTGTTGTTAATTATTTGTGCAGTTCCTCACCCGGAATCTTTACGTTTAATATAATTTATATTCTATCTCAAATACCAGTTTTGTTGTTAATTATTTTGTGCGGTTCCTCACCCGGAATATTTATTTAATATAACCTATTTTTCTATCTCAAATACCAGTTTTGTTGTTAACTATTTTGTGCGGTTCCTCACCCGGAATCTTTACGTTTAATATAACCTATTTTTCTATCTCAAATACCAGTTTTGTTGTTAATTATTTTGTGCGGTCCTCACCCGGAATCTTTACATTTAATATAACCTATTTTTCTATCTCAAATACCAGTTTTGTTGTTAATTATTTTGTGCGGTTCCTCACCCGGAATCTTTTCGTTTAATATAACCTATTTTTCTATCTCAAATACCAGTTTTGTTGTTAATTATTTTGTGCGGTTCCTCACTCGGAATCTTTACGTTTAATATAACCTATTTTTCTATCTCAAATACCAGTTTTGTTGTTAATTATTTTGTGCGGTCCCTCACCCGGAATCTTTACATTTAATATAACCTATTTTTCTATCTCAAATACCGCTTTGTTGTTAATACATTTTGTGCGGTCCCTCACCCGGAATCTTTTTCTGTTTAATATAACCTATTTTTCTATCTCAACAATTAGTTTGTTGTTAATTATTTTGTGCGGTCCCTCACCCGGAATCTTTACATTTAATATAACCTATTTTTCTATCTCAAATAATTGCTTTTGTTGTTAATTATTTTGTGCGGTTCCTCACCCGGAATCTTTACGTTTAATATAACCTATTTTTCTATCTCAAATACCAGTTTTGTTGTTAATTATTTTGTGCGGTCCTCACCCGGAATCTTTACATTTAATATAACCTATTTTTCTATCTCAAATACCAGTTTTGTTGTTAATTATTTGTGCGGTTCCTCACCCGAATCTTTTCTTTACGAATACATAACCTATTTTTCTATCTCAAATACCAGTTTTGTTGTTAATTATTTTGTGCGGTTCCTCACTCGGAATCTTTACGTTTAATATAACCGTGCATTTTTCTATCTCAAATACCAGTTTTGTTGTTAATTATTTTGTGCAGTTCCTCACCCGGAATCTTGACGTTTAATATAATTTATTTTCTATCTCAAATACCAGTTTTGTTGTTAATTATTTTGTGCGGTTCCTCACCCGGAATCTTTACGTTTAATATAACCTATTTTTCTATCTCAAATACCAGTTTTGTTGTTAATTATTTTGTGCAGTTCCTCACCCGGAATCTTTTCGTTTAATATAACCTATTTTTCTATCTCAAATACCAGTTTTGTTGTTAATTATTTTGTGCGGTTCCTCACCCGGAATCTTTACATTTAATATAACCTATTTTCTATCTCAAATACCAGTTTTGTTGTTAATTATTTTGTGCAGTTCCTCACCCGGAATCTTTACGTTTAATATAATTTATTTTCTATCTCAAATACCAGTTTTGTTGTTAATTATTTTTGTATGGTTCCTCACTCGGAATCTTTACGTTTAATATAACCTATTTTTCTATCTCAAATACCAGTTTTGTTGTTAATTATTTTGCGCAGTTCCTCACCCGGAATCTTTTCGTTTAATATAACCTATTTTTCTATCTCAAATACCAGTTTTGTTGTTAATTATTTTGTGCGGTTCCTCACCCGGAATCTTTACATTTAATATAACCTATTTTTCTATCTCAAATACCAGTTTTGTTGTTAATTATTTTGTGCAGTTCCTCACCCGGAATCTTTACGTTTAATATAATTTATTTTCTATCTCAAATACCAGTTTTGTTGTTAATTATTTTGTGCGGTTCCTCACCCGGAATATTTACGTTTAATATAACCTATTTTTCTATCTCGCCAGTTTTGTTGTTAACTATTTTGTGCGGTTCCTCACCCGGAATCTTTACGTTTAATATAACCTATTTTTCTATCTCAAATACCAGTTTTGTTGTTAATTATTTTGTGCGGTCCCTCACCCGGAATCTTTACATTTAATATAACCTATTTTTCTATCTCAACACCAGTTTTATTGTTAATTATTTTGTGCGGTTCCTCACCCGGAATATTTACGTTTAATATAACCTATTTTTCTATCTCAAATACCAGTTTTGTTGTTAACTATTTTGTGCGGTTCCTCACCCGGAATCTTTACGTTTAATATAACCTATTTTTCTATCTCAAATACCAGTTTTGTTGTTAATTATTTTGTGCGGTCCCTCACCCGGAATCTTTACATTTAATATAACCTATTTTTCTATCTCAAATACCAGTTTTGTTGTTAATTATTTTGTGCGGTTCCTCACCCGGAATATTTACGTTTAATATAACCTATTTTTCTATCTCAAATACCAGTTTTGTTGTTAACTATTTTGTGCGGTTCCTCACCCGGAATCTTTACGTTTAATATAACCTATTTTTCTATCTCAAATACCAGTTTTGTTGTTAATTATTTTGTGCGGTCCCTCACCCGGAATCTTTACATTTAATATAACCTATTTTTCTATCTCAAATACCAGTTTTGTTGTTAATTATTTTGTGCGGTTCCTCACCCGGAATATTTACGTTTAATATAACCTATTTTTCTATCTCAAATACCAGTTTTGTTGTTAACTATTTTGTGCGGTTCCTCACCCGGAATCTTTACGTTTAATATAACCTATTTTTCTATCTCAAATACCAGTTTTGTTGTTAATTATTTTGTGCGGTCCCTCACCCGGAATCTTTACATTTAATATAACCTATTTTTCTATCTCAAATACCAGTTTTGTTGTTAATTATTTTGTGCGGTTCCTCACCCGGAATCTTTTCGTTTAATATAACCTATTTTTCTATCTCAAATACCAGTTTTGTTGTTAATTATTTTGTGCGGTTCCTCACCCGGAATCTTTACGTTTAATATAACCTATTTTTCTATCTCAAATACCAGTTTTGTTGTTAATTATTTTGTGCGGTTCCTCACCCGGAATCTTTTCGTTTAATATAACCTATTTTTCTATCTCAAATACCAGTTTTGTTGTTAATTATTTTGTGCGGTTCCTCACCCGGAATCTTTACGTTTAATATAACCTATTTTTCTATCTCAAATACCAGTTTTGTTGTTAATTATTTTGTGCGGTCCCTCACCCGGAATCTTTACATTTAATATAACCTATTTTTCTATCTCAAATACCAGTTTTGTTGTTAATTATTTTGTGCGGTTCCTCACCCGGAATATTTACGTTTAATATAACCTATTTTTCTATCTCAAATACCAGTTTTGTTGTTAACTATTTTGTGCGGTTCCTCACCCGGAATCTTTACGTTTAATATAACCTATTTTTTCTATCTCAAATACCAGTTTTGTTGTTAATTATTTTGTGCGGTCCCTCACGGAATCTTTACATTTAATATAACCTATTTTCTATCTCAAATACCAGTTTTGTTGTTAATTATTTTGTGCGGTTCCTCACCCGGAATCTTTTCGTTTAATATAACCTATTTTTCTATCTCAAATACCAGTTTTGTTGTTAATTATTTTGTGCGGTTCCTCACCCGGAATCTTTACGTTTAATATAACCTATTTTTCTATCTCAAATACCAGTTTTGTTGTTAATTATTTTGTGCGGTTCCTCACCCGGAATCTTTACGTTTAATATAACCTATTTTTCTATCTCAAATACCAGTTTTGTTAATTATTTTGTGCAGTTCCTCACCCGGAATCTTTACGTTTAATATAACCTATTTTTCTATCTCAAATACTAGTTTGTTGTTAATTATTTTGTGCGGTTCCTCACCCGGAATCTTTACGTTTAATATAACCTATTTTTCTATCTCAAATACCAGTTTTGTTGTTAATTATTTTGTGCAGTTCCTCACCCGGAATCTTTACGTTTAATATAATTTATTTTCTATCTCAAATACCAGTTTTGTTGTTAATTATTTTGTGCGGTTCCTCACCCGGAATCTTTACGTTTAATATAGCCTATTTTTCTATCTCAAATACCAGTTTTGTTGTTAATTATTTTGTGCGGTTCCTCACCCGGAATCTTTACGTTTAATATAACCTATCTCAAATACCAGTTTTGTTGTTAATTATTTTGTGCGGTTCCTCACCCGGAATCTTTACGTTTAATATAACCTATTTTTCTATCTCAAATACCAGTTTTGTTGTTAATTATTTTGTGCAGTTCCTCACCGGAATCTTTACGTTTAATATAATTTATTTTCTATCTCAAATACCAGTTTTGTTGTTAATTATTTTGTGCGGTTCCTCACCCGGAATCTTTACGTTTAATATAACCTATTTTTCTATCTCAAATACCAGTTTGTTGTTAATTATTTTGTGCGGTTCCTCACCGGAATCTTTTCGTTTAATATAACCTATTTTTCTATCTCAAATACCAGTTTTGTTGTTAATTATTTTGTGCGGTTCCTCACCCGGAATCTTTACGTTTAATATAACCTATTTTCTATCTCAAATACCAGTTTTGTTGTTAATTATTTTGTGCAGTTCCTCACCCGGAATCTTTACGTTTAATATAACCTATTTTTCTATCTCAAATACCAGTTTTGTTGTTAATTATTTTGTGCGGTTCCTCACCGGAATCTTTACGTTTAATATAACCTATTTTTCTATCTCAAATACCAGTTTTGTTGTTAATTATTTTGTGCAGTTCCTCACCCGGAATCTTTACGTTTAATATAATTTATTTTCTATCTCAAATACCAGTTTTGTTGTTAATTATTTTGTGCAGTTCCTCACCCGGAATCTTTACGTTTAATATAATTTATTTTCTATCTCAAATACCAGTTTGTTGTTAATTATTTTGTGCAGTTCCTCACCCGGAATCTTTACGTTTAATATAACCTATTTTTCTATCTCAAATACCAGTTTTGTTGTTAATTATTTTGTGCGGTTCCTCACCCGGAATCTTTACATTTAATATAACCTATTTTTCTATCTCAAATACCAGTTTTGTTAATTATTTTGTGCGGTTCCTCACCCGGAATCTTTACGTTTAATATAACCTATTTTTCTATCTCAAATACCAGTTTTGTTGTTAATTATTTTGTGCGGTTCCTCACCCGGAATCTTTACGTTTAATATAACCTATTTTTCTATCTCAAATACCAGTTTTGTTGTTAATTATTTTGTGCGGTTCCTCACCCGGAATCTTTACGTTTAATATAACCTATTTTTCTATCTCAAATACCAGTTTTGTTGTTAATTATTTTGTGCGGTTCCTCACCCGGAATCTTTACGTTTAATATAACCTATTTTTCTATCTCAAATACCAGTTTTGTTGTTAATTATTTTGTGCGGTTCCTCACCGGAATCTTTACGTTTAATATAACCTATTTTTCTATCTCAAATACCAGTTTTGTTGTTAATTATTTTGTGCGGTTCCTCACCCGGAATCTTTACGTTTAATATAACCTATTTTTCTATCTCAAATACCAGTTTTGTTGTTAATTATTTTGTGCAGTTCCTCACCCGGAATCTTTACGTTTAATATAATTTATTTTCTATCTCAAATACCAGTTTTGTTGTTAATTATTTTGTGCGGTTCCTCACCCGGAATCTTTACGTTTAATATAGCACTATTTTTCTATCTCAAATACCAGTTTTGTTGTTAATTATTTTGTGCGGTTCCTCACCGGAATCTTTACGTTTAATATAACCTATTTTTCTATCTCAAATACCAGTTTGTTGTTAATTATTTTGTGCGGTTCCTCACCCGGAATCTTTACGTTTAATATAACCTATTTTTCTATCTCAAATACCAGTTTTGTTGTTAATTATTTTGTGCGGTTCCTCACCCGGAATCTTTACGTTTAATATAACCTATTTTTCTATCTCAAATACCAGTTTTGTTGTTAATTATTTTGTGCGGTTTTCCTCACCCGGAATCTTTACGTTTAATATAACCTATTTTTCTATCTCAAATACCAGTTTTGTTGTTAATTATTTTGTGCAGTTCCTCACCCGGAATCTTTACGTTTAATATAATTTATTTTCTATCTCAAATACCAGTTTTGTTGTTAATTATTTTGTGCGGTTCCTCACCCGGAATCTTTACGTTTAATATAACCTATTTTTCTATCTCAAATACCAGTTTTGTTATTAATTATTTTGTGCGGTTCCTCACCCGGAATCTTTACGTTTAATATAACCTATTTTTCTATCTCAAATACCAGTTTTGTTGTTAATTATTTTGTGCGGTTCCTCACCCGGAATCTTTACGTTTAATATAACCTATTTTTCTATCTCAAATACCAGTTTTGTTGTTAATTATTTTGTGCGGTTCCTCACCCGGAATCTTTACGTTTAATATAACCTATTTTTCTATCTCAAATACCAGTTTTGTTAATTATTTTGTGCGGTTCCTCACCCGGAATCTTTACGTTTAATATAACCTATTTTTTCTATCTCAAATACCAGTTTTGTTGTTAATTATTTTGTGCGGTTCCTCACGGAATCTTTACGTTTAATATAACCTATTTTTTCTATCTCAAATACCAGTTTTTGTTGTTAATTATTTTGTGCGGTTCCTCACCCGGAATCTTTACGTTTAATATAACCTATTTTTCTATCTCAAATACCAGTTTGTTGTTAATTATTTTGTGCGGTTCCTCACGGAATCTTTACGTTTAATATAACCTATTTTTCTATCTCAAATACCAGTTTTGTTGTTAATTATTTTGTGCGGTTCCTCACCCGGAATCTTTACGTTTAATATAACCTATTTTTCTATCTCAAATACCAGTTTTGTTGTTAATTATTTTGTGCGGTTCCTCACCCGGAATCTTTACGTTTAATATAACCTATTTTTCTATCTCAAATACCAGTTTTGTTGTTAATTATTTTGTGCGGTTCCTCACCCGGAATCTTTACGTTTAATATAACCTATTTTTCTATCTCAAATACCAGTTTTGTTGTTAATTATTTTGTGCGGTTCCACCCGGAATCTTTTCGTTTAATATAACCTATTTTTCTATCTCAAATACCAGTTTTGTTGTTAATTATTTTGTGCAGTTTCCTCACGGAATCTTTACGTTTAATATAACCTATTTTTCTATCTCAAATACCAGTTTTGTTGTTAATTATTTTGTGCGGTTCCTCACCCGGAATCTTTTCGTTTAATATAACCTATTTTTCTATCTCAAATACCAGTTTTGTTGTTAATTATTTTGTGCGGTTCCTCACCCGGAATCTTTTCACCAATAACTATTTTTCTATCTCAAACCACCAGTTTTTGTTGTTAATTATTTTGTGCAGTTCCTCACCCGGAATCTTTACGTTTAATATAACCTATTTTTTCTATCTCAAATACCAGTTTTGTTGTTAATTATTTTGTGCGGTTCCTCACCCGGAATCTTTTCTTTTAATATAACCTATTTTTCTATCTCAAATACCAGTTTTGTTGTTAATTATTTTGTGCGGTTCCTCACCCGGAATCTTTTCTTTTAATATAACCTATTTTTCTATCTCAAATACCAGTTTTGTTGTTAATTATTTTGTGCGGTTCCTCACCCGGAAATCTTTTCTTTTAATATAACCTATTTTTCTATCTCAAATGCCAGTTTTGTTGTTAATTATTTTGTGCGGTTCCTCACCCGGAATCTTTACGTTTAATATAACCTATTTTTCTATCTCAAATACCAGTTTTTGTTGTTAATTATTTTTTGTGCGGTTCCTCACCCGGAATCTTTTCGTTTAATATAACCTATTTTTCTATCTCAAATACCAGTTTTGTTGTTAATTATTTTGTGCGGTTCCTCACCCGGAATCTTTTCTTTTAATATAACCTATTTTCTATCTCAAATACCAGTTTTGTTGTTAATTATTTTGTGCGGTTCCTCACCCGGAATCTTTTCGTTTAATATAACCTATTTTTCTATCTCAAATACCAGTTTTTGTTGTTAATTATTTTGTGCGGTTCCTCACCCGGAATCTTTTCGTTTAATATAACCTATTTTTTTCTATCTCAAATACCAGTTTTGTTGTTAATTATTTTGTGCGGTTCCTCACCCGGAATCTTTACGTTTAATATAACCTATTTTTCTATCTCAAATACCAGTTTTGTTGTTAATTATTTTGTGCGGTTCCTCACCCGGAATCTTTACGTTTAATATAACCTATTTTTCTATCTCAAATACCAGTTTTGTTGTTAATTATTTTGTGCGGTTCCTCACCCGGAATCTTTACGTTTAATATAACCTATTTTTCTATCTCAAATACCAGTTTTGTTGTTAATTATTTTGTGCGGTTCCTCACCCGGAATCTTTTCGTTTAATATAACCTATTTTTCTATCTCAAATACCAGTTTTGTTGTTAATTATTTTGTGCGGTTCCTCACCGGAATCTTTACGTTTAATATAACCTATTTTTCTATCTCAAATACCAGTTTTGTTGTTAATTATTTTATTGCGGTTCCTCACGGAATCTTTACGTTTAATATAACCTATTTTTCTATCTCAAATACCAGTTTTGTTGTTAATTATTTGTGCAGTTCCTCACCCGGAATCTTTACGTTTAATATAACCTATTTTTCTATCTCAAATACCAGTTTTGTTGTTAATTATTTTGTGCGGTTCCTCACGGAATCTTTTCTTTTAATATAACCTATTTTTTCTATCTCAAATACCAGTTTTGTTGTTAATTATTTTGTGCGGTTCCTCACCCGGAATCTTTTCTTTTAATATAACCTATTTTTCTATCTCAAATACCAGTTTTGTTGTTAATTATTTTGTGCGGTTCCTCACCCGGAATCTTTACGTTTAATATAACCTATTTTTCTATCTCAAATACCAGTTTTGTTGTTAATTATTTTGTGCGGTTCCTCACCCGGAATCTTTACGTTTAATATAACCTATTTTTCTATCTCAAATACCAGTTTTGTTGTTAATTATTTTGTGCGGTTCCTCACCCGGAATCTTTACGTTTAATATAACCTATTTTCATCTCAAATACCAGTTTTGTTGTTAATTATTTTGTGCGGTTCCTCACCCGGAATCTTTTCGTTTTAATATAACCTATTTTTCTATCTCAAATACCAGTTTTGTTGTTAATTATTTTGTGCGGTTCCTCCACCCGGAATCTTTACGTTTAATATAACCTATTTTTCTATCTCAAATACCAGTTTTGTTGTTAATTATTTTGTGCGGTTCCTCACCCGGAATCTTTACGTTTAATATAACCTATTTTTCTATCTCAAATACCAGTTTTGTTGTTAATTATTTTGTGCGGTTCCTCACCCGGAATCTTTACGTTTAATATAACCTATTTTTCTATCTCAAATACCAGTTTTGTTGTTAATTATTTTGTGGTTCCTCACCCGGAGAATCTTTACGTTTAATATAACCTATTTTTCTATCTCAAATACCAGTTTTGTTGTTAATTATTTTTATTGCGGTTCCTCACCCGGAATCTTTACGTTTAATATAACCTATTTTTCTATCTCAAATACCAGTTTTGTTGTTAATTATTTTGTGCGGTTCCTCACCCGGAATCTTTACGTTTAATATAACCTATTTTTCTATCTCAAATACCAGTTTTGTTGTTAATTATTTTGTGCGGTTCCTCACCGGAATCTTTACGTTTAATATAACCCTGTTTTTCTATCTCAAATACCAGTTTTGTTGTTAATTATTTTGTGCAGTTCCTCACCCGGAATCTTTTCGTTTAATATAACCTATTTTTCTATCTCAAATACCAGTTTTGTTGTTAATTATTTTGTGCGGTTCCTCACCGGAATCTTTACGTTTAATATAACCTATTTTTCTATCTCAAATACCAGTTTTGTTGTTAATTATTTTTTGTGCGGTTCCTCACCCGGAATCTTTACGTTTAATATAACCTATTTTTTCTATCTCAAATACGATTTTTGGGTAATTGTTTGTGCGGTTCCTCACCCGGAATCTTTTACGTTTAATATAACCTATTTTTTCTATCTCAAATACCAGTTTTGTTGTTAATTATTTTGTGCGGTTCCTCACCCGGAATCTTTACGTTTAATATAACCTATTTTTCTATCTCAAATACCAGTTTTGTTGTTAATTATTTTGTGCGGTTCCTCACACGGGAATCTTTACGTTTAATATAACCTATTTTTCTATCTCAAATACCAGTTTTGTTGTTAATTATTTTGTGCGGTTCCTCACCCGGAATCTTTACGTTTAATATAACCTATTTTTCTATCTCAAATACCAGTTTTGTTGTTAATTATTTTGTGCAGTTCCTCACGGAATCTTTTCGTTTAATATAACCTATTTTTCTATCTCAAATACCAGTTTTGTTGTTAATTATTTTGTGCGGTTCCTCACCGGAATCTTTACGTTTAATATAACCTATTTTTCTATCTCAAATACCAGTTTTTGTTGTTAATTATTTGTACGTTCTCACCGGAATCTTTACGTTTAATATAACCTATTTTTCTATCTCAAATACCAGTTTTGTTGTTGTTAATTATTTTGTGCGGTTCCTCACCCGGAATCTTTACGTTTAATATAACCTATTTTTCTATCTCAAATACCAGTTTTGTTGTTAATTATTTTGTGCGGTTCCTCACCCGGAATCTTTACGTTTAATATAACCTATTTTTCTATCTCAAATACCAGTTTTGTTGTTAATTATTTTGTCCGGTTCCTCACCCGGAATCTTTACGTTTAATATAACCTATTTTTCTATCTCAAATACCAGTTTTATTTGTTAATTATTTTGTGCGGTTCCTCACCCGGAATCTTTACGTTTAATATAACCTATTTTTCTATCTCAAATACCAGTTTGTTGTTAATTATTTTTGTGCGGTTCCTCACCCGGAATCTTTACGTTTAATATAACCTATTTTTCTATCTCAAATACCAGTTTTGTTGTTAATTATTTTGTGCGGTTCCTCACCCGGAATCTTTACGTTTAATATAACCTATTTTTCTATCTCAAATACCAGTTTTGTTGTTAATTATTTTGTGCGGTTCCTCACCCGGAATCTTTACGTTTAATATAACCTATTTTTCTATCTCAAATACCAGTTTTGTTGTTAATTATTTTATTGCGGTTCCTCGCAGGATCTTTACGTTTAATATAACTATTTTTCTATCTCAAATACCAGTTTTGTTGTTAATTATTACATGCGGTTCCTCACCCGGAATCTTTTCTTTTAATATAACCTATTTTTCTATCTCAAATACCAGTTTTGTTGTTAATTATTTTGTGCGGTTCCTCACCCGGAATCTTTTCTTTTTAATATAACCTATTTTTCTATCTCAAATACCAGTTTTGTTGTTAATTATTTTGTGCAGTTCCTCACGGAATCTTTACGTTTAATATAACCTATTTTTCTATCTCAAATACCAGTTTGTTGTTAATTATTTTGTGCGGTTCCTCACCCGGAATCTTTTCTTTTAATATAACCTATTTTTCTATCTCAAATACCAGTTTTGTTGTTAATTATTTTGTGCGGTTCCTCACCCGGAATCTTTACGTTTAATATAACCTATTTTTCTATCTCAAATACCAGTTTTGTTGTTAATTATTTTGTGCGGTTCCTCACCCGGAATCTTTTCGTTTAATATAACCTATTTTTCTATCTCAAATACCAGTTTTTTGTTGTTAATTATTTTGTGCGGTTCCTCACCGGAATCTTTTCGTTTAATATAACCTATTTTTCTATCTCAAATACCAGTTTTGTTGTTAATTATTTTGTGCGGTTCCTCACCCGGAATCTTTACGTTTAATATAACCTATTTTTCTATCTCAAATACCAGTTTTGTTGTTAATTATTTTGTGCAGTTCTCACCCCGGAATCTTTACGTTTAATATAACCTATTTTTCTATCTCAAATACCAGTTTTGTTGTTAATTATTTTGTGCGGTTCCTCACCCGGAATCTTTTCTTTTAATATAACCTATTTTTCTATCTCAAATACCAGTTTTGTTGTTAATTATTTTGTGCGGTTCCTCACCCGGAATCTTTACGTTTAATATAACCTATTTTTCTATCTCAAATACCAGTTTTGTTGTTAATTATTTTGTGCGGTTCCTCACCCGGAATCTTTTCGTTTAATATAACCTATTTTTCTATCTCAAATACCAGTTTTGTTGTTAATTATTTTGTGCGGTTCCTCACCCGGAATCTTTACGTTTAATATAACTATTTTTCTATCTCAAATACCAGTTTTGTTGTTAATTATTTTGTGCAGTTCCTCACCCGGAATCTTTACGTTTAATATAACCTATTTTTCTATCTCAAATACCAGTTTTGTTGTTAATTATTTTGTGCGGTTCCTCACCCGGAATCTTTACGTTTAATATAACCTATTTTTCTATCTCAAATACCAGTTTTGTTGTTAATTATTTTGTGCAGTTCCTCACCGGAATCTTTACGTTTAATATAACCTATTTTTCTATCTCAAATACCAGTTTGTTGTTAATTATTTTGTGCGGTTCCTCACCCGGAATCTTTACGTTTAATATAGCCTATTTTTCTATCTCAAATACCAGTTTTGTTGTTAATTATTTTGTGCGGTTCCTCACCCGGAATCTTTACGTTTAATATAACCTATTTTTCTATCTCAAATACCAGTTTTGTTATTGGTATTTTGTGCGGTTCCTCACCCGGAATCTTTACGTTTAATATAACCTATTTTTCTATCTCAAATACCAGTTTTGTTGTTAATTATTTTGTGCGGTTCCTCACCCGGAATCTTTACGTTTAATATAACCTATTTTTCTATCTCAAATACCAGTTTTGTTGTTAATTATTTTGTGCAGTTCCTCACCCGGAATCTTTACGTTTAATATAACCTATTTTTCTATCTCAAATACCAGTTTTGTTGTTAATTATTTTGTGCGGTTCCTCACCCGGAATCTTTACGTTTAATATAACCTATTTTCTATCTCAAATACCAGTTTTGTTGTTAATTATTTTGTGCGGTTCCTCACCCGGAATCTTTACGTTTAATATAACCTATTTTTCTATCTCAAATACCAGTTTTGTTGTTAATTATTTTGTGCGGTTCCTCACCGGAATCTTTTCTTTTAATATAACCTATTTTTCTATCTCAAATACCAACTTTATTGTTAATTATTTTGTGCGGTTCCTCACCCGGAATCTTTGTTTAATATAACCTATTTTCTATCTCAAATACCAGTTTTGTTGTTAATTATTTTGTGCAGTTCCTCACCCGGAATCTTTACGTTTAATATAACCTATTTTTCTATCTCTCAAATACCAGTTTTGTTGTTAATTATTTTGTGCGGTTCCTCACCCGGAATCTTTACGTTTAATATAACCCTATTTTCTATCTCAAATACCAGTTTTGTTGTTAATTATTTTGTGCAGTTCCTCACCCGGAATCTTTACGTTTAATATAACCTATTTTTCTATCTCAAATACCAGTTTTGTTGTTAATTATTTTGTGCGGTTCCTCACCCGGAATCTTTACGTTTAATATAACCTATTTTTCTATCTCAAATACCAGTTTTGTTGTTAATTATTTTGTGCGGTTCCTCACGGAATCTTTACGTTTAATATAACCTATTTTTCTATCTCAAATACCAGTTTTGTTGTTAATTATTTTTGTTGCGGTTCCTCACCCGGAATCTTTACGTTTAATATAACCTATTTTTCTATCTCAAATTTTCCAGTTTTGTTGTTAATTATTTTGTGCGGTTCCTTTCACGGAATCTTTACGTTTAATATAACCTATTTTTCTATCTCAAATACCAGTTTTGTTGTTAATTATTTTGTGCGGTTCCTCACCCGGAATCTTTACGTTTAATATAACCTATTTTTCTATCTCAAATACCAGTTTTGTTGTTAATTATTTTTGTGCGGTTCCTCACCCAGAATCTTTACGTTTAATATAACCTATTTTTCTATCTCAAATACCAGTTTTGTTGTTAATTATTTTGTGCGGTTCCTCACGGAATGCTTTACGTTTAATATAACCCTGTTTTCTATCTCAAATACCAGTTTTGTTGTTAATTATTTTGTGCAGTTCCTCACCCGGAATCTTTACGTTTAATATAACCTATTTTTCTATCTCAAATACCAGTTTTTGTTGTTAATTATTTGTGCAGTTCCTCACCCGGAATCTTTACGTTTAATATAACCTATTTTTCTATCTCAAATACCAGTTTTGTTGTTAATTATTTTGTGCGGTTCCTCACCCGGAATCTTTACGTTTAATATAACCTATTTTTCTATCTCAAATACCAGTTTTGTTGTTAATTATTTTGTGCAGTTCCTCACCCGGAATCTTTACGTTTAATATAACCTATTTTTCTATCTCAAATACCAGTTTTGTTGTTAATTATTTTGTGCAGTTCCTCACCCGGAATCTTTACGTTTAATATAACCTATTTTTCTATCTCAAATACCAGTTTTGTTGTTAATTATTTTGTGCGGTTCTCACCCGGAATCTTTACGTTTAATATAACCTATTTTTCTATCTCAAATACCAGTTTTGTTGTTAATTATTTTGTGCAGTTCCTCACCCGGAATCTTTACGTTTAATATAACCTATTTTTCTATCTCAAATACCAGTTTTGTTGTTAATTATTTTGTGCAGTTCCTCACCCGGAATCTTTACGTTTAATATAACCTATTTTTCTATCTCAAATACCAGTTTTGTTGTTAATTATTTTGTGCGGTTCCTCACCCGGAATCTTTACGTTTAATATAACCTATTTTTCTATCTCAAATACCAGTTTTGTTGTTAATTATTTTGTGCGGTTCCTCACCCGGAATCTTTACGTTTAATATAACCCTATTTTCTATCTCAAATACCAGTTTTGTTGTTAATTATTTTGTGCAGTTCCTCACCCGGAATCTTTACGTTTAATATAATTTATTTTCTATCTCAAATACTGATTTTGTTGTTAATTATTTTGTGCGGTTCCTCACCCCTGAATCTGCGTTTTAATATAACCTATTTTTCTATCTCAAATACCAGTTTTGTTGTTAATTATTTTGTGCGGTTCTCACCCGGAATCTTTACGTTTAATATAACCTATTTTTCTATCTCAAATACCAGTTTTGTTGTTAATTATTTTGTGCGGTTCCTCACCCGGAATCTTTACGTTTAATATAACCTATTTTTCTATCTCAAATACCAGTTTTGTTGTTAATTATTTTGTGCGGTTCCTCACCCGGAATCTTTACGTTTAATATAACCTATTTTTCTATCTCAAATACCAGTTTTGTTAATTATTTTTGTGCAGTTCCCTCACCCGGAATCTTTACGTTTAATATAATTTATTTTTTTCTATCTCAAATACCAGTTTTGTTGTTAATTATTTTGTGCGGTTCCTCACCCGGAATCTTTACGTTTAATATAACCTATTTTTCTATCTCAAATACCAGTTTTGTTGTTAATTATTTTGTTGCAGTTTCCTCACCCGGAATCTTTACGTTTAATATAACCTATTTTTTCTATCTCAAATACCAGTTTTGTTGTTAATTATTTTGTGCGGTTCCTCACCCGGAATCTTTACGTTTAATATAACCTATTTTTCTATCTCAAATACCAGTTTTTGTTGTTAATTATTTTGTGCGGTTCCTCACCCGGAATCTTTACGTTTAATATAACCTATTTTTCTATCTCAAATACCAGTTTTGTTGTTAATTATTTTGTGCAGTTCCTCACCCGGAATCTTTACGTTTAATATAACCTATTTTTCTATCTCAAATACCAGTTTTGTTGTTAATTATTTTTTGTTGCAGTTCCTCACCCGGAATCTTTACGTTTAATATAATTTATTTTCTATCTCAAATACCAGTTTTGTTGTTAACTATTTTGTGCGGTTCCTCACCCGGAATATTTACGTTTAATATAACCTATTTTTCTATCTCAAATACCAGTTTTGTTGTTAATTATTTTGTGCAGTTCCTCACCCGGAATCTTTACGTTTAATACGCAACCTATTTTTCTATCTCAAATACCAGTTTTGTTGTTAATTATTTTGTGCGGTTCCTCACCCGGAATCTTTACGTTTAATATAACCTATTTTTCTATCTCAAATACCAGTTTTGTTGTTAATTATTTTGTGCGGTTCCTCACCGGAATCTTTACGTTTAATATAACCTATTTTTCTATCTCAAATACCAGTTTTGTTGTTAATTATTTTGTGCAGTTCCTCACCCGGAATCTTTACGTTTAATATAATTTATTTTTTTCTATCTCAAATACCAGTTTTGTTGTTAACTATTTTGTGCGGTTCCTCACCCGGAATATTTACGTTTAATATAACCTATTTTTCTATCTCAAATACCAGTTTTGTTGTTAATTATTTTGTGCAGTTCCTCACCGGAATCTTTACGTTTAATATAACCTATTTTTCTATCTCAAATACCAGTTTTGTTGTTAATTATTTTGTGCAGTTCCTCACCGGAATCTTTACGTTTAATATAACCTATTTTTTCTATCTCAAATACCAGTTTTGTTGTTAATTATTTTGTGCGGTTCCTCACCCGGAATCTTTACGTTTAATATAACCTATTTTTCTATCTCAAATACCAGTTTTGTTGTTAATTATTTTGTGCGGTTCCTCACGGAATCTTTACGTTTAATATAACCTATTTTTCTATCTCAAATACCAGTTTTGTTGTTAATTATTTTGTGCGGTTCCTCACCGGAATCTTTACGTTTAATATAACCTATTTTTCTATCTCAAATACCAGTTTTGTTGTTAATTATTTTGTGCAGTTCCTCACCGGAATCTTTACGTTTAACATAACCTATTTTTCTATCTCAAATACCAGTTTGTTGTTAATTATTTTGTGCGGTTCCTCACCCGGAATCTTTACGTTTAATATAACCTATTTTTCTATCTCAAATACCAGTTTTGTTAATTATTTTGTGCAGTTCCTCACCGGAATCTTTACGTTTAATATAACCTATTTTTCTATCTCAAATACCAGTTTTGTTGTTAATTATTTTGTGCAGTTCCTTACCCGGAATCCACAACAACTTGGAAGTACTCTATAAACGACAAACTGTTGAAAAAGACGAGTAATTACTTAAAGATCCATTTTCTTACCATTCGACATTTGTCCTACTTTGTTTGGTTGACTTATAATTCATGACGGTGAAATGTGTTAATTACTTTGCTAACACCCAAATTAGTCAGTTACGTTCCATAAGTGATACAGGCTTGGGCGTTCATGTCTCAAAAGAGAATAAATGATTGGGTAGAAGATTTTCTTTCAGTAGGTTGCCATTACTTTCTGTGATAGACTAGTTGCCAGCCAATGCTATAGATTCTAATCAGTCCTGCTGTTTAACCAATGGGCTGAGATAAGAGTATTTGCGCGTAAATGAATGGAACGGATTTTGGTACCGTGCCGATATCAACTGCATCACAAGACAAATTGCAACACTTCAACGAATTCCAAATGCAAAGTCCAGGTTATATCTGGAAGCACAGCTTCTGACTGGAAAACTGAGGGTTTTGAGGAAAGTGGAATCACCTCTTAATTACTGCTGATTCTAGGTTCTCTCTGACTTTGGTTAATAAAAATTCTTACGGTCTCAGCTATGGACAAATAGTGCAACTCTCAAACAAAAACAAGCAATATACAAGTATAAAAAATACATTTTCATATTAAAGTTACCAACATCGTCTATTTATAGTAGAATTCGCACCATATTACATATTTATACTGACAAAATTCATATCTATATAAAAAATAACAATAAATATTTATAGCTAAATATATAGAAAAATAATTTTAAATTAATATAAGCGGTAATAAAATTTCTAGTAGAATGAACAGCAAACATTTTATTTGTAGTTTGTTTTAAAATATATTTAGTCGAATCCATAAAATGTTTAGATTTTGGCATTAAAATCACATAGTGGTTGATATTCCGCCAACAAGTTTAACCAAATCAAGGTTACGTTATTTAGGACAAAATAGTTTATTGTTTTTAAAATATTGCATGAAAAAATCCGACATTAAATAATTTTATCTCAGGTTTGCTTTTTGATAAAATGTCTCATTTAAAAAAATAGATTCGGCTGCTGAGTCGATTAATATTTGTGTAATTTTGGATATTTTTAAATAATTGTAAACGCTAAACAGAATATGAGGTTTTTATTGAATGAAAAATGGATGAGCTTGTCATTGTCAATTTAAAGAATTGTCTGCATGTGTCATAGATGTCTGATTGTTTGATGCATCATATTTGCAACGAGAAATCAGCAACCGATTCAATTGCAGAATTTGGAGCCTAAAAAATATTTCTTCCCTCCTAGCCTTGTACAATAACAAGGGACTGTGAGTATTAATTTAATTTCCCAGAAAACAAAAATTAATTTATTTTTTGGCAGATGATATTTTCAAGATTTAAAGGTTGCTCGGATCTACACAAGGTTTGTATTGGTAATAAATGTGTTGTTTTTGCGTTTTTTTTTAATTCATTAGTAATTTTGTCGTAAATGGTAAATAATGGATCGAGAAAGAGAAAGAAAAAATAAGCGTTTAACTACTGAATGTTAATGCCGTAAGTTTATGTAGAATATATTATCTAATTTAATATAGCTTACTGCCACATCAGGTTGAACACCATTTGGTACGCGGAAGATTGCCGAAGTTCAACCTGGTAAGTACATAGATTGATACTGTTTCGAAATGCGAGCTTCTGTAAGATTGGATGACGCCTGAAATTGGAAATCTCACGGAAAGGAACAAGATTTTAACACATCGATGAAATCCAAGAGAACGTGACAAAGCAGATGCTCGCTATCCCAATGATGGCCATGCAGGAATGCTTCCGTCAATGCAATGAAAAAAAAAGATAGATTAAGTGTGTGGCTACAGAAGGAGGACTACATCGAAGGTGATGAAACGCTGAATTGATATCTGTTGTACTTTTCTTTTTATACCAACATTTTCGAAACTGTTGATCAGACCTTGTAGATGAGAAGACATATTTTAACTACTTTTCATCCTCCGGTAGAAAACATATTGTAATATGAGAATTTATTTCGTTCCTGTATTTGGTTAATATCAAAAATAAAATTTAATTATTACAGTTCATGAACAATTATCACTGTCTCTACAAGCGCCAGACCAAACTAAATGCCCGGTCCTACTTCCGTATACTGCCAGAAGCTGCCAAGACTTCACAATAGAAAAGATCAAGATATTGAATGTTATAAATTATTTTCCGCACTACAAGCTCTTTCTTACAGATTAAACGTCGCAAAACACGCGCTATTTCATTGGGATGTTTAAGGGAAATGTACTAACGAGCTACATGATTTACACCATGACATGTAAACTGAGTCGACATTTCAATGTATTATGCATTCCATTTAACTGGTTCTTTTCATAATCTCATGTATAATAATGGCATGAATAAGCCGATCTACCATAGAATTTTCTGCAGTTTTATATGTATTATTGTAATATTATTGTCTGTATAGGGGGGCACCCAAGTATAAATGTATTTCATATATAAGAATGGACTTAATAATCTATATATTTTCCAATCATGTGAGAACACCTGATAATATGTGGGTTGTGTTAATCTTGGACGCATTCAATTGTGCATTCTTGAACTGATTATAACTTCATGTACTGATCATTCTATCCATATGTGTACAGGTAAATATCAAAATCTGAATGATGTATGCTGGTATATATATATATATATATATATATATATATATATATATATATATATGTGCATATATATATGTATATATATATATGTATATATATGTATATGCATATATATGTATATGCATATATATGTATATATATATGTATATATATGTATTTATATATATATGTATATATATATGTATATATGTATATATATGTATATATATGTATGTATATAGATATATGTATATATATGTATATATTTATATATATATATACATGTATATATATGTATATATACATATGTATATTTATATGTATATATATATGTATATATATATGTATATATGCACATATATATGTATATACATATGTATATAAATATGTATATATATATATGCATATATATGTATATATGTATATATATATAAATGTATATATATGTATATATATGTATATATATATGTTTACATGTATATATATATGTGAATATATATATATGTATATATATGTATATATATGTATATATATATGTATATATATATGTATATATAAGTATATATATCTATATGTATATATATGTATGTATATATGTATATATATACATGTATATATATATTTATATATATATGTATATATATATATATGTATATATATTTATATATATATGCATATGTATATACAAATGCATATATATGTATATCTATTGATGTATATATATGTATATATATGTATATATATATGTATATATATATGTATATATATATATATATATATATATATATATATATATATATATAATCATTTCACCCCGAGAAAGGCGGAAACGCCACTGATGTGCAGGGGGTTACATAAATGTAAAAAGATTAATTAGAAAAGAGTGAGGAGTACAAACTTGTTAGAAAAGAGCAACAGAGAGCTGAGAATGCAGGTGCGATGACAGATACATAGGTGGCGAGGAAGGGATGGATATACAGAGAAGGGGAGAGTGATAAAGTCCAGTGGTTAGTAGATGAGTATTGACTTTGCATTGAAATTTCTGGAGGTTGTAGCCCTCAGGAAAGCAAGAATACGGGTTTGAGTTCCACAGGCGGGAAGAGCGAGAGAGGAAGCTGCAGGAGTAGAATTGTCGTCAGTGTTTGGCTAACCTGACTGTGAATCCCTGGGACCCAGTTGCCAGTCTGGTTGCACGAGTAAACACCTGTTGAGGAGGCATCAGTGACTTAAGCTCATCCGAGCAGAAGCCATGGAAGTATTTATAGAAGAGACAAAGGGAGGCCACATTTCGACGATGGGGAAGTGGCTGCAGTCGAGTCGCCAGATCAGTACCTATCACATTACAGACTCTCCTTTGGAGCTTGTCAAGAATACTGAGGAGAACGGCAGGCGCACCTGACCATAATTGGCAGCAGTACTCCATACACGGACGGATGGTTGACTTGTATATATGCAGGATGGATTCACGTGGAAAAAACATCCTGGATCGACATAGTGACCCAACCTTCTTAGCAGTAGATTTTGCTATGGATTCAATATAGTGATTCCATTTGAGGTCTGAGGACAGGGTAAGTCCGAGGAGGCGTAGTGTATTACTCTCAGGGAGAATATATATATATATATATATATATATATATATATATATATATATATATATATATATATATATATATATATCTGTAATGTTTGTTAAGACGTATGAAATGAAAATATACCACCTCGGTTGGGAGTTAAAATTAGATGGATAAGTGTACAAAGGCGTACATTGTTTTGTATATGGTATTTAAAAAGTTGCTTGTATATTTAAATATATATTAGCAGTATAGCCCGGCGTAATCTGAATTTTGAAGACAAAATAAGTCCCCTAAGTAAATGATATCATGGCTAAAACTAAGAACTACAATTATAACTACTTAGAGCCAAATCCGAAGCATAAACTAAAATAAAAGGGCTGAAAAAATACAGACACGCACACAAACATCTTGTCTTTTATATATATTATCGATTTTCTGCACTATTGTAAGGACTGCAACCTTTAAACTTCTGAATGTCATTTCTTATGTCTTTGTCTATGAGTATATCAAATTTGATTAAAATCGGACCACTCCTTCTATAACACGATTTTTCCGAGCTAAGAACACTCGCAAACGCTTATAATACAACTGTGTAAATTTTCAAGAAAATCAGTTCAGCCGTTTCGTAGTCTGTAGGTAACGGACACACACACAGACACACACACACATACACACAGAGACAAATTTCCATTTATAAATAATTATATATATATATATATATATATATATATATATATATATATATATATATATATGGATGTGTATACATGTGTGCATGGATCCGCCTTTCCTAAAATTGCGTGTGTGTGAACAGAATTATTGTGTGTGGATATAAATAGAAAAATGTATGTATGAAGAACACATTTATGAGTATATATACATATGGATATGAGACTGCATATAAGTACGAAAATATATGCGTAATTTTGGAGTACGTGTGAAAATTACTTGCCTACTTACATATATATATAACTATATTTATACGCGCGGAAAACCCGTCTTTATAAAATGTATATATGTGAGTAGACGAACGCAAGATCCGTATGTAGACCTGAAAAAGTGTATGTCAGCAGTCATATTTGTAAGTATATGTGGAGATGTGTGCGCATATGTGTATATGGATATAAGTTAGTGCATGGGTGGGTTAATTTGTGGGGTTACACATACATATGTATCCATGGAATTAGAAGTAAGCGGTTAATGACTTAGCGGCCAGTATCTTTACGACTGGTCTGAATAACCCCAGCTGATATGACGCCAATGCCTCTGTCCTGACTTTTTTTACCTTTTTCTTTTTGCCTTTTTTCTTATTTTTCTATTTTTTATTTTTTTATCTTTCTCTTCAGTTAAAGGAAATGCTTAGTCCGTCAAAAGTTTTTGTACCAAATGGAAGGAATATTATGTGGTCTGATGAAATGAGCTAATTAAGCTCATTGAAATGAATTATAATTTATAACCAATTTAAATGACGTGTTGACTTTTCCTTTATAATTTTCATATTAGTCTGTATAACATCCATTGAGCTCTCTATATAGATATAGCACTTAATGTCATATATTAAGTTGATCTATTTGGATTATCCTCGTCGTTTACGGATTGGGCATTTTTTTTAATCATATCACCCCGTGCAAGGCGGTAACGCCACTGATGTGCCGGGGGCTACGTAAGAGTAAAAAGATTGGAAAAGAGAAAACCGGAAACCACATCAAGGGATGGGCCTCTACACCTGTTCAATAGACGTGAATGGAGTGTGAACCGGGCGATAGGTTAGTCTATCTACTCCAATTGGAAAAAAAATAAGGAAAAGTGAAAAGATTGGAAAAAAGAAAGCCAGAAACTACATCCTAAACAGGGAACAAGGGATGAGCCTCTACACCTGTTCAATAGAAGTGAGTGGAGTGTGAACCGGGCGATAATTTTTTTTTTACTCCAATTGAAAAAAAAACAGTGAGAAGTTTGGAAAAGAGAAAACCGGAAACCACATCCTAAACAGAGAACAAGTAATAATATATATATAGTTATCCGCACAGATATCTGTTTCGTTGTATCACAGCTCATCAGTATGGTTAGACAGCCGACTGCTTTTTACTCAGGATTAAAACCCGACCTACTGAGAGGCAGATTTTTTAGCCAACATATATATATATATATATATATATATATATATATAAGCAATTAAATTAATCACATTTCAGTTCCTGTTAATGGCGTATTAAACACTGAAACTTTATTGCTATCAAATTGTGCCATGCTATAAAAATAATAATAATAAAAAGAAGAAAAAGAATATATAATTTCATGTTCTGTGTTTCTCTTTGGACGTGGATGAACATAACATTACACTAATTTCAATTTTGTTGTAACATTAAGTAATGTCTGTCTCATTAAATTCCTTTCAGTACCCCTTCTGCCATCCTTTTAGAATGCCGTTTTGTAGATGTGTTTGTTTCCTTTATTTCTTTCGTCATTTCCAAACCCTTTTCATCGCTGTGTTTCCAAAATGTCAACTGCTTCTTTCTGGTTTTAAGTACAGATTAAATTTTGGCTCCTATTTTCGTTAACTTTGATAGATCTTATCTAAGACATTCCCTCTTGCGAAGGACAATACATTATGTCTTCTTGCAATTGTTAATTTAGTTTTTTTTTCGCGCGTTTTTTACTCACTTCTCCAGAAATTCCACCAGATTTCTTTCTATGTGAAATATCATCTCGATATCATGTAAGTATGTATGTATGAGTTCACACATACTATTTGTTAAAATGCAATAAACTTCCACCCAAATTTATTCATTTCATTTCATGACATTCTTAGCTTAATTTAATGGAATATTTTTTAAATCACCAAATAAAATGATGTAAAGTAACTACATTTCACTGTCTGATGCTAGTGTATTAAATACTAAATCTTTATAGCTATTAAGTTGCATTATGCAATTCTTATAATAATAAGAATAACTATATAGCTGTGCTCTACTTTCGTATAGAGGACATTTTAAAAGTAAATATCCAACTATGGAAATGTACTTTCTTTAATATTTACCACATATATATATATATATATATATATATATATATATATATATATATACAATAAAAAAGTCTGCCTCCTATATATAATGATAATACACACGCTAAAAGTCTGCCTCCTTCTACCGAGCGCCCGAAGCTCAGAGTTAGAACTGCCGACTGACGCCAATTCGGTCGGATTTCAATCGTGGGTAAAATGCAATCGGCTTTCTAACCGTACTGATGAGCTCTGATACAGCGAAACAGAGCTGTCTGCGGATGACTATATATATATATATATATATATATATATATATATATGTCACGTTTTATGATGTCACGATACCGCTGCTGAGACCCACTAATGGGTTTTCTTCCAGAGGCCAGCTCTCTCTACAAGAGGTCTTTTGGAATGCGACCGTCTCGCATGCTGCGGACATGGCCTAGCCAGCGGAGTCAGCACTGTTTAAGGAGTGTGAACATGGTGGGCAGACACGTACGTGACAGAACCTCAGTGTTAGCTACCTTGTCTTGCCATGAAATTCCCAATATAGTTGGTATAGTTCGCACGTGGAAGGTGTTCAGGCGCCTCTCTTGCGAGGCGTATGTGGTCCATGTCTCACTGCTGTTTAGGCGTATACTGATGAGGCAGGCGTTGTACACTGCCATCGTTTTATTCCCTGACAGCTTGCACTTCGTTCAAACACGTATTGTCAGACGCGCAAGGGTTGTGGCTGTCTTCCAAATCCTCTTGTCGAGCTCTTTGTCCAGGGAGAGATTACTAGGGATGTAAGAGCCAAGCTAAGTAAACTGATAGACCACGTCCAGCTCATAGTCATTGATGGTGAAGACCGGTGGTACTGCGGTACCTGACCCAGGACGCTTTGCATGCCTGAGAGAAATGATCCATCTGTGTTTAAAGTGTATGCTGAGTGTGGAATGCTAATGCAAACAACATATCTCAGTTAAGGGTTTTGTACCTTAGTCTTGTTTCTTCTGAGATTAAAACGTCTGCCATATGATCTCGTATGCAGGTAAATACCTTCCCATGATGTGCCGAATGCGTGCTTCAGAAGAAGCACGAAGAAAATTCCGAAGAGTGTGGGGTGAGGACACAACCTTGTTTGACCTCGCTGCAGATGTTGATAGGATCCGAGGTGTTGACGTTGAACTGCACAGTACCCTGCATATTGTTATGTTAGGACTCAATCAAGCTCTGGGGGACATGAAACCTGTAGGCATCAACACGGAGTCATGGAACAGTGTAGCAGTCAAGCGGACTAAATGGAGAGGAACCCTGTCCCAATAACTCAAATCAAGGAAGGAACAACTGACACAAATCACCATGGAGATGCGGGTTGGCAGAAAGGAAAATGACAGCCCCGACAGACCAGAAACAAAACATAAATGCAACATCTGCAACAAAGCCTGTAACTCTTACATCGGTTTCTGCAGTCACATCCGTGGATGCTTTACCTAAGCAGAAAACTCAAAAATTTTAAAATTTACTTTCGTTGGATGGCCATTTCAGCGAGAACATGCTCATCATCAGCAACGGTCGAAAAGACAAACTTGTTTAATTCAAATATGTTACGATATTTCTTTATCGGAAGAAGACCAAAAATATATCCATACACAGGATGTTAAAAATGGGGTGGGATTATTATTTTTTTAATTTTTCAGCACTACTTAAGAAAGAGGACAAGCAGACACAGACATTAATGATTCGATACTAGAAAACTTGACAATATGTCTGTAAGAATCAAAAGTGTATTCCAAGAATTTGTGACCACACGCCGGCGTGATAAGACGGGAGTCAGACGCTTAGCCGACGACCACGCGCCGCCCTGATCGGACAACAGAAAAAAGAGTGAAAGCAGACACGGAGATTCATAACTCGATAAAAATAATAAAATTATTAGTAATAAAAAATAAAAATAAAAATCCTAGTACATATATTGGTTTTACTACAACCACGCTCTCCCGTAGACTGACATGCCATCTTTCTGATCAGAGTACAATTAAACAATATTTCTCTGAAAAACATAAACATGTAGGTAATATCAGACAGATTTTGGTCAACAATACGGTGATCCTTACTCATACACACAGTAAGAGGAAGCTGCAGATATTGGAGGCCATGTACATCAAATCTAAACAACCAACACTAAACAGCCTCTCTGAAGATGGCTCATGTGAGCCGAAAGCTTAGAAGAAAACCAATAAATAATTATCCAAATGTTGGAAAATTTTTTTCTTTATTTTCAACTGAAATTAAAGCCAAAATACGACGTTTAGAACGGCTCATGATTAAACATAATAGACATTCATTGTCTCTTATATTTAACAGCATATGTTTAGAATATATATATATATATATATATATATGTGTGTGTGTGTGTGTGTGTGTGTGTGTGTGTGTGTGTGTGTTCTATTTAAGAAGAATATAGTTTATATTGCGACACGGAAATTTCTATGTTTCGAGATTTTTATCTCGGGATCAGGCAATGTTAGATTATTGTTTTAAAAATGATTTTCACTTGAATATAAAAACAATACGTTTGTCATTTATGGATGTCGGAAGAAAGTAAAATTTATTTGTGTATTCCATTTAACTAATCACAATAGAGATTTATTTTAAATTTGAAAAAGGTTTATATTTTGTAGTAATACATGATTACTTTTTTTCAAGTAGTGCCCTTGGTAATTGGAAAGGTTAATTCCACGGATTATATTAACCCGATGAAAAAGAAATCTGTGTTTCAAACTAATTGATCATTGTGCTGAGTATATATATATATATTTAAAATCCAAAAGGATGACCAGATAGGTAAATCCCAAAAGCCCGACCCTAATTAATATTAATTTCATTAGTATTGAAATTGATCAAGGTGTAGGGCTCGATGCAAATAATATATTCTATTTACAGAGCCATTTTATTATCCTGTGAATGGGTGTTTTTTTTTTAATTCTGCCGGTATAAATTCTTTTAAGATATTTGAATTTGACTAAACAAAATATTCGTTTCGCCGTTGCTGAAGAGGCAAGGGTTTCCTCGTAGAAGTGGCTATTCAACGGATTTAAATATCGAAATATTTGATTTATATATATATATATTTGTAGTTATTAATAATGTGTGTGTATGCGTGGTTAGGAAAGACGATTGTATATACTGAATGAAATAAACTCAGAATAGCAAAAATAGAGGGAAAGTGGCTCGTAAAAACATGGACAGAGAGTAATCGAGTGATATTTAAATAGTGACCTAGATATTGTCAAATAATTCACCACGAAGATAGGGATACATAAATAAAGCGACAGGTGCATCGTCCAATTTTAAAACACTAGTTTTGCTTGGTGCTTGCATTTAAAGACCATTTTCTTTATTACTTTTTATATAAGTTATATTTAAGGAAAATTATCTATTAAACTTGACATACCGATATTCATAGGAACTGACAGACTGATGTGGATGTATATGGATAGATAGACTGATAGATAGTTAAGGAAAAGAAGATAGATAGATAGATAGATAGATAGATAGATAGATAGATAGATAGATAGATAGATAGATAACCAGTTACTAAAAAGTAAGAAGAAGGAATTTCAAAGCACATGAATAAACTCATAAAATATGTATTGCAAAGATTACGTCTTAACTTTTTCTTGATTTAAAACGATTAAACTGAAAAATAAAATAAGCATAATTAACCAGAAACATTCGGTTGGTTAAATTTGGTTTGGATTTGATAAATTTGTTCTCTCCTAATATATATATATTTTTTTTTTTTTGCAATTTGATATTTTCTGGGATTAGTCATGTTTGTGATTTGGTCGTTTTCATTTTCATTTTCATTTTTATTTTTATCGTGCTGTAGTTTTATTTCTTTTAACGCTTTTTTATGGATTTTTGTTAATGTAAGCATGAATGGATCTCCTCTTAAATCTTTTATATTAAATAGTCAGTTAAGTGCCATACGTGATACAAGCTTGGGCGATCATGTCTCGAAAGAGACAACGCTGACTGGGCAGAACATTATCCCGCAGTAGGTTGGCATTGCTTTCTGCGGTAGACTGGTTGCCGACCAGACTATAGATCCCAGTCTGTCCTGTTATTTAACACATAACTAGAAGGAATAGACGGATTAATACCTTTCCCTAGGTTATTTCGGGTAAGTGAATGCAAATGAATTCAGTTGGAATTTGAACTCGGCTCCCCGATTTCTCGTTCCGAGCCGATATCCAATGCACCACAACCCACATTAAATAGGTGCTTTTTTCGGTTGGTGTGCACTTGTCATTTAGGAAGGACTGTTTTTGTTGTTTGAACTCCTAAATTAGCTTGACTTTTTTCTTACCAGTTTGATGTCAAGCCAATAAAAGGGGGACTCAAACTCAAGAAAAACAGCCCCGATGAGTGAAATCATCATAACTGTTTCCTAGCGAAAATTCGAAATTGGCATTTTTCTAAAAATGTACAACACACACACCGTTCCGATACTATAACAATCTACTCATAATTTAAAAAAATATGCTTCAGAAATAATGATTGAACATTACAGTCTTACCTTTTTACTAGACATTGAATCTTGACACTTTGTGTCCTCGACAAGCTTTGACTGGCTTTCAACCACCTGATGAATATTCATAAACCTTCTTCAGTTGACGAAACACGTCATTTAAGAATATTTTTCTATTGGTCGTTTTTTGTTCATTTTGTTCATTTATATATTCGCTATATCTGGAAATATTTTACACACACACACACACACACACACACACACACACACACTCTCTCTCTCTCTCTCTCTCTCTCTCTCTCTCTACTGGATTTTGATCTCAATGCCAACTTTTAGTCATTAAACTAAGCACTTTTATTCATAAATACCGTAAATCTTTATATTTAATTATATTAATATATATATATATATATATATATATATATATATATATATATACTTATAATTAATAATAATATATATATATATATATACTTATAATTAATATATATATATGAAATAGACATTGACTGTCTACGGCTTAGCAACGTGTTCCAGAATATTTAAAATCAGTTAAATTGTAGATATACTTTTCCATTGTGGTGTGAGTATAATAATAATAATAATAATAATAATAATAATAATAATAATAATAGTAATTATATATATATATATATATATATATATATATATATATATATATATATATATATATATATATATATATATAAATATATATATATATTACAGTTTAGAACATGTACAGATTATCATCTACTACAAAGTGTACACTGTGTTTCGATATTGAAAGGACAATGTCTCATCGGGTATTGACCTTTCAATGTCGAAACAAAATGTACACTTTGTAGTAAACGATAATTTTCACATGTTCTAAACTAAAATTTATAATATATATTCATAGATCTATTTTATATCGAGCACACTTTTAAATTAATACTTTGAACGTTGTCAAGCTTTCTTCGTTCCTTATTCACTTGTATATATATATATATATATATATAATTTAGCGCATCCCCTTGCTTAATTATTGATTTTTGTGAGAAAAGATGTACCTTGGCGCTATTCAGTCCACCAGTAATTTAGAAACGGTATGTTATATTGCTTGGCATTCGCACCGTAACTTTCATACAAACAATCCAGAATGTTTAGGTGACATCTGAGGATAGTATGGAAAATCGGGAAAGAGTTGGATGATTGAAATGGTGATTACGAAGGTACAGCGCAATGCAAAACTCACTCTGATAGCTTTCACAAGAAGAGAACTCACGAATTTGTTGATGAGAGCCTCCGACTCAACACGGAATCCTATATGAAGGGCTTTGAAGAAGAAGTGCTGTAATGAGTCAAGAGAAAAGCTGCTGGAAGAACCTATATCAAGCAACAAGACTCTTCACTATGAAACACGATCAAGAGAACCCAGTCATGTCTGTAAGACACCTAACACCTTAGACTGTTAGGACCCTCTTTATTAACTGTAGGGCGCAGTTGCCCGAGTCACCAACAAAACTACTTGTTCCACCAATGAGGAACTAACGTAAGGATTATGGCAGCATTCACCAACTTTAACAAGGAAGCTGTCCAGAAGAGTTACAAATTATTCCGTAGTAGTTTTAAGTCTACGGCTGAACTCAGTTGTGATAGTCTTTAGATATTTGTGTAATTTTTGGTAATATACCTGTTAAAATGAAATGTCAGTGTTTTCTTCATTTTTCCAACATTTATATGTCAATTTACCCATCGTACCCTGTAGATAGATAGATAGATAGATAGATAGATATAAACTGTTTGATATACATATATAAATTTGAATGATTTAGCGAGTAGGTTAGATTAATAGTAAGCTATATATAAATATATATATATATATATATATATATATATATATATATATATGTATATATATCCAATATATGGTAGGTATGGATAGAATGATATTCCGTATTCAAAGAAACACTATTCACTTGATAAGACACGGATGCCTACTTTTGTTGTGATATTGTAACATTTATGTAATATATATATATATATATATATATATATATATATATATAAAGGGAGATAGAAATAGATATGAAAATATTCCAATATATATAATGGAAATCATTGAAAGAATATGTTAATAAGGAAAAGTGCATTTTTGACATATTGTAGCCTTTACCTTTTATAAAATGTTCGCCGACAGGAAAATGAAAATATGGTTGTCAGGAATATGTGTTACTTGAAATAATATAAGTTACGCAGTGCATTAGGCAAGTGGTCGATGAAAGCGACTGGGTACAAAAGTACAAAAAAATCCATATACGTTTTATGGAAAGGAAATCTCTGCATATGTACCGACATATGGATTGAACGAAATCCTGGACGCGGAGAACGCAGCAATCTCTGGAATATATACGCATTATATATTTAGACTGACCAATGTCAAAATTTATTGAACAATATATATGCCTCATCCATTCTTCTGACATGAAACTTATTTGAAATAACTCAGCCGTTTTGAATTGCAAAACGACTAAGCCCATAAAAATTTGCACAAATTTATTTTTACTTCATTTTCTAAGGAAAACGGTTTGTATATTCTAAATCAGGAATACGTCTTCATGTAAAACTGATGCGTGTAAATGAAATTGCTTTGAAATTTTTTTCTGATCATTTCACTTCACGCAAGGCATTCCACTGCCACTATTGCGCAGGGGTTTACATAGAGGAAGGTGGTGAGAAAGAGTGTTTAGATATAGGAAATGTCAGAAGGAGGGTGATAGACGGGTAAGGATGTAGATAGGAGGAGTGTTTGAGAGAATAGATGCGACTTAGTGCTTTAGGAGGTGTCTATTGACCTTATATTTAAACTCCCTGAGATTGTAGCTGTCGAGGAAGCAAGTATGTGGAAGGGAATTCCACAGGCGGGAAGTGCGAGAAAAGAAGCTGTTGGAGTAGAAATTTTGGTTACATTTTATCGGTTTCACTGTAAAAGGGTGGGACATAATTGTTAATCTAGTATCTCGTGCAAATTTGTACCTATGTTGTTTTTAATTTGTAAACCTAAATATCCTGAAAATTTTAATGATAAAAAACTGGGAAAGATTTATGTTCGAATGACATATTGAACCAAGAGGGAGGATAGAAAACAGCTCATAACCTGCATAATAAACAAATTAATTGTGAATGGATGCTGAGCAGGATTGAGGAGAAATGGCAGAAATACAAAATTTACTAACAAATCCATAGAGGAGGAAGTTGTGAAGAACCATGTACACCAAACATCTGAAGGGACATGGCACGCCAAAGAAAGATACATGTTGACAGCAGAGGGAGAGTCTGGAAGAGTTTTGTAGGCGAGAAATGCTAGGGAAAATATTAGAATAGAACTTCGGTTAGACTTAGCAATTAAAAATCAATGAGCTTTTACTAGGCTTAAACTCATGAAGCGAAGGTGCTACTGACGAAAGTTCATCATAAAATATCCTTTAAAATATTTATATCAAATTATAAGAAGCTTCTTTACATCTTCATAAAAATCGTGATAAAATTACCAACGTTCATTTTTGTTATCTTTATTGATAGAATACTTTCATGCTAATTTTATTTTTTGTATTTTTGCAATCATTTCACACAAAGAAAATCACATTCGTCCCCCTGGTTCTCTTCTGCTTGCTTGGCCGCTATCACCTAAAAGAATCGTTTCTTCCGATTATAATAGGAGACTTTTTGTCTGGGGTATCCGTACCCGACTTCTTACCTAGAACTTAGGTACAACTGAGTGATGCTCCATTATTCCACGCTGGTCTCTAACGTAATTTCAAAGCATGATCCCCATAAAGCGAGCGAAGGCGACGGAATCACAATTATTGTCCTATAGAAATGTGTCCCTGAACTCTCCTCTTTCCTCTCCAAACTCTACAACTATTGCATCTCTGCTTTTTGCTTTCCTGCCTGCTAGAAGTCCTCCTCTGTGTTTCTTGTATTTACGAATTCTGGAGAAACCCTCGAACTCCTCTAATTAACGCCCTATCAACATCCTACCTTCTTTTGGCAAAGTGTTCGAGGCTATTATCAACACCAAAGTGATTCAATATCACACAACCCACAGACTCTTCTCTGAGAAACAGTACAGTCTCCGCTTCACCAGATCTATAGCTGACATGCTAACGACCATCACTGAGTATATATAATAGGATCTCGATAAAAACTGCGAAGATCAAAGTGTTGCCCTGGATATCTCCAAATGGTTTGACAGAGTCTGGCATGCTGGCCTTCTACGCAAGCTACAGGGCTATGGTATAACTAAAAGAATGTTTGATCTAATTCAGTCATTCCTTTCGAATCGCATAATAAAGTTAGTATTAATCGGACATGCTTCCAAGTACTATCATACGAACGCGGGTGCCCATCAAGGCTCTATTCTAGGTTCTGTGATTTTTCTGTCCTTCATCCATGATCTCTCTGACTTAATCAAATCGCAAGTAAGCATCTGCGCTGACGAAACCACCATTTACTCTCGCCTTGAAAAGAAATCAACTGAGGCTGACAAAGCGAACCTCGCTGCTGAGCTTGAAAAGGACCTCCGATCTGTGGTGGACTGGGATAAAAAGTGTCTCGTGAATTTTAATGCTTCCAAAACGAAGCTGCTATCTGTTAACTACCATAGACAATTGCTCCTACCCTGACTGCAAAAAAACTCCTTGGCCTAAATCTTTCAGCAGACCTCAAGTGGACTGACTACATCGAATCCATAGCTAAATTCACTGTTTATGGTCAGGAATTTGTTTTCCGTCTGAATCCATCTTGCATATATATGAATCTACCATCAGCCCGTGTATTGAATACTGCTGTCACATCTGGTCGGATACCTCTGCTGTCCACCTCGGGTTTCTCGACAAAATCCAACAGTGAATCTGCAAAGTGATAGATCCTGACTTGGTAGCGCAGCGCCAGTCACTTTCTCACCGGTGTAATATGGCTTTCCTCTGCCTCTTTTACAAATATTTTCAAGGCTTCTCCTCCGACGGGCTTAGATCCCTGGGGCACTCTCTGCATGAATTTGCACGGGCTACTAGACTAGCAACTATTGTTCCACTCTTTTAGAATTAAACCAATAAAATATAACCGCAATTCCTACTCCCACAGCTTTTTTCTCGCACTTCCCGCCTGTGGAATTCCCTTCAGTATTCTTGCTTTCGTGACAGCTACAATTTCCAAGAACTTAATTGTAAGGTCAGTTGCCATCTCACATCTCCTAGACGTGCATCATTTCCGTCATATTCTTTACACCTTCCACTCTACTCTCATAAGCTTTCTTCACAACAATGTTCGCATCCTTCTCTTAACCATTCTCTGACAACCTCTGTAACTTGTTCCTCTTTCTTATCACTCTCCTCTTTTGTAACCCCTGCGCACTACTGGCACTACTGCCATGTTTGGGGGTGAAAAGATTATTAATAAAAAAAAATATTTTCTTGGAAATGACATACGATTGTGGATTTGTTTTTAAAATTACATTCTTCTAGCATTTGCCTTTACTTTGGAGCAGGGTCTAAGAGGTGTCAGGTTGTTTGAATTTAGATTTTCTTTCCTATAGACTGGTTTCCATCCAAGGCTGTAGTACCTCCTCTAAGATGATATTTTACCCATACCTAAGGAGAGTGGAGATGGAAAGCAATGAACATTTGTCGTCGTCTATAGCGTGTATTCCAACATCATCGCAGTCCACGGCGCAGTGCCGAATCTCGGGCTTGTGTTTGTTCGAACAAGTGAGCTTAGCCGGAGGAGTTCATTATTTTCTGTTAACGTTCGAAGAAGTGGGGACGAGTTTCTTTTTTCGAGATGACATGCGAAAAGAGGAAGAGAGTTACTATGTATCAAACAATTTTCCCTAACCATCAACCTTATTTTTATTTAACAGTGGAAATACTTTTAAATGTTTTTTTTTTAATAGAAAGACGCTCACGCGATGTCCATTCATGTGCATAACATGATAACTTTAAAGAATACTCTTTTCAAGAGTACAAAAATTATATTACAGTCAAACCATGAAGATAAATTAACAACACCGGAAAAATAACATCATTGACAATGGCCAGTGAAGTTATTGAAAGTGCTTGGAAAATAAAATATTATAGAGCATGTTTCCATTGCTTCTCAACAGCGAAAAGGAAACGTAAGATTATTGGAAAATTAAATAAAAATTGATAAAATCTTCCTTGTCGGTCGTGCTTAATGAGACACACAGACACACACAGAGAGAGACACACACGCACACATGCATATATATGCATATATATATATATAATATAATCAGATAGTTAATAATGATGGTAACCATTATTATTAACTACCTAATGAGACTGTTCTTTCAATGTTGAAACAAAATGTAAAGTTTTGCAGTAGTTTTAGTTTGTATTTCTTCTAAAGTAATAATTAATAACAAATATTCATTACTCTAATGTTAAGTAATGTTTTGAACGTTTCAATTATTTTCTTCGTTCTTATTCATATATATATATATATATATATATATAGGCAATTTGGGCATGGCTTGTCTTAAATGTCAGTGTGGCTACAATTGAAACAGATTAAGCTCTGTTTCATGCAGGAATTCCTTGACACACAACTCTTTCAAACGTACTTCAAAGTTAGGCGTCATTTTTCCTGACCGATCTCCACGAAGAACCAAGAGATTAATACAAAATCTGACGGGAAGTACCAATCTCCTGCCATACCAACAGCATCCAACTCTTGGAAAACGTAATAATATATTATGCATTACTATAACCTTTTCGGAACCACGGTTAAAAGCGCGCGCGCACACACACACACACACACACATATCGGCGGATGACTATATATATATATATATATATATATATATATATATATATATATATATATATATACAATTAATCTTAGTTCTGCTTTATGTTAAGACTTTTTCTACCTGGGGAAACTATTGTTATGTGGAATCCACGCGAACACTTTAATTTGCGTTATAATAATAATGTATTGATTTCATTTTCGTGCCCATTCCAGGAAAAATCAGTCTAATTTTCCTTTTTAAATAGATTTGCAAAGAAATTAAAAAAGAAAATAAAAAAGAAAAAGAAAGAAAAAGATAAAACAAAATAAAAACAAATAAACAAGAAAAAATATATTAGTTTTACTCAATGAAATTCGACTAGTACACAACTGTATTAAAAAGTTCTCAATCCATTTATATTGTAGAGCATTTTAATATTTTTAGATTGGAGATGACTTATTTTTGCAGTCGAGGTTTTGACCATTTCAGTATTTACTGGCGATTTATAATACCTGATTTTTCAACGTTTTTCAAACGTACGAGAGGATATTTACGAACGCGTGACTAGAATTTTTAAACAACAAAAACTGAATGAATTTGTCGGATCCTAATACGTCAAAATTGAGAGGGGAGTTTGTCACGCACACACGCATACATACTTACCTACATGTGTACGTGTGTGTGTGTTTGTAGTATAAAACACCTGATTATATAGGTATATATAAGACGTTTGACAATACATTGGTAGTTTAGAAATTAAAAAAAATCTTACTTTACACATTAAATATTTTTTCTAATTAGTCTTCTCTCAAAAAATAACTTATTTCATTTGTAATTACGAATAATTTCATAACTCCACCATTACATATATATATATATATATATATATATATATATATATATATATATATATGTCGTATTTATGAGGAAAACTATTCACTGTAAAATCCAATAATTCAATAAGCTTGTGTCTTCTCAGGAGTCGCTGCCAATCCGAATGATTCGAAAGAAAGTTACACTTAATCATGTATTGTTAACCCAGTGCTTCTTTAAAATTAACCTTAATCAAGAATGCACTGGCCTCTTAACTAACCTGACATCTTTTTCCGCTTCAATTGGCCTGAATTTGACCGATCTCTGATAAAAGTGTCATTTCTTTCACCTTCCTGATCGATTGAAAGAAATTAAATTACCTAGTTGCTTCCGCCTCTCATTTGCACTTACCAAATGCTAAATTGTTACAATTTTCGATTGCGTGATATATATATATATATATATATATATATATAAACAATAAAAATATAATTTGAAGTTAAGCTATATTTATTGATATAACGTATATAAACATAAAAATGAAGACGCAAATCAACACCAAGCAGTGACAGTCTGTTTTATACTGGAAAGCAATATTCAGGCGATGTAACACATTCAAGTTTAATTTGTTGCATTAAGAAAGGAATTAATCCGGCTATTCCTTCCAGTTATGGGTTAAATAATTGGACAGATTGGGTTCTTTAGCCTTGGCTGGCAACCAGTCTACAGCAGAAAGCAATATCAACCTACAGCGGGATAATCTTTTGCACAGTCATAAGTGACTCTTTCGAGACATGATGAGGGTGTATCACGTATGACACTTGACTGACTGACTGACTGAACACACAAACACATATGCATTCACGCACAGACATATATGTATATATACACACACATGCAAACACAAAAACAGAAACACACACACACACACACACACACACACACACACACATATATATATATATATATATATATAAATATTTATTATAAATTATATTTTAGAACATGTACATAATTATTTTATATATATCCACTGATATCCATATATATGTATATATAAATTATGTACATGTTCTAAAATATAATTTGTAATATATATATATATATATATATATATATATATATATATCGGGTGGCAGTATACAAAATATTAGCACAAATATTAAATTTTTGTTTATTCTTTCTTTTAGATACACTACTCGTGCGATCATTTTGAATAGTTAATCTTTTTAATTGCATCTATCTTTTTAACTCAGTCTAATTTTTTGTTGACTTCATCCAATATTGCGAATGGTACACTACACTTTGCTTTAGACACTAGCGTCGATCATTTTTAACTTGTAATTTTCATTTGAATTTAAAACACCGACCTCTATCATACTAACAGAACGTTCTAAAACATTTCTATCAAGTTTTATTTAAATTTTCAGGTTCTGATAGCTTGTCCACTTAATTTAAGTGTGGTTTCTGGTATTTTTAACAGATGAGCCTTATCTTTTACACCATTATTAAGGATTAAAGCGTTACCAGTTTTTTTGCTATTAAAAGATAATTTCTCACCTGACACGAGATTTTTGAAGTACTTTTCAAAATAAATTTTCCAGTTTATTTCCATGTTCATTCAATATTTTGATATCTTTCAGTCAGTTAAGTGCTATATGCGATACACGCTTGGGCGATCATGTCTCGAAAGAGACATGACTGACTGGGCAGAAGATTATCCCGCAGTAGGTTGCCATTGCTTTCTGCGATGGACTGGTTGCCGACTAAGGCTATAGAACCCAATCTGTCCCGCTATTTAACCCATAATTCGAAGGAAGAGATGGATTAATACTTTTCCCAAGGGTATTTTCGCGAAAGTGAATACAGTGGATTCAACTGGAATTCGAACTCGGCTCCCCGGTTTCTCGTTCCGAACAGTACCACAACGCACATTCATATCTTTACCATGTCTAATTACATTTTTACATTTCCTTTACTAATTTCCCCATATACATATTTTTGTACAAAGATTTGTCTGTGATAACTGTCCCTTTCTTTAGTTTCGCAGAGTGATTACATTTCTACACTTGTAGCATTTACGATTCTTAATGGGATAGTCGTTTCCGAGATTTAAGGTTTTAATCCGTGTCTTTCCACCAGTTATGGGTTAAATAATAGGACAGATTGAGTTCTATAGCCCTGGCTGGAAACAAGTCTACAGCAAAAAGCAATAGCAACCTACTGCGGAATAGTTTTCTGCCTAGTCAGTCATGTCTCTTTGGAGACATGATCGTCTAAGCGTGTATCACGTATGGCACTTAACTGACTGAGTTACATTTTTACATTCCCATTACTAATTTCTACGTATACATATTTTTGTAAAAAGGTTTTTTCCATGATAACTCTTCTTGCTTTTGTTTCAAAGCATGACTACATTTCTACACACGTAGTATTTCGAATTCTTAAAGTGACAGTCGTTTCCGAGATTTAACTTTGCACATATGAAACATGAGTTACTCTTTCTTTCCTCACTTTTCGTTTGCTTCTATGTATGCACATTCTGGAGAGTGAAAGATTCAAAATAAACGAACTGACTCCGGACATGATTAAAGGGATAATTTTCGTTTAAGGTTTAATGGTGAAAAAAAGATAGAATTAAAGGACGACAATTATAACTACAAATGAACAGAATAATAAATTTCCAGTAGAGGAAATATCAGGTGAACGTCAGAGAATCGTAAATTTGAGATGCGATGCCGAAGAAGTTCAAGAAAAAATGTGACTGATTCCAACCAGTTATTTTTAGACCAAGTTGGTGTTTTTCAGTTAAGACCTGACAGATTCTTGATTGGAAACGCTCTCCGTGGTCGAGTCAGTCTAAACTGCGTCGGATCTCACGAATGTTTCTCTTCCAATAAAAAATACCCTCGTTAACTTTATCCATTAAAATTGGATTTAAAGTAATAAAATCTAATAATAAATTTCAAAATCCATTATTTCTTTATCGTTATCTCCACAGAAATGTCATGCCAAAACCGCTTTTGAAGCTTTGTTCTAGATTTAGTTTCAAGATTAAAGATTAAATTCCAAATTTCCTATTGTCGATAGTGCCTATAGATAGGTTGTATTTTAAAAAGTATTTAATTAGTAAGAATTATTATTTTGAAATTTTTAAATGGCTGATTTTAGTGCCAGTTTAATGTATTCATCATGGCGATATAATACTCTTTATTAAAAAAAAACGTTAAGAATATACATTTTTAAATCTTTGAGAAATATTAGCTGAATGAAAGATTAATTAACTTGATTTGAAACAAATATTACTTACTTCAAGTTTAAAATATCGTAGTTATACTCGTACAGACAAATTTAAAATCATTTTAGAAGATTGTTAAATTTAGAAATATAAACATTAAGCAGTACTGAATTTAATAACTGGAATATTCATAAAATTAAATAATTTGAGATATCAGTTGTAAAATATATAATTTAACCAAGATTTTAAAAAATAAGAAAATACAAAAAATAATATAATTCTTCTGTTAATAAGTCTTGACATTTTTAGTAAAATCCGACAGTTATTTCATTTTTGCGAGAATTTTCAAATAAATGTGTTTTTCACGCTAGAATAACACTAAGAATTTTTTATACTAATCACTGCACCCCTTTCGCTGTCGTAAAACTAAAAAAAAAAGAGTTAAACCAAAATTTTGAAAGTTCTAAAAATAAAAAAATAACAAAAATATAATTTAATAATAAAAAAAATCCTTGGATATTTTCTCATAATAATAACAAACATTTTGACACCAAATTTGTGAAGAATCAGTGAAGATACTTACTTCTTTATATATATATATACACGAGAAGACAATACTGGAGTGTAATTTAAAGTTTCTGTACATCTGCGTACCATGTATACATCTAAACGATATCTACGTACATTCCTTCTTTAGTGTGAAATTTGCGTTTTTGTTTGTGAGATGAGCGCACAGTTAGAAAAGAATCTTTGAATACAGGTTGCGGCTATAAATATATTTTTCTCAATAACCACTTGAGTAAACGTAATGTCTCTGTATTTTGTCCGATTTCCGATCCTTTTTCCCAATTTTGTTTCTGTGTATTTACCATACAAACACATTGGCATCTGAAATAATAACGACTGAAATAGTCCCGCCTGCAGAAACATTTGAAGTCATAAAATAACCGTGTCAGTTTGAATAAAGTTTCCGCCAGAAATTTCTCTATAATTTTAAGAAATGTAGAATAGAATAATCGTCCCACAGAAAAGCTATCTAAAAAAAAAGTATATATAAATATATCGGCTTGCTTTACAACTAAACATACACAGGCTGCTTATTGAATTTAATGCAGAGTATACACAAATTACGGATGTGCGTTGTGGTGCAGTGGATATTGACTCGAAACGACAAATCTGGGAACCAAGTTCGAATTCCAGTTGAATTTCTTGCATTCACTTACACACAAATACCCATGCGAAAAGTATTAATCAATCCGTTTCTTTCCTTCAGTTATGGGTTAAATAATAGGACAAATTGGGTTCTATAGCGTTAGCTGGCAGCCAGTCTAACGCAGAAAGTAATGGCAACCTACTGCGGGATAATATTTCTGCATAGTCAGTCATGTCCCTTTCGAGACATGATCGCCCAAAAGCATGTGTCACGTATGGCATTAAACTGACAGACTGAATATAATAGTTGGAAACGTGATTAAAACTTCTACTGGTCATAAAGTGGGGGATCGGTTTTACACTGTTTTGAAGTAATAAACTGATCCTCCACTAATTAATACTTAATAATATAATACATCTCTTCATCCTCTAGAAATAGATAAAATAAAAGGACAGATTGGGTTATATAACCTTGGATGGCAAACACTCTATCGCACAAATTAATGGCAACCAACTGCGGGATAATCTTCTGCTTTGTTAGTCATGTTTCTTTCGAGACATGGTCACCCAAAAGCGTGTGTCACGTATGCCACTTAACTGACTGATACACAAATTGAGTCCAGGATCGGCTGTTTTATAACAGGATTTCAGATACGCTCAGGCATACTGTAAGCTGGAATATACACCCTTGATCAAAATATACCCTATATTTTACCTGTGTAATATGATGTTTCTCATTGTAGCAGTAAATGATAGGGATGCAAAGGACTATGCAGTGTCACCTGTTCACAGATCTTTCTTCTCTTGTAATATTATTTTTTCGCTTCCCCGTCTGATAATATAAATAGCTACTCAATTGAAAAATCACGAAATATAGGTTTTAAAAGAAATACTAGCTTTTATTTTGAACAACCTTGAATATTCCAGATCTCTCTGTTTATTTTTCAGCAAATATGGCATCATTATAATTTTTTTTAATCATTTCACCCCGGGCATCGCGTAAATGTCACTGATGTGCGGGGGGCTACATAACTGAAAGAAATTTAATTAGAGGAGGGAGAATAGAATTACAAATCAATTAGAAAGAAGCAATAGAAAGATGAAAATGCAGGTGTAATAACAGTTGCAAGGGGGAGAGAAAGGGAAGGATATACGGGGTGGGGAAAGGGCTAGAGTCAAGTGGTTAGTAGATGAGTATTGACATTGCATTTAAATTTCTGGAGGTTGGAGCCGTCAGGGAAGCAAGAATATGGGAGCGAGTCCCACATGCGTGAAGTGCGAGAGAAGAAGCTGCAGGAGTAGAATTGTTGTCTGCATTTGGCTAACCTAACTCTGAATGGGTGGGACCCTGTTGCGAGTCTGGTTGCACGAGTAAACACCTGTTGAGGAGGCACCAGTGACTTAAGTTCGTCTGAGCAGAAGCCATGAAAGTACTTATAGAACAGCCAAAGGAAGACCACATTTCGGAGGTACAACGTTAATTTCATTGTCGAATCCTCGATACCTGATTATTGTTGAATTAGTTTATATAAGCTACTATTACAAATTTTAGACAAAAATTATCACATAATAATCTTAAGTTTTACACCAATGATAAAAATTGGTGTTAAAAAACTGGTGAAATCTATTTGAGGGTACTCATTTATATACGAACTCACCAAGTGCATAAATAGCTACATCTATAACGGATGTAGTTCACTGTTTACCACTTCCCATGAGATGATCACAATAAATAACAATTGCATCGTCAATATCTAAAGAACCGAGTTTATAATTAGCACTTGATGATTATGAGTACACACAAGCGTGGCTTAGGAGTCAAGCAGCTAAAGCTAGAGCACAAACCTGAAGGATTTGAATATTGTTGGAGAAGAAAAGAAGATAACTGATATCTTCCTGTCAGCTGTGGATTGTAAGGTTGTTACAAAGTTATCGGCAACTACACATCAAAGACATATGCTAGAAATGACGTTAGACGATTTAAGTCAGCAATTAGTAAAATATCATAGTACAAAGGAAGATTTCTCAAAAAGTGAATGACTCAGTCAATGAATATATTCTTCGCTTGAAACAGGCTGCCATTTCAAACATACGCACCGTAATGGGGGCGCTAGAGGGTGTCGTCAGTGATGTCATCGCGAGGATCACTAGGGGGTTTCGGGTCTTTCAACATCATACCCCACTCACCGCGCCGACCCGACCAGAGATGATCAGCCTCCGGCCCACCCTCGATAAGCGATTTCAGACACTGGAAAATTACGTTTAGGCTCGGTACGAAACCCTGCAAATGCTTCCGATTGACGACAGTCAGAGCCACTTTCCATTTAGAGGCGAACCGGACATGAGCTCGTCCGAAACATTAATTTAGACGCAGAATTTCGGGGAATCTTAGCTAATAATTTGGAATCCAGGCACTCTCTCTTTTGATCCATAACCAATTAGCTGTTCTTTCCGCTGTTTCGGTTATGGACACGAGTGCTTTTCTATTTTTAATCCCACTATCCCAAATCTGTTAAGGCTTTGCATAAGGACCTTGCTGCAAATCCTCTAGTCCCTACTTCTATAGGAATGCAGCTAGCCCTCCAGCCTTTAACCTTGCAACTCTCCAGCAGTTCGTCATATTTTAACATCTTCCTTTCATGAGCATCCATGCCAAATATTGGGTTTGGGAAAGTGAATTAAAAAACCAGTTAATCGAAGAGTATTTGATTCAAATGCAATTAGTAAAGACATTTCAAGACGAGGAGTATCGACAAATGACATTACTGCGTTTACAAGTATGAATCTTTTCACTAGAAAAGTATTCTTCTTCGTCTTTCATGTGCCATTTCCTTTCAGGACGTAGGCGATCTTGGCTCTCCACACCTCCCTATCCCTGGTGGCTCTTAACACACTTTCTCCTGGTGCAGCATGCAACACTCGTTCCGTCATCCACCTGATCAGGTCCTTCAAATATGTTATCGGCTTCTTTTCCTTGTCTCCTTTTCCCTCTATCTGGCCTGTTAGTATCAGGTTCTCCAAGCTCTCCTTCCTCATTGCATGTCCCAAGAACTTTAGTTGTCTCTTCCTGAAGCTCTTCATTTCCATCCTTTCAAAAATCTCGTCATTGCTTACATGCTCGATCCATGATATTCGCAGCATCCTTCTGTAGAACCAAATTTCCGCTGCTTAAGTTTTTCCTTCATCTTCGAAGATATTGTCAAACATTCACTGTTACATTGAAGAACTGACAACACATAGCAATACAGTACTCTCTTCTCTGTTTCTAGCGAAATTGTCTTGTTTCTTAATACTTTACTCAACTTCCTTCCTCGCCATGTCCATTCGCCTTCGGATCTCAGTGTCGCACATTCCGTCATCTGTTATAACGCTTTCCAGATATTTAAATTTTTCTACCGGCTTGATTCTAGTGTCCCTCACCTGTATTTGGCAATTTGGGATGCCCTTTTTGCTGATGACTATGCATTCGGTTATCTTCCTGTTTATTTGTAGTATTTTTTGTCACACTCTTCAGCTACCTTCTCTAGAAGGTCTTGTAAAATTCTTTCTGTGGCTGCTATCAGCGCTGTATCATCTACGCACCTTATATTGTTTAAAATGTTTAGGTACATGTCCTTCTTCATTTGTATTGCCCTTTCAGAAAGCATCCTAATCATAAATATGGCGTTCCTTGTTCCAGTGGTTTTGACGAAACTGCACTGTTCTTGTCCTATCTCTGGCCTGATTCTGCTTCTCGCTTTATTCATCAGGATTCGGACGATAAGTTTTGTTATATGGCTCATTAAACTGATGGTTCTGTGGAGTTTGCACTCTTTTGCTCCTGGATTCTTAGGCAGTGCTATGAAGATCGACTTGCTGAGGACATCTGGTATTACACCACTATTATAAATTTCATTTATTATTTCTGTAATTTTCTCTATGCCAAATTCTTTAGGGGCTATCAGCAGCCTAAGACTATGCCGTCTGGTCCAGCTGCTTTGTTACTATTCACATTGGCTATTGCAAATGCCAATTCAGACATTAATATTTCCGGTCCGTCCACATCTTTGTGTATTATTGGTTGCTCTTTCTTGTCGCGGAAAAGATCTTTTATATATTCTTTCTATCGTTGGAGTATTTTCTCTTTCTCCAATTTGATTGTTACATTCTTGGATTTTATACATCCTGTTGAAGAGCGGGTTTTTTTTAATTGACAGTTTCTTTATGCATGTCTGCTTTATTATGCCTATTCAGTCTCTCTACTTCTACACATTTGTCATTGAGCCATTCCTATTTAGCCTGTTTGCATTTTTACCTTATTTCCTTGTGTAGTTCCCTGTCTTGATATCATTTTTCTGCCTTCTTTGCATCAAATCCCGAATCTCTTCAGGCATCCGCTTGTTTGTCTTCTGCCCCTGATTTTGTTTGGGCAATGTTGCTTGTTGATGTCACTATCGCTTTCTTTTTCCCATGTCGATTGTCCTTTTTCAGTTTTTTCTTCATATTTGATTTTCACGCTGTTAGTGTATTCTTTCTGTTGGTTGAGGTCATTCACGAGCGTGTTGTAATTCAGTTTTGGTGTTGAACTAGGCTTCTTCAATCTCTGGAGTTTCACCTTTAGTTTGCAGATGACTGGGATGTGCACGTTTTCAGAGTCGGCGCCTGGATAGGCTTTGCTTTGAAGTACTGCGTTTCAGAATCTCTTATTTATGGTTATGTATACTATCTGGCTTTTTGTGTCGCCTCCTGGGCTTCTCCATGTCCATAGACGTAGTGGGTGTTTTGAAACCAGGTGTTAGTTATTACCTGGTTATTTGCTGTGCACCATTAGACCCATTTTTCTCCTCAGCGTTGCGGATTCTAATCCAAAGTTGCCAGTTGTTATACCTTCCCTCTTCTTGTCTACTTTGATATTCAAATCTCCCATGATTATTCTAATTTCTTGTCTTTTACATTGAATCTTGGCATTGTCTAGAATGAAATAAAAAGATTCTATTTCTTCCTAAGTGCTTCCCGTTGTTGGTGCATAGACAACTACAATTGCTATGTTGAACGGTCTCCCTTTCAGAGAACTGGCAATATCCTAGAACGCATTTCTTCATTCATTTTGTCCAGTACTAAGCCGACTCCTTTTTCATTATTTTTCCTACTGCGTGTATTATCCTATGTTTGTTGCTCCTGAGGTTTCCATTGTTTGGCTATCTAGTTTCGTATATTCCCAGAATATCGATGTTCAGTTTGTTCATCACTTGCTTGTCATTCTCTAGTTGTTGAGGGTCCTGACGTTCCCTGTCCCTAAGGTAAATCTTTCTTTCTTGCGCACAGTCGCAGGGTAACGGTCCAGAGACACCTGTTGTTCACGTCTTTCCTTCCTGGGTGAGGGACACATTTTGGGATAAAGCGTCTCCTTTACGCCGTTGGTGCTAGCAGTCGCCTGATGACGGTCAGGTGACACCTGTTGCCGCTGAACAGTGTTCAGAAACAAGAATTAATTCAAAACCTTATTTTACAAAAGTTACGTATCGGGTAAAAAAAAATTGATACATATGCTATAGAGAAAAAGATAGTATAATGTGCCCATGGTGTGATCGTAGAAATTAAAAAGAAAATAAAAAATATGTCAAAAATGTTTTAAAATAAATCATTTTAAAGATATGTGTAAATCCAGCATGATAAATGTACAGATGATCTAACAACATGACGTGGAAATTAGAATAGCTATCATTTCATTTAAAAAATAAAATGGAAATGGGATAATAGCAACATGCTAGTGATGAGGAAATTTACAATGAGCCTGAAATAAAAACAATGTGACATGTCAAAGCAAGACAAACATGACAGAGAAATCGAGAGCAGTACAGTTTCTGAAAATGTACAGTTGTTCGAGGAATACTTTCTTGAACAAAGAAAAATAACACGATTTGCCATATATAGAAAAATTCCTAGGAAGAGGGAGAGAGAAAGAGAGAGAGAAAGAATAAAGAGAGAGAAGAATTCCTAGGAAGAGGTAGAGAGAGAGAAAGAGAGAGAGAAAGAATAAAGAGAGATAAAAAGAAAAAGGGAAAGAGAGAGAGAAAGAGAGAGAGAGAGAAAAAAGAGAGAGAAAAAAGAGAGAGACATTCCCAGAAGATTTACCAAGGAAAATAGGGGATCACACCTGTTCCGTACAAGGAGACGAAGGTACTCATTAGCATAGGAAGAATAATTACCATTATTAGTCATGAGTTAATTAAATGCTTAACACTTCACGTTAGGTACTAATATTACATAACGCTATTTTTAACATTTTCTGGAAATAAGAAACAGTCTAACGCCAAACATTCGCTTAGTTTATTTTTGTCTTGTTTAAACTGTACAAAGATTATTTTGGCAGGAGGTATTATTTATACTGTTATATTGACATTTGTGTTTCGTACACAAGAGTACACATAAGCATACGTTTCCAGTTCTATCTTCATCGTTATTGTATTTTTGCTACATTCTGTCCATGCGCAGTGATCTAGCGAATTGCGGCTCGGAATGTGACATTTGTAGAGTCTGAAGGAAGCATTGCAGAAGTTGAGTAAGGTATTAAGAAACAGGAAAATTTTGCTAGAAACAAGGAAGAGAGTACTGGATTGCTACGTGCTGTCCGTCCTTCATTGTGGCAGTGAATGCTGGACAATACTATAAAAGATGAAGGAAAAACTTGAAGCAAATGAAATGTGGTTCTACAGAAGCATACTGGATATAAAGTGGAGGTTCAGTTCCATATTAAAATCAATATATAAACTGACCCCTCACTTTGTGGTCCCAGCAGTTTTTATACATTTATATTCCTGAGATCCAAAAGCACAAGGATGCATTCCAGGAGCTAAGAAAAGTGTTAAGAAGCAGGACAATTTTGCTAGAAACAAGAAAGAGAGTACTGGATTGCTACGTGCTGTCCGTCCTTCAATATGGCAGTGAATGCTGGACAATACCATCAAAGATTAAGGAAAAACGTGAAGCAACTGAAATGTGGTTCTAGAGAAGGATGCTGCGAATATCATGGATCGAGCATGTGAGCAATGATGAGGTCTTGGAAATGATGGAAGCAAAAAGAAAATTAATGCTGTGCATCAGGAAGAGACAGTTGAAGTTCCTGGGACACGCAATGATGAGTGATGGCTTGGAGAATCTGATACTAACAGGCCAGATAGAAGGGAAAAGAGACAGGGGAAAGCAACGGATAACATATTTGAAGGACCTAATCAGGTGGATGACAGAACGAGGATTGCATGGCGTACCAGGCGAAGGCGTGCTCAGAGCCATCAGGGATAGGGAAACGTGGAAGCACATAAAAGAAGAAGAGTTCGATTTAGTGCCAGGTTTATTTACGTCATAATGTATTTTTAAGAGTCATCATTCTACCCACTCCCTTATCCGTGGGTTAAGCAGTAAATATTTTATTACACCTGTATTCTCATACGTCTATTACCCTTCTCCTGACATCCCCTATAACTAAACTCTCTTTCTCATCACTTTAGTTTATGTAAACCATTGCGCAACAGTGGCAGTAAAACTGCCTTGCTTGCGGTGAAATGATTAAAAAAATTAATAAATAAAATCTATTCAAAATGCTTCATTCTCTGAATTTATAAGTTACTAAGTTTGTTATATGTTTGTTTTTTTACGTTGGTTTATGTCAAGATAAATTCTCTCATCTCTTGTTCCATCGCTTGAAGGCAACTGATATTTTGGTAGTGAAATAACAGTTTTTATATCTTTTTGTAACTTCAATTATTACAAGGGTTGTTCAAAACCTATTTCCCTAAATTATTATTATGATGCTTGATCGTTGAAATACTGATTTTAGAAAGTGTTCAAAACGTTTCAGTGCCTCCTCATACAAGTAATTCATTTTGAGAGGACTATCATCCTTTTCCAAAGAAACAGGATTCGACACAATGTCAGACCTAATGAGGTAACCCAAACGAGAGATAGAAAACATGTCTATCATAATACGCTTTCAAGCTGTACAGTCATTACCTTCATTTTTACATAATATTGCAGATCTTATTTCTAGAGAGAGATTCTACAGTTTTTTGTCACAAGTTTGAATTGTGTGTGGCTCTTCGTCACTAGAGACTTAGGGATATTCGTCGTTAATTTGTTGTGGATTTGTGGCAAAACTTCACCGTGGTATTTAGCGGTTTGAGCCAGAAGTAAAACACGGAACAACAAGGTAGGTTGAAAACAGTGTATTCGTATAACAAGCAAAAAGATATTCAAAAAATGTTACTAATATGTAATGTATAAATAAGTAAGTCCAAAGTATTATTACGCTGCTTGACTACTAGCTGTCGTTAACTGCTGTACTTTACTGCTCGTAAATACTCTAAACTCTTCTTCACTGCTCTTCAGGTGTCACGCAGGTATATAGCAAGAGAAAGAGTTCATTCCTCGTAGGAGAGTACCATAACAGTATTCATATTCGAGCTCTCGCAATTAATCAGATGCTACCGTGAAAGATTCCCTCATTACTAAGATAGGTCACAATGTCCCGAATTTTCTCAAACAGTAAATAATGTTCGTATTGTTTATACTATGAAAAAGGCTCACGGTGTTTTTTTAAAAAAATCTTTGTACTTTAAGATGATAACACAAAGAGAACACACACAAAAGAAAATCTTTTGAATACATGGTCACTTAAAAGATTCAATTCCCTTAATGAATATCCTTTTATCACAAATGACCTCATTCGGCTGATGCCTAATGTTACCTACTTTCATATACATAATCTCTTACGCTACCGCTAAATGCTACACTGGACGCGATCATACACAAGGCAGTCACTCCATTAAATCAAATATTAAACTATCCTTGCAAAATACACATGAAATTAGATAATAAATTCTCTAAAGTCGGACTCCTTTATTTATATTTTTATCAACCATAAATTATTTATACAAAATTACTACAAACTGTGTAGCAATTTATGAGGCCAATATGAATATTTTAGTTAATCTTTTCTCCATCGTATTGGAAAAACAATTCTGGGATTATCTCTGAATTCCAAGAATAAGTCTTTGTCATAATATTAATCATTTAGGGAATTGTATAATAGATATAATGTTTACGGCTATATCGTGTTGAAGACACCGGTTCCCGTCCGAACAGCGAAGTTAAACAACAGTAAGCCTCGTCAGTACTTAAATGGGTGACCATTTGGGAATACCAGGTGCTGTAATCTTAAGGACTAAGAATGGTCTCCAGGTTTGGGGGTTGGGTGCAGCGCTAACAACCCTGCCCTGTAAAAAGCAGTTTGTTACAGCAACAAAAAGTTGCTTCCCTATGCATCATCTGGGTGTGATGGATAAATGATGATATCAGAAATAATTTATTTTCAGTATTGATTTATTTTCTTTATTACTGTAGAGCAAGAACGAATATTAACAAAATGATGTTTGATACAAAATTAAAAAAAAAACTAGTTCAGTCCTCCAGTTCGTTTGGTAAATGTATTGTAATCTAATCTCAATAGGGAAGCCAAATCAAATATGCGATGTGTTTTCTTAAATTGGAAAAAATAAATTAGAAATTATATATTTAACAATGATGTTTACCATATATAAGTAGTTGATTACAGAGTAAGAGAAATATAGTGTGCAGATATGTGTAAATGATATGAGGTCAAGGTAGATTAGATCAGGATGAGATTAGAGTGATCGACAAGCTTCGTGGGAAGAAGTCGCTCGTTTGCAACTGAAATCTCACGAAAGGGTTACGAAAGGCACAAAGATAGTCTTAAACATGAAGGAAGGACCTGGTGCGACTGCGGAGTGTCAATTGACAGGACACTTTCAATGAAGAGTGACAGGTTAGCGGCTTTTCGTCTGTGAGAAAGGGATCATAGGTTGCAAAATAATCTATGCCCCACAAGAACGAAGAAAGACTTTTGGACTTTCCAGATTAGAAAGCTCAGGCTGGGTAGCAACTATATATATATATGTGTGTGTGTGTGTGTGTGTGTGTGTGTGTCCTTTATACAATTCCAAAATTTCTATCCGATTCTTACCAACCTTCACACAAATATTCTTTTGGTTTCCGGCAGGTCATGAGTTACTTATTTTTTGCGATTTACCCCGATATTGGAAATCGATACCTCGATATCTGATCAAGTCTGGTCAAGTTCAGGATTTCAGCCCTTTTATCGTGGTTCTTGCTGCAGAATTTTCTCTAACTTGGTAAAATTATAGTTTTTAATCTCATACATTAGTAGATTTCTCAGAAGACTCATTTTGCCCGATGTCGGAAATCGCTATTCCCGATATTCTATCGAATCTGATCCAAACCGATATGGCTCATGTTCTCCAATTTTACTCCCGATGGGTACGATAAGTTTTCATAGATATACTTTCGTTAATTTATCCTTGGATGACTTATTTAACTCCAATATTGGAAATCGATACCCCGATATCCTATCGGGTCCGATCAAAATCAGGTTTACAGCATTTTATTTTGATTTTTACTTCGGGTTTTGCTGTACGTAGGTATAATTGTAGTTCTTAGTCTCAGCCATGATACCATTTACTCAGAGAACTTATTTAGCCTTGAAAATTCAGCTAGCGACGGAAAACTTATTTGACATCGATATCGGAAATCAAAATTTGCATCCATTCATTTTAGTAAGTTCTACGGCTTCAAGTTCAACTTTTCAACAACCTACGCTTTTCGTGCCAACGTCCAAAGAGTCTGAGCTCCAGAACCAGGAATTAGTTTTAAAACTTTCATTACACCCCAGCAACGCCGGGCTACACTAATATTATATATATATGCAGTACTTCATATTCGGGCTGATTTGTCTCTTTTAAATGTAAAGGACAGTAAGAATGGTCAAGAAGTTATTTCTGCTGTAGACTGGTTGCCAGCCAAGGCTATAGAACCTAGTCTGTCCTATTATTTAACCCATAACTGGGGGAAGAGACGGATTAATACCTTTCCAAGGGTATTTGTGCGTAAGTGAACGCTAGGAATTCAACTGGAATTCGAACTCGGCTCCTCGACTTGTCGTTCCGAGTCGATATCCACAGCACCACAACGCACATCACCTTCCATATCAGCTTTTATAAAATGTTATAAAAATATTCTATTCGATAATTGAGATCTGAATTGTTTTATCTATAGTAATAAGACAAATATTTATATTTATAAATATTCTCAGCTCTATATATTATATATCGAGCACTGTTTTAAATTAATGTTTGTGGACGTTGTAAGAATTCTTTCTTCGTTCTGTATTCACTCGGGTAATATGACAAATATATACTTTATATATTGTTTATTTTTGATTGCTGTACGTATGCACCGAATTATTCCCATTAATATTCTTGATTGACTTTCATGAACCATCCCAAACTTTCCCGGGTTTCCTGAACTTATCTGAATTACGGTCATTGTCAGTGTTTTGTTTTATACAATATACATGCTAAGACAACGTTAAATTTAATGTTTTCCTTAACCTTCCCGGTATTTCGTCAGTTTTAGAAAGGAAAGGTAATTTTCCATTAATTAGTGCGTTTACCTCCTTGGTATCCCTTATATATTTAACACAGGCATTCTATCTCTCTGCGTACGAAGGTCATTCAATAATTAAGGTGAATTTTTATAAAGTGAATTTTTTTAATACAGATAGAAACTTACTGTATTTTTAATTTTTATTTTTCAACGTAGTCTCCCAGCAGTGTTACACACTTTTCCCATCTATGCACAAGCTTCCATATTCCCTCAGCGTAAAAATCTTTGGATTAATGTCTCAGCCAATCACTCACAGCACTTTTGATTTCATCATCACTTTCAAACTACTTTGAAAAATTTAGCCCAATTGTAGACATCTGTTTGATTGAAACATGTGGCACCATACACAGTTGACATTCTCATATGAATTTCAACTGCTTTGCACCCTTCAGCAACCAAAAACTTGATAACTGATCTCTGTTCAATCTTAGAGCATGTTCTTGATCGGATATCTTTGTTAATATCCTAAACTCTCAAAGTTTTTTTCAATCTGCAAAAAAGTAAATCCCTTTGAAAAAGAAGTAAAGGAAAAGTAAGCTTCTATCTGTATTAAAAATGCTGATACCAAAAAATTCATCTTATTTTTTGAATGATCCTCGTATTATCTGTATTTCTGAAATGAAATATTTATTACAGGTTGAATTATTCGCAATAATATTTTCTTATTCGTACGTTATTTAGTATTATTTTGTAGTTTGAATTATATGCGATTTGAAGTATGAGTTATTTAATTGATTTTCTTATTTAAATATTTCCTCTTATCGTCTACACACAAATACAAAACTGCTCTGTTTCAATCAACTTTTTACTTTCCATCAGCATAACTGATGCCAATCACTATGAGATGAACAAGTTTGTCTTCTCGGATTAAAATTTTCAGCTGACATTGTCCTAAATCTACTGCTGAGAAATTTATTGCTAGAAAAGTTTGTTCATTAAGAATCTATCTTGCATGTTTACAAGTCTAGCTTTGATTCTTACTTTGAATATTGCTGCTACATCTGAATTAGTGCTACTGTGATGTATCTAAATATTTTTAATAAAATCTAAAAATAAATTTGCAATCTTATTAGTCCTGACTTAGCATCTCGCCTTCAGATCCTTTTCCCACCTGCGTAACTTAGCTTCCCTGTGCCTCTTTGTTATGGGGAAACGCACCTATTCCTCACATAATGAACTCTCCCTCCTATATTATTAAGTGTTAACAGTAATTAACAGAAGAAGTTCTTAGGAGTTCTTTAGATTTCTATTGGAGTTCAGTAGAACTACTAAGCAGTTGATATTAGTCGGCAGTTAGCCGAATACTAAGGAGTCAGCTTCAGTGGAAGATTCCCAAGTTCTTAACATTTGGAGTGCGTTAAATCGATTAGCAACCGATATAGCACAATTATAACCTTCAGTGCAAAAATAATCCACAACGATTTTCTATAAATATAGAAATCTTGGTATTTCTTCTGATGAACACTTCGGTTATTTTGCAAATGAAATGGCTAGATGCAACCGTAAGTTCTATGCTAATAGTTTCTTCTCTCACACTTCTCGCTTGTGCTACACTCTTCCGGATTCTTGTTTTTGACTAAAATTTAATCTTCGAAAATCTAAAATCAATGTCAATCGTTGTCTTCTGACTTCTTAATACTTGCTCTTTTTATTGTTCCTTCTTCTAATGGTAGTTTTCTAATGCTCTTTATAACTCAACAATCCCTTGCATTATGTGACATTATCGACTTGCTTGGGGTAAAATGATTAAAAAAAGAACCTACCAAGAATCACACCTCGATCTTTTATACTCCATCCTTCTAATACCCAAAAGATTTGCAAAGAATCTAATATCCCTAAATTTTTCTCTTCACATTCCTAATCTATAAAAGCTCATTCATAACATCTAAATTTATTTATAGATGGATTTTTATCTGTTTTTTATGTGTGTGTGTCTGTGTGTCTGTGTGTACCCGTTACCTATAGACTCGGAAACGGCTGAACCGATTTTCTTGAAAATTTACACGTTTGTACTATAAGCATCTGCAAGTGTTTTTAGTTAGGCTTTGTGTCGAGGTGCCCTCGATAAATATCGAAAATCGATAATCGAAAAATGGGTTTTCAGAAAGAGTAATCCGATTTTAATCAAATTTGATACACTAATAGACAAAAACATAAGAAACGATATTCAGAAGTTCCAAGGTTGCAGTTCTTACAATAGTGCAGAAAATCGATAATATGTATATATCTAAAAGGCAAGATGTTTGTGTGTCTGTCTGTTTATCTGCCTGTATGTCTGTATTTTTTCAACCTTTTATTTTGGTTTTTGCTTCTGGTTTGGCTCTAAGTAGGTATACTTGTAGTTCTTAGTATCAGCCATGATACCATTTACTCACAGGACTTATTTAGCCTTCAAAACTACGAAAATAACTTATTTGATATCGATACCAAGAAAATCAAGATTTGAAATACATCCATTAATTTTTCTTTCATTCTACGGTTTCGATTTAACTGTAAACAACTATTGCTTTTTAGTCTTTCGTGCCAACGTCCAAAGATTCTGAGTTCTAGGACCATGGATTAGTTTCAAAGCTTTCATTACACCCGAGCAACGCCGTGCTATACTGCTAGTAATTTATACAATAAAAGAGAACAGTATCATCTTTTTGAACGTGTAATATTTTAAACCCCCTTTTTTAAAAGGGGATTGTGAAATTAATTTTTTCTTTAGAGATTACTGTTTTTCATTTCTGCCTTGCCCGAACCTTCAGCACACCGTTTCGACAAGTAGAACCCATACCTTTTTCACAATTTAGATATTGCCATTCTTTAAGATTCGTGTTTCAATATAATGGCATGTTACGTGATATTACACATTTCAAAATTTAAGTGTTTCTAATGCTTTTGAAAGAATAAACAGTTTTGCCGAAATAATCATGCAACCAGAACAAACACACAGGGGAATAAAATGAAAAACCTTGTCCTAAATTTACTGTCGGCGTCTTTAACTGTTCAACCTTATTCTGAATTACGGCACATGAACAGAAAGAATGAAAAATCGCAAAAGGAAAATTGAATAAAAGGGTTTCGTTTTAGATTGGATGAAAAGAAAATTGAGGTTAGGTCCGTCGAATAAATTGATAGAAAAATATGAATAACATTTATTCAGGACACATTGCTTGAGTGAAATGAAAGTCAAACATCAGGAGTTGGAGCTGTAGAATGTTTTTATAGAAATACAAATCTTAAATGTCAACAGTGTTTTACTTGCTTTCAATGAGTAACATTACAGGATTTTGCCCACATCTCCGATTTAGATTGAATCTAAGGAGAAATGCTTTAAAAAATAGAATGTTTTAATCTGAATATTTTTCTCTAGGAAAAAAATATAATGTATAGTTTGAGGCACGGCGGGGAATTGAAAATTAGTAACCGTCAGTAATCACAACGCAGGTGCAAAGAAAAGATATAATTTCCAAACCGCCACATGTGCATATTCCTTTCAGCTACGCGTTTCATCTTCTTAATACGGCAAGCGGAGTGAGCAGCAGTTACCTCCCATTCATTTAGCGAAAAGCAGAAAGCTGTTTGCCGAAGAATAGCGAAAGGTTGATATTATTTTTTTTTTCTGAAACTTTATGAAAAGTATCCGATGTCTTTTAGGATGGGTGTTATATATATATCAGAAAAATTAAGACAGACACGTTATTTCATGGTAAATCGGAATTATAGGCCTATTTCAGGCGAACCATCTTCAGCTTCCGTCTTTATTTAAAAAGGATTTTACACGAATGAGATTAACAAAGACATAAAAAAACGAATAAAAATAACGGTCGCTCCCTTAAAAGAGAAAATAAAAAAAATATACATCTTTTAAGGGAGTGACCGTTATTTTAGTCGTTTTTTTAGGTCTTTGTGAATCTCATTCGTGTAAAATCCTTTGTAAAATAAAGACGGAAGCTGATGATGGTTCGTCTGAAATAGGCCCATACTTCCGATTTACCATGAAATAACGTGTCTGCCTTAATGTTTCTTATATTTGTTCGATATGTATTTATATACAAATATATTTAGAGCTCTCTTAGAGAGTTATCCTACCACAGTATATACAGGATACTCCTTTGGATTCTTCTATACCCACACTGCATGCTGATATATATATATATATATATATATATATATATATATATATATATATATATGACGTAGATTCTTTATGTAAAAAATCAATGGGGAAACCAACCAATTACAAGTCACAGTATGCATCCTATTTTTTCATTCTAAAATTCAAATATAATGCTCAAGAGAGACTGAAGTTAGAAAATTAACAAATAAGATGTGAGATATTAACTCAAGAGAAGGAAAATTGAAGGAAAATTTTAAGGATAAAGGAGATTGATTGATTGAAAGTTGACTGAAAAGATTATGATTGTAGCGTTCACAGAATAATCTACGTAGGAGTTTGTTTTAAAAGTAGATTGATCGGGGGAAGAAACTTTGTGCTACTTCTTCTCTACAAATGGAATACGGACAAAATGCTTTGTGAACATAGCATGTCGAGTTCTCACTGTAATAATTTGAATTGCTGAAACTTACGATTTGAGCTTATCTTAACAGTTGTCATTGAAATAGCGTTAGAATGACGTGGTGTGCCTGTGAAAAGGATTCTTTGTCATGAAGACGTCGCTTTCGGAAGATCTTTTCCTTACTCTCAGGAGTCTAGTGAATCTCATATGTAAATAGAGGTGTTTTACTTCATAACCTATTGTTCTAGATTTAGCACACGGCGATAGATCGTACATTACCAGGTTGCTTCTTATTTCGTTTTTTACTTCTCCTGGTTGACAAACATTATTTGATTAACTTTACGCTTCTTACTGTCGGCTGCTTGATTTCCACAAATAGTAGTTTAATGCACAAGATATGAAAAACATTTTCAGTAAACGCTTTACTGAAAATGTCTTTCATACCTTGTGCATCAAATATTGTTAATTCCTCGCAACCGTCAGTATCGCTAGACCCGGTGGCGACCACCGATCTACCCCTATGATACAATGTGGTGAAGCTGCCTCGGGACACTATTTGGCGAGACCGGGCAGCACTCAGCATAAATTTTCTCAGTTGTATGTCTATCCTGAGATATAACTGATCCGCAATCCGCCTGAGGACAGACGCAACTAAAATATGATGATCCCCACATCATGCAGCAAGTGTTATTTATAATCCAATCCAATCCAATCATATAATCCAATCTATTGCAGAAACTAGACTTTGGTAGAAGGACAGTAAATGCACATTTAACGTTAATATACATTTACTGTCCTTCTGTCTACGGCTATATCATGTTGAATGAACCGGTTCCCGTCCGATCACCGAAGTTAAGCAACATCGAGACTGGTCAGTACTTAAATGGGTGACCATTTGGGAATACCAGTTGCTGAAAACGAAAGAACCAAATTGGTCCACCGGTCCTCCAGGTTTGGGTGCAGGGCTAACAACCTTGTCCCGGAGAAACAGTAAGAAAGTTGCTGCCCTATGCACCATTGGGTGTGATGGATAAATGATAATGATAATGGTAATGATGATGATGACTCTCCTTCTACCAACGTCTAGTTCCTAGAATAGAATAGACATACAACTGAAAAAAATTATGCTGAATGCTGCCCGGTCTCGGCAAACAGTGTCCCGAAGCGGCTTCACCTAATTGTATCATTGGGGTAGATCGGTGATCGCCACCGCGTCTAGCGAGTCTGACGGTTTGCGAGAAATGAGAAATTTTTGACGCTTGTGCGCATGGTTTCCGGCTCCCGACGTAAATCCTTGACCTTATATCAAATCTGGCTTTAGCGGAGGAGCTGGCGAAATATAACAATTGCTGCGTGACCATTATTTCACATATACGTTTTCGACAATTGAGTCTATCGACACAACTCAAAACCTCGTGCTAGTGATATAGGAAACTTTAAATGATAGAATTAGAATTTATGACAATCGGCAATTTTGGCATGTATTCCAACCAACTGTTTTATATTGCGATAAAAAATGTAATTTTTCTTACTTAAATATGTGGCATCGCCCAACTCCTTTATATACCCTGCAGAAAAACCTTTAAAAAATGAACTTTCCAGACAACCCAATAAAAATATTGACGAACAACTATTCTCAATGTGATTATGAAGGTCAGTTGTATGGTTGAAATAGTTGAGTTTTTCTGACCAGTACTCGAGCCGAATTAAAAAAAAAACAATCGATGTTCTACGTACACAAACTTTCCCCAATTGGAGTATTAGCGTAAAATGACCCTCTCCATTTTCTCCATTTGGCCTTGTATTGCATGAACTAAATCAAAATTGGTAAACATTGACAAATTATAATTATAGCTGAATGCTACCACAATAGGAAAATCAGAGAAACGAAAGGGTTCTTTAATTTTGATCTCGTCAACAGAATTCGTTCGTAAACGTCAATTTGTAATCTTTACACAGATATTGTCAAAATTTAAAAATGTTTGTGTTTTGCGTGACATTTCTACAGCATAGAAATGACTTAAATGTTATCGAGAGTTTTAAAGTGTATTTTTAATTATGCAGTTAACAACAGCCAACAAAATCGCCAATTATAAATATATCTCAACATCGTTGCTTGAAAACAACTGCATTGTCTGGTTATTTCGTTGCGAATACACCGATTATATATATTCTTAAAACATTCACCCGCGTCTCAGTGTTTCGCGATGTGAGTCAGATATTGAAAAGATATTTTGTTATCGATATGGTGGAATCGGATTATTTGGGGAGATTTGGGAAAATTAAATTAAAATTTAAAACTTATTTACGTGAAAGTACTTCACTTTTTCTTTGCTTGTAACTTTACGCTATTTTCTGGCAGTTATAACCAAGATTTGAACATAAAACGGTGACTTGGGAAATATCTTTTGAAGATATATTAATTTCTGAAAACTAGTAAATACCTTGGAACAGATAAATATGGAGAGATTTAGTGAAGGATATGAAGAACTCCCGAAGAGGTTGACGATAAGAGTCATTGCTGGCGTGGTCGGCGTAATAATAATCCTGGGAATAATAGCCAGGAAGCGGATTTTTAAGTGTAAAAGAAGCAACAGTGCTTCGGAAAAGGAAATTGAGTTATCCGTTGTGAATAGTACTCCAGGATCAACGGGTGTTCAACACTCAAATGTCTCTGCGTTAAAGAGAGAGACGTCAACAAATCAGATATGCTTGGTTTCGAATCCAGAGGAAGTAGTTCAGGGAATGGAAAGCATTGTACAAACTAAGGAACTACGAGTCACGGGTCCATTTTTTTAGACTAAATTAATATAGATGAAACCTCTAATCCTCCACAAGTAAATTGCATGCGGATTAACGTTGGAATCAGGGTAATTTTCTTCATTTTCTATTGAAAATTTCTCGGTCAGACTATGAATGATATGTACGGCAGATAATGACCATTTTTTCTGTGTTCAAACATAGTATGTTTGAAATTAAATTAAATTAAATGAGGTTACATGTGTAACAATAAACTCGAGAAGAAGCACGCATGGTGTTGGTCAAAGGTCATTTACTCGATGTTAGTTTGGGAACTAGGGCGTGGTTACCGCCTATAATCACGTGGTTATGCATCGGGGTGTCTACGCTTATGGACAGAGTCGATAAAAAAAATGAACATTTTTAAGAACTTTGCCCAATTCTGTGAAAATGGATATTAAAAAAAAAAAAAAAAAAGGAGGAAAAAAAAGAAAGATAAAAAAAAAAGAACAATGAAACATCGAGCTGGTAGAACAATTTTCAAGATGGATACGAACATTGTTGGGTTGCCGATGTAGGCTCCCCTATATTTTTTTTTGTTTTTGTTGTTTTGTTTGTTTCGACACATGTTTTATACAATTGTCGGGCTTGTGTGGCGTGGGGAGGAGAGTGAGGGTGTTGCGCTTAAAATGTTCTTAGGCGAACATTTTGGAAAATGGGTGGGCGAGGAATGTAATATAACAACCTGGCCCCACCCGAGGAAAGGCTGATGCAAGCGGGGGTGTTTTCCGGTCGTTGAAAGGAACGGATGTTTGTTTGACCTTATTTCCGGCAGTAGCGGAAATGGCTACAAGAGGCAAACAGAACAGGTGTCTCTGAACATTACGTGGGCGTGCGTGGGCGAGGCAAAGCCGGAAGTCCCTGTTTGGAGATTATAAAAGACCTCGGGCACGGATTACGGAGACACAGAGAGACAGAGGCAGACGAGAGAGCCAGACCAGACCAGAGGAGCAACAGATACGACCCCCCCGTCAACCCTTGGAAGCGCGCTCTCACTCTCTGTTCACTAGGCTACACGGTCCATCGTCGTTAATAAAAAATACAACTCATATTTTTATATATATATCCGTGTTTGTCTGTCAATACATAACACTAGGACCTTCGATCCAAACACTTTATTTCAATCACTACGGTATATGAACTTTATTCCTTGCGTAGTAGTGCTTCTTATGGTAGCCAGGAGTTATCTCCCTATAATCATAGTTGTGAGATCAATACCAGGCTACAGCACTGGTGGACAAGTAAATTACAGTGTCAGAAGGAGATAGCTCTTTTCGTCTTCTGTTAGAACACTTCCCAGGTATTTACCATTTAATACCTACTTGATTTTAGTATCCCCCACCTGTATTTAGCATTTTCGATGGTCTTTTTGGTGATGAACATTCATTCGGTTTTCTTGCAGTTTATTTATAGTTCTTTCTTGTCATTCTCTTCAGTTTATCCCGGGAGGGGGATAAACCGAGAAAAGAATAGTCCAAGAATTAACTCTTAACACTGAGTATAAATAAATAGAGATTTATTATACGTTAGTACAATAAACAAAAGTACACCAACGAACAGCTAACACGAATAACACTTATGAAGGCAATGTCTCTGTATAGGACGTATGTGTCCGTCTTGAGAAGAAAGCTTCCGTCTAGTGACGTTTAACTCACGTCTAAGGTCGATGGCTCTCGACTCTCGTATATTGACGGATAATCATGATCACTCCCATGTAATGACGTAGACTCTCGTATAGTTACGAACTCTCTCTCTCTCTCTCTCTCGCGCGCGCGCGCTATTCTGTAATTCGTTCCCGTCGTGGTTTTTTATGACCCGGCCCATACCCATTGCAGGGTAGGACCAGGATATTCCTCTACAACAATATCTATCCAGAAGTCTTGTAGTTTCCTTTCCGTGTCTACTATCAGCACAGTATCATCTGCTTACTTTATCTTGTTCAAATTGTGGCCTCTGATGAGAAATCCTGGCATAACATCTAGAGTCGTCAAATAGTCTCTCTGTACAAGTTGAATAGATCCGGTGAAAAACACATCCTTGTTTTACGCGCTTTTCTATATTTGTATATCTACTGAATACGTTACCTGTCCGTATGCAGGTAGTTTGTTGCCAGTAGAATTTTTTTATTACTTTTATGTCTTTCCCAAATATGTCTCTTAATTGTGACGTATTTTGTCGAACGCCTTTGCATAATAGACAAAACTTAGGTACGAATCCTTCGTAGAGCATCCTAATCAGAAATATGTCGTTCATTGTTCCAGTGTCTTTGACGAAACCGCACTGTTTTTGTCTTATCTCTGGCCTGATTCTGCTTTTCACTCTATTCATCAGTTTTGTAATGTGGCGCATTAAACTAATTGTTCAATGGGGTTCACTTATTTCTGTAACTTTCTCTATGCCAAATTCTTTAAGGTCTATCAGCAACTCTATTACAATGCCATTTGGTAAAGCTGCTTTGTTTCTATTCAGTTGGGCCATTGCAGCTTCTACTTCGGATTTAAATATTTTTGGTCCGTTCTCATCGTTGTGTATTATCGGTTGCTCTCTCTTGTCATGGAAAAGAACTTTTATATATATTCTTCCCATCGCTGGAGTATTTCCTATTTCTCCAATATGCTCGTTCCATCCTTGGATTTTATACATTCTGTTGAGGAGCAGGTTTTTGTCCTGTCAGTTCTCTAATTATTTATGAATGTCTGCTTACCCTGCTATTAATATAAGTTATTTCTGTCCAGAAAATCTCACTCGAAGTCATTATAAGGTAAACTGACAACTGCGAAGTTACTCTTTAGTTCATTCTCATACCAGACCCAAGGCCGTTCAACACTCCCTTATCGACTTACAAGCTGGCTGTACATGAAAACCTTAGATATTCTGTTGTTACTCATCTTTGTAAAATCACCAGCCAAGCAAAGCTGTGACTGTATTATTTAAGTTTAAATCCCACTAATGTTGCATATATACGCTACCGGACATAATTATTAGGCCACCCCAGTTTTTTAAAAGAAATGTACCTCATACTATTTTTAGTAATTATTGCCAAGTGGATGGTTCTAAATGAAAACAGAATGGTTCTTTTTTTAATACTGCACAATAATATATGCATCAAATGTACTGTTCTGGTGACAGGTTTTGTAATCCTCATGCCAGTCCCTTCTTATTGGCTGGTCTAAGCAAAGGCTTCCTGGATGCCTTGTAAAATTTTGCAAAGTAATAATAACAAAAGAAACATTCTATTTTTATTTAGAATTATCCATTTGGCAATAAATACTAAAAATATTATAAAATATACCATTTTCTTAAATAGGGGTGGCTTAATAATTATGGCTGGTAGTGTATATATATATATCACCTAAATCTTGAAGTGACACAGCACATAGAAATACATATATATATATATATATATATATATATATTTCTATGTGCTGTGTTACTTCAAGATTTAGGTGATCATGGATTCTACATCTCCCTATCTCTTATAGCGCTTAACAGCCTTTCCCTTCAGCCCCTCTTAACTCGAAACAGCCATTCATTCGCTCAAGCTTAACAAATACACACACACACAGACATATATATATATATATATATATATATATATATATATATATATATATATATATAAATGAAAAGAATGTGTTGTTAATGTGTGTAGTTATTGCGTGAATAATTATATGCTTGTATGTACTTATTTTGTGTATAATTATATCTATTCTCCTATTTTGTGTTTGCACATATTTTTTCCTCTTTAGATACTTTGTGTATATGTTGGGCGTATATGTTCTTGATTTTAAGGTATTTTCAGTGTCTGTCTCTAATGTTTAAATGCATACACCTCTACCCTTTACCTAACAGTTTTGCTTTTCTCTGTGTTAATTTTTGAATATTCTGAGTTTAAAGTAACATTTGATTTTTCGAGTTTGAAAAACCAATATGTAAATTTTACAACTACCGAAATATTTCCGGTATCAATGTCAAAAACATTTTCCGTCGAAAACTGAATGTTGAAGGCTAAATAAGTCATCTGAGTAAATGGTATCATGACTGAGAATAAGAACTACAATTTTACCTACTTAGAACAAAATCCGAATTAAAAAAAATAAAAGATCTGAAAACCTATTTTGATCAGACCTGATAGGACATCTGGGTCTCGATTTCCATTATCAGATCCAAGGATAAACTAACCTAAGTAAGTCCATTAAAAATTATCGTACTCATAGGGAGTAAATTTGGAAAAAAATTAGCGATGTTGATAGTTGAATATCGTGTTTTGATGAGATTAAAAAAAAATATGGGGGGTGTCGATTTCAGATATCGGGAAAAATTAGTCGTATGCGAAGATCCACTAATGTTTGAAATTAAAAACTATAATTTTACCAAGTTAGAGCAAATTTAGCAGCAAAAAAAAAAAAACAATAAAAAGGCTAAAATCTTGATCTTGATCAGACCTGATAGGGTATCGGGTATCGAATTCCGATATCAAGGGAAATCGGAAAAGATAAGTAGCCCATGACCTGACCGGAGGACTAGAAAATATTTATGTGAAGTTTTGTGAGAATCAGATAAAAATTGGGGGTTTGTATAAATGACATACATGCAGACAGACAAACAGACACACACACAAATATCTTGCTTCATATATATATATATATATATATATATATATATATATATATATATATATATCCGAGTGAATAGAGAATGAAGAAAGAATTTTTACAACGTCCAAAACATTAATTTAAAACAGTGCTCGATATATAATATATAGAGCTGTGAATATTTTTGATAAATTATATTTTAGAACAGGTACATATTTTTATATATATATATATATATATATATATATATATATATATATATCCTGTACAAATGGTACATTTGTTTCGACAGTGAAACTTCAATGTCTCATCAGGCGGTATGTATAGGAATGGAATGAGGCTTTCCATTCCTATACATACCGCCTGATGAGTCATTAAAGTTTCAATGTCGGAACGAATATACCATTTGTAGTGAATATATATACACAAAAAATTATGCACATATTCTAAAATATAATTTATAATATATATATATTATAAAATATATATATATTTTAAAATATAATTCATAATATATATCTATTTTATAAAATATAATTATATATATATATATATATATATATATATATATATATCGGTCGAGTTTCGATCCCGGCCAGAAGCAAGTGGATGTGTTTAGCGACACTGATGAGCTGTGATACAGCAAAACATGCTTGTATGTGGATGACTAATATATATATATATATATATATATATATATATATATATATATAAAATGTTTTTCTACCAATGAGAATTTATTCAATGCATTACTCAATCGAGTGTTTGTTTGTATCTTTGATCGCTACGTTTCCTGCCTTAGATTTCCCGTCCTTTATTGAAAGTTTTCCCATTTTATGTGGGGATCTATTGTCATGAACCTGATGATATTTAATTGTTCACTTTGAGGTTGTCAACACAATAATTCCGCTTGATTAAAAGAAATACACTTTTCTTTTTCTTTATTAATTCACGATTAATCCATTGTTTCGGAATCTTTTCTCGTTTCTGTTTTGATCACAACATTACAACCAGCAGAGTTTATAACTTAGACCAGGCGTTTTTTTTACTCTCCATCACCTTCTGAGTCGGCTTTTGACCGACTTCTTATGTCAACTGACTTTTGATTGCATTTGCCTGATCATAGGTACATCGATGCTGATTACCTGTTTCTTGTTCATCGCTAAAATTGTATTATGAAAACGACGACGGCTCTTCACTTGACTTTTGAATCAATGATCCTAATTATTGCTAATCCATTTTTGTTTTCATGATTGTGGTGCCAAAACAAATACGGAGACTTAAAATGATTTAATATCCGAAAAACAGAAATAAACTCCAGGGAAAGGACGCCGACGGGTAATCACTTACTTTTCGCCTCAATCTGAACATCAGATATCCCTCCATAATGCGAATTAACCCAACTACTTTGAATCACAAGGATGTGCGTTGTGGTGCAGTGATTATCAAATCGGAACGAGAAAGGGGAGAGCTGAGTTCGAGTTCCGGTTGAATTTTTGTATTCACTTATGCGCAAATACCCTAGGGAAAAGTATTAATCCTTCACTTTCCTCCAGTTATGAGTGAAATATCTGGACATATTGTGTTCTATAGCCTTGATTGGTAATCAGTCTACTGCATAAAGTCATGGTAACCTACTGCGGGATATTCTTCTGCCCAGTCAGAAATGTCGCTTTCGAGATATGCTCGTCCAAGCGTGTATCACGTATGGCACTTAACTGACTGACACAGAGTCCCAAGTCATGACCATTAATATATGATTAATAAAGTATGCTACTTTCACAATAAGACTATCTTTTATTTCAATTTTGACTATAAATGTGCGGTATGAAAATATTCTTCAAAGTAGATCAACAAAATTGGCACAAAATAAAAATATTTTAAAGTATATGAGATCGAAATATTTAGATAGAATCAACGAAAACTCTATTATAGTGTTATGTAATATGTATTATCCTTTATGGCAGTAAATCTTAGACAATATCCACACTGATGAAGAAGATACATAAAGCATTAGATATTTGGTTCTGAAGAAAGAATGCTGAGGATGTCATGGAAGGTACATGAGAGAAAGAACGAAGTTTTAGAGAAAATCGAAACAAAAATGCAAATGAAACTTAATATCAGAAAAGAGACAGTTCAAATTTCTAGGGCTAATCATGAGGAAAGTAAGTTTGGAAAATTTGATACCCAAAGGACAGATTGAAGACCAGAAATACAGAGGAAAATAACTTACCTCGTTAGCTTAAGTAAATGGATGACGGAACAATGTTTAGATGAGATAACAGAAATACAAAATTTAGTTCGTGCTACAAGGTGGAGACCGTTGGGGAGAATCATGATCGCCTACGTCATAAAGGAACACAGCACGTAGAAAAAGAAAAAAAAAGATATATAAATCTATAGAAATACGCACTTTAGTTGGCTTTAAAATAATGAAAGCTGATATAAAACTCTTATATAATAAAAACAAAAGGAGACAATCTTTGAAAAATTATGACAGTAAACGCATTTTTTAGTGTTTCAGTTTTGATATCAATAAAATGTACCGAGTGCTTTTAGTGTTTTGACTATGTGATCCGTGTTGTCAAATAATATCAGCTTCAAAACATGTTCCGAGCGTTCGGTATTTTGGAAATTGCCTGAAAACCATATCACGTGCTTAAACAAGCATTGTGACGTAAACAGGATAGACGAAACGCTTCCGGTTATGTTTGGGTTTGCAGAAATTCACCCGTCATCGTGACCGAGGATAGGAGTCTACCGCCCTTTTTTAAATGGTTGATTCTTCTTCTTCTTCTATGTGCCCTGTCCCTTCAGGACGTAGGCAATCATGGATCTCCAGGTCTCCCTATCCCTTGTGGCTCTTAGTATGTTTGCTCCTGTTGCTCCTGGCAACCCCCGTTCCGTCATCCACCGATCAGACTCTGCAGATATGTTATCCGCTGCCTTCCTCTGTCTCTCCTTCCTTCTATCTGACCAGTCAGTATCAGGTTCTCCAGGCTCTCATTGCATGTCCCAGGAACTTCAGTTGTCTCTTCCTGATGCTCAGCATCAATTTCCTTTTTGTTGCCATTCTTTCTAACACTTCGTCGTTGCTTGTATGCTCAGTCCACGATATCCGTAGCATCCTTCTGTAGAACCACATTTCCGCGGCTTCCAGTTTTTTCCTCATTTTCGATGATATTGTCCAGCATTCACAGCCGTACTGAAGAACTGACATCACGTAGCAGTCTAGCACTCTTTTCTTCGTTTCTACTGAGATCTTCCTGTGTGTTAGTATTTTGCACATCTTCTGGAACGCGTCCTTTGCCATGCCAATTCGCCTTCGGATCTCCGTGTCGCACTTTCCATCTCCTGTTAGAACACTTCCTAGGTACTTAAATTCTTGGACTTGTTTGATTCTGTTATCCCCCACCTGTATTTGGCATTTTGGGTTGTATCTTTTGCTGATGACCATGCACTCAGTTTTCTTAAAGTTTATTTGTAGTCCCTTCTTGCCACTCTCCACTGCTACTTTCTGTATGAGATCTTGCAGTTTCCTTTCCGTGTCCGCAATCAGTACTGTATCGTCCGCGTATCTTATGTTGTTCAGGTTGTGGCCTCCAATAATAAATCCTGGTGTGTCATCTAGGGTCCTCAAAATATTCTCGCTGTATAGGTTGAACAAATCCGGTGAAAAGACACATCCTTGTCTTACGCCTTTTTCTATCTTTGTGTATCTACTGAGGTCGTTACCTGTCCGTATGCAGGCCGTTTGCTGCCAGTAGAGATTCTTGATTATTCTTATGTCTTTGCCGAAAATGTCGAGGTTGCCTATCATTTCCATCAATTCTTTGTGTCGTATTTTGTCGAATTTAATGTTAAAAGACGTTGCTTTCTGTTTCTGTGAAAGAGGTTATAATCTGGTGTAATGAACCATTGTTGCCCTAAGGACCGGTCCTTAGGTTATGTTTGGGTTTGCAGAAATTCACCCGTCATCGTGACCGAGGATAGGAGTCTACCGCACTTTTTTAAATGGCTGATTACACCAGATTATAACCTCTTTCACAGAAACAGAAAGCAACGTCTTTTAACATTAAACCACAGCTTGGCTCTATAGGCGTTGAACAGATGTTAATATCCAGGCGTCTGCAACAGGTAGTGGCTTGACATCACAGGAGACAAGAAGACACGGAAACGAATATCTCTTAATATTAATACTAATATTATAAATAAGCACAACTAATATTAATAACAATGAATTTCGAGTGGGTGAAGAAGTGCAAATAAACAATAATACACTTTCTGCATCGGCAAAGAACATAAAAATTATTGCAAATCTAAATACAATGTATTCACCGAAGAAACGATGAAAGCATATTCCACTTCATGGTCAATATTTTGGCAGTATAAAACAAGCTGATGTAGACAAACCATTTACCACTCGTTTCTACATTTTTAAAACTACAACAGTTATTTTTAATGGATGTCCATTCTTGAGGAGAAAGCACTAATTGTTTTAATTAAGGTTTGTAAAAAAGTAAAACGTCTACTCGAATTCGGATTATAAAAATACATCAGTTTAAGTAATGTAACCCATTCCAGCGATGGGAAGAATATATAAAAGATCTTTTTTTGCGACAAGCGAGAACAACCGAGAATACACGAGGAGATGGATGGACCGGAAATACTAAAATCCGAAGTGGAAGCTGCAATGGCCAAAATGAACAGAAACAAAGCACCTAGTCCAGACGGCATAGTGATAGAGCTGCTGACTGCCTTAGAAGAATATGGCATAAAAAAAATTACCGACATAATAAACGAAATTTATAGCAGCGGAATAATACCAGACGACCTATGCAAGTCGATATTTATAGCACTGCCGAACAAACCAGGCGCAAACGAGTGTGAACTACACAGAATTATCAGCTTAATGAGCCACATTACCAAACTGAATGTCAGAATCCTGATGAATAGAGCGAGAAGCAAAATCAGGCCAGAGATAGGGCAGGAACAGTGCGGGTTCGTCAAAGGCACAGGAACAAGGAACGCCATATTCATGATTAGGATGCTCTCCGAAAGGGCAATACAAATGAAGAAAGATTTGTACCTATGTTTCATTGATTATGCGAAGGTATTCGACAAGATACGACACAAAGAACTGATGGAGATGCTCGACAGCCTCGACATAAGAGTAATCAAGAATCTATACAGGCAGCAAACGGCCTCCATACGGACAGGCAACGATCTCAGTAGATTTACAAAGATAGAAAGGGGCGTAAGACAAGGATCTGTCTTTTCACCGGATTTTTTCAAACTGTACAGCGATAATATCTTGAGGACCCCTAGATGACACGCCAGGATTTGTTGTTGGAGGACACAACTTGAACAACATAAGGTACGCAGACGATACAGTGCTGATCGCGGACAAGGAAATTAAACTACAAGACCTCATACAGAAGGTAGCGGTGGAGAGCGACAAAAAAGGACTACAAATAAATTTTAAGAAAACTGAGTGCATGGTCATCAGCAAAAGGTACAACCCAAAATGCCAAATAAATGTGGGAGATACCAGAATCAAGCAAGTCCAAAAATTTTAAATACCTAGGAAGTGTCCTAACTGAAGATGGAAAGTGCGACACGGACATCTGAAGGCGAATTGGCTTGGCAAAGGACGCGTTCCAGAAGCTGAGCAAAATACTAACACACAGGAAAATCTCATTGGAAACAAAGAAAAGAGTGCTAGACTCTACATGATGTCAGTTCTTCAATACGGCAGCGAATGCTAGACAATATCATCGAAAATGAGGACAAAACTGGAAGCAGCGGAAATGTGGTTCTACAGAAGGATGCTGCGGATATCATGGACTGAGCATACAAGCAACGATGAGGTGTTGGAAAGAATGTCAACAAAAAGGAAATTGATACTGAGCCTCAGGAAGAGACAACTGAAGTTCCTGGGACACGCAATGAGGAAGGAGAGCCTGGAGAACCTGATATTGACTGGCCAGATAGAAGGAAAGAGAGACAGAGGAAGACAGCGGATAACATATTTGCAGGGACTGATCAGGTGGTTGACGGAACGGAGGTTGACAGGAGTAACGGGAACAAACATACTAGGAGCCACAATGTATAGGGAGACGCGGAGAACCATGATCGCCTACGTCCTGAAAGGACAGGGCACAAAGAAGAAGAAGAAGAAGAAGAACCCATTATTTCTTCATATCTATCTATCTATCTATCTATCTATCTATCTATCTATCTATCTATCTATATGATGCACATTTCATAACAAAAAATATCGTAAATAATCAAGCCGTTAGAAATAAATATATATTACTGTTTGATCAAAAACAGAATATTTCTTAAATACGAGTATCGATGAAAATAATATTCAAACAAATCATTTTAAATTGTCGGTTGTTCATAACCAGTTTCGTTGATATTCGTTTATTTCTGTAACATGATGATTATCGTAAATAATCAGGCCGGTAGAAATAAATATATACTGTTTGATTATAAACAGAATATCTACTTAAATACGAGTATCGATCAAAAATAATGTTCAAACAAATAATTTCAAATTGTCGATTGTTTATAACCAAGTTTCGTTAATCTTCGTTAATTTCCGTAATATAAAACAGAATATCTACTTAAATACGAGTATCGATCAAAAATAATGTTCGAACAAATCTTTTCAAATTGTCTGTTGTTTATAATCAGTTTCGTTGATCTTCGTTAATTTCCGTAACATGTTTACATCTGTTGACATTACGATACATTTCAGAGCAGAGATGGTTATTACGTTGAATTCGAAAATTGTGTTATAGGCTTAATTTGAATTCGTGGTCGAGATGTCTAAGATGCACCAGATCACATGGTGGCTTCTCCTATGTTAATAGGGGTCGCAGGTTCGAATCCTGTCGAATGCCATACGTAAGAAAAATTTATCGTAAATAATCAGGCCGCTAGAAATAAATATATAATACTGTTTGACTATAAACGGAATATTTTTTTTAAAAAGGAGTATAGATCAAAAATAATGTTCAAGCAAATCATTTCATATATATATATATATAAACACGTTTGATAAAATAATTCAGACATATTATGCCTATTTCTTACTGATTTAATCCTTTTGTACTCACGTATATATTTTTTGGTATAGTGATTAAAATAGCATACGTTACCAGTAGTCACAAGAAATAAGATGCATATTCGACAGTTTGGTGAATGCTGGACAATATCATCGAAAATGAGGACAAAACTGGAAGAGGCCGAAATGTGGTTCTACAGAAGGATGCTACGGATATCGTGGACTGAGCATACAAGCAACGACGAGGTGTTAGAAAGAATGGCAACAAAAAGGAAATTGATGCTGAGCATCAGGAAGAGACAACTGAAGTTCCTGGGACATGAAGGAGAGCCTGGAGAAACTGATACTGACTGGACAGATAGACGGAAGGTGTAGACGGATTAATACCTTTCCCAATGGTATTTGCGCGTAAGTGAATGCAACGAATTCAACTGAAATTCGAACTCGGCTCCCTGATTTTTTTGTTCCGAGACTATACCTACTTCATCACAACGCACAGTTACATTACAAAGTGCAAAATGTGTCCGTGTAACAAATTTCGTTAGGGACTCAATGAACTTCTGTTTACGTTCATGTGACTAAACATGCGTACGAAATTAGGATTTAGATTTGAAATATATATTTTTAATATTTGTTTTGTCTTCTTCTTCTTCTATGTGCGCTGTCCCTTCAGGATGTAGGCGATCATGGCTCTCCACGTCTCCCTATTCCTTGTGGCTCTTAGTATGTTTGCTCCTGTTGCTCCTGGCAACCCCCGTTTCGTCATCCACCTGATCAGTCCCTGCAAATATGTTATCCGCTGCCTTCCTCTGTCTCTCCTTCCTTCTATCTGACCAGTCAGTATTAGGTTCTCCAGGCTCTCCTTCCTCATTGCATGCCCCAGGAACTTCAGTTGTCTCTTCCTGATGCTCAGCATCAATTTCATTTTTGTTGCCATTCTTTCCAACACTAAAAAATGGAACTCGTCACTCACGGACTTTTTCCCATTCATACTTGTTTCCCCCTATATGCAAGGTGGGGCAAAAATAGGTGGACAGTAAATAATAACATTTATTTTGTTATTAAAAAAACAATTGTTTGATGAATCCAATTATTACATTGGTAATTAAATCTCATTTTGTACAATAATAAGTTTACCATGGTAATAATGAACACACTTGTAATAATATAACCGATGCACAAACCTATTCCACCTACTGTCCCCCTACGATTGAACTACCTGATATATCAGCGAACACCTCCCCATAGCTAGGGTGACTTCACTTGAATCTGTTGCCCGCCTGTCTCTCCTCAGTTCGGTTAGTAACTTATTCTTTCTGTACCATTCTCCCTCCTCTCCTGACTGCTCCCCTCTAGATAACATTGCTGACAACATTGATAAGGCTATTTCCTGCCACTCATTCGCTCACATATTTGTATTCGGAGATCTCAACGCCCATCACTCTGAGTGTCTTAAAGACTCTGTTACTGATCTAGCGGGCGTCCACGCTATGAACTTCGCTATTTCCCAATCACTTACGCAAGTGGTGGACTTCCCCACTCGCTTCCCAAGCACTCCCTCCGCTCCTGACGCCTGTCAAGTCTCGCAGCTTTGTCCGCTCGGCAATTCAGAACATGCTGTCGTCTCTCTCAGTATTTCTTTCCACTCTCACTCCCCCAGGAGCCTCCTACCTATACCGCTACCAAAAAGCTGACTGGGATGCATTTCGCGATTTCCTCTGCGACGTCCCTCTGAGGTCTCGTCATAGGTGAAAGCTGGCATTGATGCCTTCATACCCACCAGGAAGTATTGCCTAAAACCTCATTCATCTACGTGGTTCTCTCCTGCCTGTTCAGCCGACATTGCCCACAGGAACCATTACTTCCGACTATTCAGGAGCCAGTCATCTGATCACAATAGGCATCTATTCATGTTGCTCGCAATAAGTGCAAGAGAATCCTGAATGACGCCAAACGGTTGTTCGCTGAGAGAATGCAACTGCGCATAGCTGACCGCAAGTTCGGCTCCAAGGACTACTGGCGGATATGCAAACGGGAGCTTAACAACTGCAAATCCTCTATGCCTCCTTTAATCCATGAATTTGAGGTTCTCACATCATCTGCGGACAAAGCTGAGTGCTTTACCCGCAGATTCTCATCCAACTCCACGTTCGACTCATCTGGAGTATGCTCACCCGACTTCCCCGTTAGAACTGAGGCCAAACTGCACGACGTACATATTACCCCGAAGGTAGTATCCCGAGTAATTTCACAGTTTCAAGGTGGAGAGGAAGGAAAGAATTTACGGGGTGGGGAAAGAGCTAGAGTTAAGTGGTTAATAGATGAGTATTGAATTACATTTAAATTCATGGAGGTTGTAGCCATCAGGAAAGCAAGAATATGGGAGCGAATTTCACAGGCGGGAAGTGCGAGAGAAGAAGCTGCAGGAGTAGAATTGTCGTCTGCAATTGGCTAACCTAACTGAGAATGGGTGGGACCCAGTTGCCAATCTGGTTGCACGAGTAAACACCTGTTTAGGAGGCATCAGTGACTTAAGTTCGTTCGAGCAGAAGCCATGAAAATATTCATAGAACAGAAAAAGAGACGCCACATTTCGTCGGTGGGGAAGTGGCTGTAGTCGAGCCGCCAGGTCAGAACCTATCACATTATTGATTATTCTTTGGAGCCTGTCGAGAACAGTTCTCCATGCATGGTCGAATGGTTGACTTGTATATATGCAGGATGGATTCGGAATGTGCGCAATATGTGTTGTCCGTTCTTCAATATGGCAGTGAATGTTGAACAATATCATCAAAGATAAAGGAAAATCTGGAAGCAATTGAAATCTGGTTCTACAGAAGGATGCTGCGAATATTATGGATCGAGCATGTGAGCAATGTTGATGTTTTAGAAATGATGGAAACAAAAAGGAAATTAATACTGAGCATCAGGAAGAGAAAGCTGAAGTTCCTGGGACATGCAATGAGGAAGAAGGGCTTAGAGAACCTGATACTAACAGGTCAGATAGAGGGAAAAAGAGACAGAGGAAAGCAACGGATAACGTATTTGAAGGACCTAATCAGGTGGATGATGGAACGAAAGTTGCATGGTGCAACAGGGGAAGGCGTGCTAAGAGCCACCGAAGATAGGGAGACGTGGATGTCTATGATCGCCTACGTCCTGAAGTGACAGAGCATATAGAAACAGAATATATTTGCCAACTGTTTATAAGACATTATAATGTGGATATAAAATGGGGAATCAATTCTATATTATAATGATATATAAACTGATCCCTCATTTTGTGGCCATGCTGGTTTCTATACATTTATTGATTTATGGGATTGAGCTAATGGATGATAGAGCCGGGTTTCGGTGGTGTAACAGGAGAAGGCGTGCTAAGAGCCACCAAGGATAGGGAGACGTGGATGGCTATGATCGCCTACGTCCTGAAGGGACAGGGCACATACAAAAAGACGATTTGTTAGCGCAGTAATGGCAGGTTTCTGAAAGTGTCTCTTGTTCTCTGATTAAAATTAAAGTTTTATAATATCTGATATTTTAATGAAAAATTTGTTTTTAATCATATTACCACGAGCAAGGCGGTAACGCCACTGGTGTGCAGGGGGGCTACGTAAGAGTGAAAAGATTGGAAATGAGAAAGCCGGAAACCACATCCTAAACAAGGAAACAAGGGATGAGACTCTTAACCTGTTCAATAGACGGGGGGTGGAGTGTCAAACCGGGCGATAGTTTAGTCTATCTACTCCAATATTTCTTATTAATATTCGATTTTTTAATTTTTTTTTTTAATCATATCACCCCGAGCAAGGCGGTAACGCCACTGATGTGCAGGGGGCTACGTAATAGTGAAAAGATTGGAAATGAGAAAGCCGGAAACCACATCCTAAACAGGGAACAAGGGATGAGACTCTTAACCTGTTCAATAGACGTGGGTGGAGTGTCAAACCGGGCGATAGTTTAGTCTATCTACTCCAATATTTCTTATTAATATTCGATTTTTTAATTTTTTTTTTAATCATATCACCCCGAGCAAGGCGGTAACGCCACTGATGTGCAGGGGGCTACGTAATAGTGAAAAGATTGGAAATGAGAAAGCCGGAAACCACATCCTAAACAGGGAACAAGGGATGAGACTCTTAACCTGTTCAATAGACGTGGGTGGAGTGTGAACCGGGCGATAGATAGATCTATCTACTCCAGTTTTAAAAAAAAGGAAAAGTGAAAAGATTTTAAAAGAGAAAGCCGGAAACCACATCCTAAACAGGGAACAAGGGATGAGCCTCTTAACCTGTTCAATAGACGCGGGCGGAGTGTGAACCGGGCGATAGATAGATCTATCTACTCCAATTAAATTATCCTGTTCTTATTAAAAATTTCATTTAGTAAATAAGATGTATCTATATTCTGTCACCGTTTGTTCAATCTTAAATGTTGACTAAAATTGGTGCACCTGAGCCTGTATTTACAATCGTGAAATTTCTACTCACGTACAAGCTTATTTTTTTATTCCACGATTCATGCTGGAATCTTTTTTGTCAAATCCTATCAGCTTAATTAGTTAAATACTTTTTTATTTTGTCTTCATTCTTTTTAGTGACAGTTAATAATATCTGCATCGATCCTTATCATTACATTGTTTTTAAACGATTTTATAAATATCAGTTTTATGACTTTAAAATTATAACATAAAAAGTTAAATAAATATATTTTTATTGTCGACATTATGTGCCTGTTTTTAAATTTTTTCCTGGAATGAAAGAAAGTATTTTGCGAAGTTGAATAAACACTTTGGCCTTTTTCCAAATTCTGCCGTGTCGTGGTTTTGCAAATGCAATTTCTTTCGGGATTATTTCGTTAATTTGTATCTTTTTCAGATTCGAAGAGTTCCTATTTTTACGTAAACAGCAATTCCAATAGGAAATAATTCATCCTTTCCTGGACAGCTTTCCGTATTAAATTAGACAATGAAACGTTTCCTTGCCTCCATGGATTCTCTCATTTAGACTCATATTAGTTTTGCTTCTACACTGCAAAACACAATACTAGTCACATTCGATTTAATTATAATGGAACCAGTAGTATTTAGAAATACTATCATAATAATGCATGGCCATCAGCAAAAAGAGGAGCCCAAAATGCCAAATACAGTTGGGAGATAGTAAAATCAAGTAGGTAAAAAAAAATAATTAAATACCTGGGAATCCGAAAGAGAATTGGCATGGCAAATGACGCTTTTCAGAAGCTGAAAAAAGGATTAAGAGACAGAAAGCTTTAACTAGAAACTAAGAAGAGAGTACTAGATTGCTATGTGGTGTCAGTTGTTCAATACGGTAGTGAATGGTGGACAATATCATCAAGGTTGAATGAAAAACTTGAAGCAACTTAAATGTGATTCTACAGAAGGATGCTGGGGATATCGTGGACCGAGCGTGTGAGCAATTATGAGGTTTTGGAAAGGACGGAAACAAAAAGGAAGTTATTATCGTGCATTAGGAAGAGACAACTAAAGTTCTTGGGACATGCAATAAGGAAGGATGGCTTGGAGAATCTGAAACTAACAGGCCAGATAGAGGGAAAAAGAGACATCGGAAAGGTTGGTGTCACAGGAGAAAGTGTGCTCAGAGATACCAGGAATAGGGATACGTGGAAGGTCATGATCGCCTACGCCCTGAAGGGACACGGCACATAGAATAAGATCATAATAATAACACAATATATAAAGCGTATAAAACATAATCCCTCACTTTTTCTTTTACTTACTGTTTTTTCCTATACACACACACACACACACACACACACACACACACACACACATATACGTTCTCATACCCTGATTGAGCACTCTGGAAGAGTGGTAGACTTTGAAAAACAGTAGCTACTCTCGCATGCTCGCATCGCTCATTCACTAATGTATTAGAGCACTCTGGCTATTGGGTGTGTATAATGACAATATACATGCTAAAAGTCTACCTTCTTCTACCGAACGCCCATAGCCCAGAGGTAGAATCGCCGACTGACACCAATTCGGTCGCTTTTCAATTCTTCGTTAAAAGCAGTCGGAGTCTAACCGTACTAATGAACTGTGATACAGCGAAACAGATCTATCTGCAGATGACTATATATATATATATATATATATATATATATATATATATATATATATATATATATATAATAAATTATACTTTAGAACATGTAAGAACTACAATCTAGTATAAAATTTAACATTTTGGTTCGACATTTAAACAACAATATCTTATCATGTAGTTGATAATGATGGATAATAAACGTCATTTTTTAAAAGAAACTTTCAAAAGCTCACTTCAAATCTGTTCCTACGAGGTAAGAGGTTATTAAAAGTGAGGGGGAAACAGAAAGAAGTTAGAAAAGATGAGAAACTAAAAAGAGAAATCAAGAAATGGAAAGAAAGAGGAAAGAGAAAGACACAGAGGAAATAAAAAGCAAAAAGAGAAAGAAGAGAATGAAAGACGAGGATGAAAGAGCCGAAAAAAAAAACCGGCTCCGAGATAAATAGACCCTGACTTTAGGCAAGAAGCAAAATAGAGACAGATACGAGTATAAGTCACGTGACGTCTGGTCTTAACAAAGAGAAAAAAGTGAGAGAATGCACAAAGGGAAGAAAGAAAACAGTATTGGCAAAGAAATAGAAAATTCAAACTTTTGTCGGAAGTGAATTGCAGATAGATACAAACGTTCGTTACATTGTAAAAAAACTAAATCCTTTGGCGTTTCAAAAAATGATTAATTCATATGCACAAACATAGGAATTATTCATGAAGCCAAAATCTGAGGACCTTTAAAAAGCACAACACGAAGTTATAATTGCATTAGCGCTAATATAATAAATTGGAGAAATAAAATAAAATTTTTATAAAAAAATAAATAAGAATGAAAATTAAAAAATAAAATTTCAAAATTAACTTAAAATGAAGATTTTAAAATTAAAAATTTCAAAAACTAAAAACTTAAAAATGTTTTTTAAGACATAATTTAGAAAGACAATACCTACCGCTTTTAGAGTGATCGTCAGGCGGCAATAATGCGTTGTAGCGGGAAATTCGAACAATTCAGATTTTGTCTCGCTCTACACAGACATAGATATATAGATATGTTTATTTAAGTAGCATGACACGAACCAAGAAAAATCGTTCTTATTCTTAAAAATATGAAATTAATAAAATATTCCGTCGAAAAAAAAAATTATTCTTACAATTCACAATAAATGGCTTAAATATCTTTTCAATTTATTCTCTCCTCTATCTCTCTCTCTCTCTCTCTCTTTCTCGAAGTTAAAATTTTATTTTCAAACTCACTGAAGAGTGGATTCATCTCCGTGAAACTAAGATTTAGATAATATGAATGAACTTATATTTTTACTTGGTACTGTTAATGGGTATTGACTTGAATTAAAACGGCACTTTGCTTAAATATTTCCCCCTTTTTATTGTTTGAAGAGTCAAATTTTCCTATACTTTGCTATCTATCTTTTCCTCTCATTCTCTCTCTCTCTCTCTCTCTCTCTCTCTCTATATATATATATATATATATATATGTAAATATTAAAATAAAAATAGTTTTAAGTTAGCTATATTTATTGGTTAAAATGCTCAATATCAGCCATAGAGTGTATGTAAATAAAACGTGGACTTTGAGATGAAAACCCAGTCTTTTTCATTCTTAAGCAGAACAGTATATATATATATATATATATATATATATATATAATAGTACTTCATCACCGTAACTATGTATTTCCACCGTGTTTTTTGGTATCTATAGTGATTTACTAAGCATAGCCTAGTTTTGACATAATCAAGTATTTAATGTGCAGCCAGAAAGATGCAAACAGACTCCTCACTCGAGCTTGTTATACATTGTACGATACCGAAGTGCTCTTTTTTGTCATATATACTTTAGTTCTTTATTGACATATTTCCTCTCCAGGCCGCCTACACCCGATAGTATAACCTCGCTTAGTGGTCCGGTTCTCAGGGCTTTAGGACAACAGATTAACCACAAGGTCAAACCTGTGCTTGTCAATACTTATCAATACTAGTCACTATGCTGGCCTAAACTGTCTGTTGGTTGCTGGCCTCTTCAATACGCCCTCACTCTGCCCACATAAGGTTCTTGATCTCAGAGCATTGAAAGATCCACTGTTCCTGGTATTCGAAACGCTGGATCGAGCCATAGCGGAAGTTGTACACACCTGATCAAAATTTTAAGACCACTTAAAAATCTGTAAAAAGAAATATTTTTTTTACGGATAGATTTTAAACTCCTCCCACTTAAGGTTACCAATACTACAATTTAAAAGGTTATGGAAACAAAAAGCTATATTCCAAACATTTTATTTAAAAATTTACATTTTTATAAAATGAAGCGATTTACACATGATCAAAATTATAAGACCAGAGACAAAAATTCTACGAAATTGTAAAAAAAGTGTATGAAAACATTCAACAACCAAATTTAATAATAAGTTCTACCTCCACTGCTTTTGATTACTTCAAAAATTCTGTCGGGCATGCTAGAAATAAGTGTTTCCATTAAGGTGCGGGGGATGTTGCTCCAGCTTCTGAAGATGGCTTCATGAAGTTCATTTTTTGTTGAATATTGTTTGCCATTTCGATAAACATCTCTTGTCATCTATCCTCAAACATTTTCAATTGGGTTCAAGTCTGGTGAGCATGCAGGATGTCCCAAGAGATGGACCCCATTTTCTTGTAGAAAGGTCAAGGTCCGTTTGCAGAGTGGATTGCAGCATTATTCTGTTGGAATAACCATCCCTCCACACACAAACGATGACCCTCCATCATCAGTAATGCTTTTTGTAGCATGCTAACATAACCAGCCGCTGTTTGACAACCCTGCACCACCTGGAGCTTCATCGTTCCTCTGTAAGAAAAGGCACCCCGTACCATTAGGGACTCTCTACCACTATGACGTGTAGAGGAAATTTCAGGAGGCATGTTTTTGTCATGCCAATATCGTTGGAAGCCATCAACCATCTAGATTTAATTTTCTCTCATCAGAAAACAGAACTTTCTTCCACTTTTCAACGTCCCATGTTTGGTATTCACAACCAAACTTTAAGTAGTCCACCTTGTGATGTGGAAGCAGCCGAGAAATGTGTTTACGCTTTTTTATTTACCATGCCTTTTTGTCCTAAGTGTCGTCTGATGGTTACGCGACTACAATCAGCATCTGTGACTGCCTTAATTTGACTAGAAGAAAGTCCCGCCTCTTTCATAACTACCCGTGTCATTCTCTTACTCAATGCAGGAGAAATTTTTGGGGGCCTACCAGAGGATTTTGCTTTTCCATAATTCTCATTGTTCTTTAGAATGTTGCAAATCACAGTTTTACTGCGATTTACTTTAGCTGCGATCGCCCGCTGTGACAAACCTTGCTTATGGAATTCTAGAATGCGAGAACGCTCAACTTTGGTAAGTTTGCTTGCTTTAGGCATGGTAACACCTTTACGTAGTGATTGCTAATCTCTAACTGAACTAAAACATTGGAATTACCATAGATCTAACAATTTATACCCCTGGTCTTATAATTTTGATCATGCGTAAATCGCCTCATTTTATAAAAATGTAAATTTCTAAATAAAATATTTGGAATGTAGCTTTTTGCTTCTATAACCTTTTAGATTGTAGTATTGGTAACCTTAAGTGGTAGGAGTTTAAAATCTATCTGTAAAAAATAGATTTCTTTTTAAAGATATTTAAGTGGTCTTAAATTTTTGATCAGGAGGGTATTAACGAAAGAAATATCTTCGTAAACACAAAAACAAATAAACCAGGTTATCGTTGGATCAATCTTCCTTCGTATTTCTTGGTACAACAATAACTTACAGTTAACGCACCAATCTTTATAGTGACACTAGACCTTGTTAAAAATTCTGGAACTCTGTTTGGAGTTCTTTCAATTCAGGAGATTTGGTGACTGTCAAAGTGAAGACCAGAGGCACTGATGCAGGAATTCCACCCACACAAGTAACTGAATTTACAAAGTTATCTCTTTATGTGTATTTCATCACAAAACCAGCATGGGGCCGATGGGTTCTGGAGGATTCGATGTTTTGCAATTTTTGCATTAATCTGAACAACCTTAATTTTCGCATGAATTCCAGCATTGGTCCCTTAATTCTGCATTCCTAATCAACTTTCCAAATTTGGAGAAATATCCGCCTTTCTTGGGAATAGTCACAGGGATCTCTCTTTTCTTTAATCACAACTTGATTCACTTTACATCTCGTACTATAGTTCGAATTCCAGCTGAATTTATTGCATTCACTTACGCGCAAATACACTTGAGAAAGGTATTAATCCGGCTATTCCTTCCAGCTATGGGTTAAATAACAAGATAGATTGGATTCTGTAGCCTTGGTCGGCAACCAGTCTACCGCAGAAAGTAATGGCACACTACTGCGGGATAATCTTCTTCCCAGTCAGTCATGTCTCTTTCGAGACATGATCGACCAAGCGTGTATCACTTATGCCACTTAACTGACTGACTGACTATAATTCCATACAGATGGTTTTAAATTCTCCCTCTTTTTCATTCCTTCTCAACATTTAACATCGGCATACTTTCCAGGATAGACTCTGCTATCTTTGGGACAAATATATTTTTTAAAGTGCGTAGATGAGGAAACGGAGTTTCATTCAAGTCATTAGTTTTACTTTTCTCTTTTTCTCAAGTAAGAGATAAAATAATTTTTCAATCCATGGATTATCTCTGCCCTGCGAAAGTAAAACGTCTAAAGACAATGTATACGTGATCAAGGAAATATATTTGTTTTGTTTCAATTGAATTGCACAAGGATGTAAATGATCCGTTAAATTCTGTTGCCTTTTGTTTGCATTTGATATAGAATGTGAGTGCCAAATTTACCCAGATCGCCCAACTCTATGTAAGCAAGAAATATCAAGTGACTCATTATGATTCTAAATATAAGTGTCCAGTTCGTTTTTATTTTACATTAGTCTTCTTCTTTGATCAAGCGATTCATACTCACCATCTTTCTGGAAAACATCATTTTTGTTACTTCCAGCTTTTTTCTTCGTCGTCATCGTCGTCTTGCGGACATTGGCCTAGATAGAATTCACTACCCCCCTCCAATATTCCCTGTGCTTTTGGAACCCTGTCGCAGTTTTGTAGCGAAATTCATAACCTTGTCAAATAGCTGAACACTTGATGCTTCGCCAGGGCTACCAAGGGTGTTTTTATTGTGACACCAACACTAGATGGTTTGCCTCCAGACCCCATTCTGTTATTTAATCCATAACTGGAGGGAAGTGACGGATTAATACCTTTCCCAAGGGTACCAGTGCCTTTGTGGATGCAGGGTTCTCAACTGGAATTCGAACTAGGCTCACCGATTTCTCTTTCCAAGCCGATATCCACTGTATCACAACGCACATCCGTCACTGAACGCTTACAGCGCCTGGTATTCCCAAGTAGTCATCCATCTAAGTACTGACCAGACTCAACGTTGCTTAATTTCGGTGATCGAGCGAGAACCGGTGTATTCAACGTATTATGCCGTAAGTATAATATGTATGGAGGCAGTTCAACATTTACTGTCCCATAAGAGGATAGATATCACAGTTTTCAGTATCGTTTTCTTTTCTTCCATCAAAACTTGACTATTTATAAAGTACTGTGGAATGGATATTTTGATACAATAAATATCAAGACGGAATGAGAAATTGGAGAGCAGTGTTCGAGTTTTAGTTGATTTTGTTTTATTTATTTAAGCAAAAATATTCTTGGTAAAGGTATTAATCCATCACTTCCCCTCCGCCTATCGGGTCAATAGTAGAACAGATTGAATTCTATAGCATTGGTTAAAAAGAAATAGCAACATGCTGTGGAAAAACCTACTGGCTACTCAGTTGTGGCTCAAGAACAAACGATCACCGTAGCGTGTATCACGTATGGCACTTAAATCACTGATTCAAATGTGATTCAACGCCAAAATCCAAACTGATTTTTTTCATTGTTTTTCTTCCTTCTTTATTTCAAGTTTATGTAATCAGTGTTTACTTTCCTCAGAATCAAACTATAATATCCTATTTCATTTTAACACCCACGTTAATGGCTCAATATCGATCTCATTGAAGTTATAAACTGCTTCGTATATACGAGATAAATCGGTGAACTGTAAGAGAAATTGAGGAAATGACGTGCATTTATAATTAAAATGTACATTTCTGTTTGGAAAGAAATCAAATATTTGATCGCACTTTAATGATGTTGCAGTTTTCCTATAAAAAATAATCTGTTATCAATATCTCATTAAAACTGAAACAAAGTTATTCATTGTCTTTATTGATCACACATAATCATTACTTTCATCGTTATGAAAGGTTTAGTTTAGGAACAGATAACGACAAATAAAAACGCCTAACCTGGTTTTTGTATAGGATATATATATATATATATATATATATATATATATATATATATATATACAGTAGCGGTCATGATATATGGAACGGAAACAACAAAGACATAAATGTTTGTATTACCTAAAAAGTAAAGCATGATCAGCAATGAAATTTTTACCGAATAAAGATTAGGGTGTAATGCATAAATATTATACTAAGTTATAAAAATTTACATAATAGTTTTTTTTAAAATAAAGGCTAAATTTAACAAAAAAATTAAGCTACTGGACAAAAGTTAAGGAACGATCTTCTAAAACTTGATTGTGAACAAAATATCAACAAAATTTTATATTTGGTAAACATCAACATATTTCCAATGACATCTACTGTACATAAATATACATTTTAAACATGTTTCCTCAAAAACGCCTTATATGCTTCCTATCTAATAATAATAGTGCAATAAAAATATTTATTATCGCATAACTTACAAAAATACCCTAAGAAACATGTTGGTGGGAAATACAAAAATGCTATTTAGATCACAATATTAAAGGCACCACACATATATGTGAAGCACTGTATATCAAACAATTTTCTCCTA